>VZQC01003255.1:6916309-6969643 GCA_009823505.1 Rhizomys pruinosus | reverse complement strand
AAGCCCATGGTTCTACAGCCCCCACCTCCAGACATGAACCCAGGGTTCTACAGCCCCATGCCCCCACCTCCAGGCATGAGCCCAGGGTTCTGCAGCCCCACGTCCCCACCTCCAGGCATGAGCCCAGGGTTCTGCAGCCCCACGCCCCCCGCCTCCAGGCATGAGCCCAGGGTTCTACAGCCCCACGCCCCCATCTCCAGGTGTAAGCCCATGGTTCTACAGCCCCCACCTCTAGGCATGAGCCCAGGGTTCTACAGCCCCACGCCCCCACCTCCAGGCATGAGCCCAGGGTTCTGCAGCCCCAGACTCCTGCCTCCAGGCATTTCCCACTTTGTTCTGTCCATGGGAATCACTCTTCTTCACACTGCCATCCTGAGACCTAAGGGATCTCAAACTCAAATGGTGGATATAAACAAAGGGACAGGTACCTGCTGCCTGTGGGTGGTGGCTCCTTTTTCCACTGTCCTTATGCATATCCGTTACAGTCGGGCTGGCCCTGTCGGGCTGGCCCTGTTTCTGAGAGAAGCCAGGCCTTTCTGTATAAAGCCACCTGATTCTTAAATGTTGGGAACTAAATCTGATCAAAATCAGTCTTTGACCTAAAGAAAGACCTCTGGGGAGCAGCTGGGACCTCGGAACCTTGGACAATTTCTCCTACCTGTAGCCCTCAACCACAGGCCACACCCACTCGTCCCACCTCCCTTTAAAACCTAAGTACTATGCGCAAGGTGTACATCTGCAGTTCCAGCAGTCAGGAGGCTGAGGTAGGAGGATGGAAAGTTTGAGGCCAGCCTGGGCTATAAAGCAAGAACTTTTCTAAATAGATAGCTAAAGCCAGGGCTGCAGAGATAGCTCAGCAGTTAAGAGAACCGTCTATTCTTGCAGAAAACTCAGGCTCGATTCCCAGCATATACATGGTGGTTACCAATCATGTACAACTCCAGTTCTACAGGATCTGACACCCCTTATTGGAGTATTGCACACAAAAATGCACTTACATCCATGTAGGCCAAACCTACATACCTATGTACATATGTACACATATATAATAAAAATAAATAACATTTAAACCTACATACATATATACATATGCACATATATACAGTAAAAATAAATAACATTTAAAAAATAAATAAAACCTAAAAACTTCTTTCACATCTATCCCAGGCATTTCATGCAGCCACAGTTTTGAGGTGCAAAGTCATGCTTTTTAATGTCAATTACAATGTCACTGGTATCCACGGCTCATTCAGGGAGATAACACAGACAGGCCTTGGGAGGATAATTTTGAAGAAAAGTGAGTCCTGCAGCAGTGTGACTGTTCCAGGCACCCCACAAGTGCTACATGAGCACCCTCAGACATTCAATATTGACGCCTTGGTAGGGGCTCTTCACGGCCCTTCTGCAGGAAATCCTCTGCTGTCTACACTGTGTCCAGGCTGCCCATGGCCACCCTTGCCTTTGCTGTGGTCTGGGTGCTGCCCCCTGTCAGGTGCCCTGAGAAGAGGCTCTGGGGCACGGTGACTGGCTCCCATCTATGCTGCCTAGGAATGCAGATGAGGGCCAGGAATTCCCTCTCCAGGGAGGGTGGAGATTGGCAGCCAGCCCCCGGCCAAAGATCTTCTTTGCAGGGCATCCTTCTGTCCTTCATCCATCCATCCACTTGTCCATCCGTGCTCCCCAGATCCCCTTCTCTCCCTTGTTTCAGAGGCCTCCAGGTGCCGATACCCCTGAAACAGGAAGAGATAAAACAATGGGCATCTGGGTGGACAGGAGAAGGATGGGTGGGTGGGTGGGTGGATGGATGGATGGATGGACGGATGAGGAGGCCAGGGGACAAAGCAGGGGAAGGAGCAGGACATACATCCCCCAGACCCTCAGTCACTCCATACTACTGGTTGAACAGTGTCCTCCAAAAAGACACATTCAAGCCCTGCCATGTTCTCTGTGAATGGGACCTTATTTGTGAATAGGGTCTTTGAGGATGTGATTGACCTAAGGAGACAAGAGCCTCCTGGACTTAGGGTGGGCCTTCTACCCATCAACAGATGGGTTCTCCAAAGGAGAAATGCACAGAGGAGACAGGGCACCAGAGAGCCAGGGGAAAAGGCTGGCAGGAGATAGAGCAGACAGGACAGCTACTAGAAGCCAAGCTAGCCCAAGGTGGCCAGCAGAAAGGCAGGGACAGTCCCCCTCCTGGAGCCTCAGGACTCAACTCTGCCTACACCTCAGGCTTGAACACTGGCTCCTGAATTGTGAAGGTCATATCTCTGTTGTCGAAGTCACCGTGTTCATACACATTCATCACAGCAGCCCCATGGGACAAACCTACCCAGGCTCCAGACCCGTGTTGGGCCTGTGTCCATTGTTGCCTGGTGCCCACAAGAGGCCCACATGGTCTAAGAACCTCAAGGTAACCTGGCTGCAGCTGGCCTGGAATCCTGCATCCCTCCATAAGAGCAGAGAGGATGACCAAAGAACCCAGTGCCCTCCATAGTTTCTGGAAGAGCCCGTCCCTGGGAGATGCTTTTGGTCCTTTTGCTTTGGCCTGAGTAATCACTCTCAGGCTAAATGGGGCCCAGTTCCTGCTACATATGATTTACTCTGAACTGACAGGTGCCTCTGGTCCTATGAGCTCTGTTCACTGCTAGTCCAGCAGCAGTGGGGTCACTGCTCTGCACACGCTAGGATGACCAGCAGTCCCACAAGACACTGGGCTTTCTCATCCTACAGTCTGACAGGCTCTCCTCTCGTGGCATTGTCCTAACTACTGTCAGCTCTCTTGTGTTGGTGGCCTGCTTGTCTGTGTCACAGTGGCCACTCAGCTGCACAGTACTCATGAAGACCATGGCCCCGAGAGGCTGATTGGAAATAGCTTTTCAGATCCCGTGGGGAGAGGCTCTGGGAAGCCCTGATCCAGGGTCAGTGGGTACAAGCCCAGTATGGAACAGGGGCTGTACAGTGGTGTGTGTGGGCCTGGACACTGCTTTGCTACCTGGAACCAATCACAGGCTGCCCATCACTTTTTGATGGATGAGTGAGTGAATGAGTAAATGAATTTGTAACATCTTCCAGTATACTGTCCACTTCCAGTTATACTGTCCCTGTTCTCCTCTGTTTAGTCTCAGTTCTCTGTCCCCAATTCACCATGGGGAGGGCACCCCCTAGACAAGGGCTCTGGGTCCCTGGAATCTGTTCCGTTGGAACACCCCACCCCTAGATTCTGCTTAGCCAAATCCACGCACCCAGCTGCCAGGGTCCAGTCCCCAGGTCTGGGCTATGGCCAGTGGGAAGGGGTGTGAACTTGGCTTCAAAACTCTTCCTGACAGAGGCTGGAAACCGGAGAGCAGAGGCCCCAGCCACTGGCTGGTTCAGCTACCAGGATAGGCTGAGCAGGGGTGGGGTCTCTCAACTCCAGGTTAGGAGATCCCAACTGTGCCTCAAACTCAGACCTAAGGATGCCAAGCAACCCTCCCAAAGACGCACACAAGGACCCATGAATGTGGCACTTACTGGTCTGAGCGTCACAGCTCTCAGGGCAGCCGACCTCCTGGATGAGAAGGAAAGGGTTGTTTTGCCACAGCTGCCTCCCCGGTCTCCCTCCTGCCACCACTGTACGCCTGTCCTCTTCCCACTGGAGCCCAAGGAAGACCCCCACCCAGCTTGCTGCTCCTGCTGCCCCCAGGGTCACTTCTGCTTCTATCTCTCTCCCTCCAGGACAAGGCCTGGTCCCATCTTGGCACTGTTGCTCAGGCTGGGCTCCAATCTGGAGTGTCCTCTCTCCTGCTCTGTCCATGAGATGGCCATCCTCTCCTTCTCAGCACTTAGAAGGCCTCTCTTTACAGTACCTACTTACTTCCCCTCCTGCCCTAGTCTTGGGGTCCTCTGTCCCTGGGGCATCTCCATCAGTTGATGGCCTTCATCACCTACTCCCTTTAAAGCCTTGAAAACTTCTGAAGCCAGCACCCTCTATGCCTATGGGAGACAGGATGATGAGAGGGTGGTATTAGGGCATAATCCTGGCTTCCAGAATCTTCTGCTCAGCACAGCCACCCAGAAGGGGGTAGGAGGATGGAAATGAGTGTAGACCCAGGACACCTGTGTCTGACTCCACCTGTGGAACCGTGGCTCACCTCCCATGGAATAGAAGAAAGGGGCTCTGCTGTACCCAGAGCCAGTGAGGGAAGGGGGGGCATCGTCTTTGTGAGGCAAGGTGGGGGTCCCCTGAAACAGCCATATCAAGGGCACCTGCTCCGTGGGGCTGGGCTAGGACCTTGTGGTATCCAGAGGCCCAGGACACATCCTTTTTCCTGAGCTTAGCTTTCTCACAGAACTCTTTTTTTCACTTTCCATAATGCCAGGTAGTAACAAGGAGTTGTTAGCCCACTGTTCAGAAGACATCTGAGGTTCCCATACGACCAGAACCACGATCACACAGCCAAGATTGTGAATAGGCCTCCCACCTCCCAGTTCTAAGTGCTTCTTCTGTGGAGATGTACAACTGTCCCCAAGAAAGGAGAATCAAGCCTCAGGATCTTGAGGAAGAAAAGGAAGGTGTTTGTCTGTGTCAGTCTCTGTCTGTCTCTTTCTTTCTATCTCTCTGTGTCTCTGTCTCTTTCTCTCTCTCTCTCTCTCTCTCTCTCTCTCTCTCTGAATCTTTGTACATGCTTGGTGGTCTCTTCCACTAGGAAGCCCTCCTGGATGCTCCCAGCAGGCTCCATCCATGGGCCCCGTCACCCCTGTGGAGGAACATTATCCCAAACTGACTCTCGGCAGGGAGGCCACCCTCTGAGATAGTGTGTGTGCCCATGGGCAAGGCTGTTCCCGCTGATGGCTCCCTTCTGGCTGTGTCTCTACTGGGAACCCAGACCAACGACTCTACTTTTTTTTTGTCTTTTTGAGACAGGGTCTCCCTGTAGCCCCAGCTGTCCTGGAACTCTCTCTGTAGACCAGGCTGGCCTTGAACTCACAAAAATCTGCCTGCCTCTGCCTCCTGAGTGCTAGGATTAAAGGCGTGAGCCACCAGGCCCAAGGACTCTACTTTTATCTGAGCTCCCAAGACCCTTCCCACCACCCAGGGAGCCCATAGTCCAAGCCCCACCCACCCGCTCCTCCAGTTTCGAGTGGAGCACCGGCTGCGGCAGGGCCATCTCCAATCTCCGCAGGATCCACGCCATCAACCTGTAGGTAGTGGAGACATAAGCCGAGTCCAGGTGAGAGGACTCAGGGTGGGGAACTGTGGCAGATAAGTCTTCCAGGAGGCAGAGCGTATGAGAAGCCAACCCCAGGTCCCTAGCCCTAAAGGCCCCCTCGCTCCCCTCTGTCCCAACATCTGAGACTTCTGCCTTTGCCTAGACTGAGGACCGAAGTGGCTCAGCTTAGCTCCCACCAGCAAGTCAGCCCAGATGTGCATTTCCACCTTCTTCTCACACACCAAATCAGCCCAGATGTGCATTTCTACCTTCTCACACACCTCAGAGGGCAAGTCAGCCCGGATGTGCATTTCCACCTTCTCATACATCAAATAAAAATAAATTTTAAAAAATTAAGTGGAGAAGCTAGAACTATGGTTCAGCAGTTAAAATCACTGGCTGCTCTTGCAGAGAACCTGGGTTTGATTCCCAGCACCCACAAGGTAGCTAAAAACTGTCTGTAACTCCAGTTCCAGGGGATCCAATGCCCTCTTATGAGCTTTGTGGGCATCGCATGATAAGGGTGCACCTACCTACATGCAGGCATTTCACTCATACACATAAGATAAATAAAAATTTCAAAACATAAGTTGAGCTGCATGCATAAAATGATCTCTGAGGGACTTCTTAAAAATTGTGTGGGAATCCAGGCATGGTGACACACACCTTTAATCCCAGCATTCCAGAAAGAGAGGCAGGCAGATCTCTATGAATTCAAGGCCACCCTGGTCTACATAGTGCCCTGGGTCTACAGGGAGACCCTATATAAAACAACAACAACAACAAATGTTTGTTTGTGTGTGTGTGTCTGTGTCTGTGTCTGTGTCTGTGTGTCTCTGTGTGTCTGTGTGTGTCTCTGTGTGTCTGTGTCTGTGTGTGTGTGTGTGTGTGTTTAGTTTATGCACCCACTGCTATGGGTGCCTGTGCCAACATACAGAGGTCAGAGGAGGGTGGCAGGTGTCTTTCTCTACCACCGTCTGCCTTGTTCCTTTGAGACATGGTCTCTCCCTAAACCTAGAGCCCAAGTGTTTCAGTAAAGCCACCAAGCCCCAGCCACTCCTGTTGACTCCCTTGTTGCTGGGGTTACAGGCCTGTACGGGACCACATCCAGCTTCTACCTGGGTGCTGGTCCTCAGGCTTGCACAGCAGGCTTGCACAGCACTCACTCTTAAGCACTGAGCCATCTCTCCAGCCACTGAGGGGCTTTTTTAAGTGAAAAAAGCAAGTACTTTTATCTCAGCACTCCAGAGGCAGAGGCAGGCAGATCTCTGTGAGTTCAAGGCCAGTCTGGTCTACATAGCAAGTTCCAGGTCAGCTGGGGCTACAGGGAGACCCTGTCTCAAAAATACCAAAAGAGAAAAAAAAGTACACAAAAACAGTTGTAGTTTCCTTTTGCTAGGGGTGTGTGTGCATGTGCGTGTGCATGTGTGTGTGTGTGTGTGTGTGTGCGTGTGCTTGTGCTTGTGTGTGTGTGTCTGTGTGTGTGTGTGTGTGTGTGTGTGTTTCTGTTTGAGACAAGATATAGCCATATAGTCCAGGCTACCCTTGAACTTCTTTTTTTTTTTGTTTTGGTCTTTTCGAGACAGGGTCTCCCTGTAGTCCCAGCTGGCCTGGAACTCACTCTGTAGACCAGGCTGGCCTTGAACTCACAAAGATCCGCCTGCCTCTGCCTCCCAAGTGCTAGGATTAAAACGTGCCGACGCTCTTGCAGAGGACCCGGGTTCGATCCCCAGCACCCACATGGCGGCCGAGAACCGTCTGAAACTCCAATTCCAGGAGAACTCCAGTTCCAGGGGAATCCAAGACCCTCTTCTGACCTCCGTGGCATTGCACCACACGGGTGCACAGACCTGCATGCAGACAGTACATTCATACACATACAAAAATAAATTAAAAAAAAAATTTAAAGGCATGTGCCACCATGCCCAGCTACCCTTGAACTTCTTATCCTCCTGCCTCAGCCTCCAGAGTTCTGAGACTACACATGGGCACTGAGTAGGCGGATTTTTGTTGCTCTTGTTGTTGGCTGGTTGGTTTGGGGTTTTTTTTGTTGTTGTTTGTTTCTTTCTTTCTTTCTTGAGACAGGGTCTCAGTATGTAGATCAGGCTGGCCTCACAGATATCTGCCTGCCTCTGCCTCCCAAATGCTAGGTGTTAGGATTGAAGGCATGTACCATCACACCTGGCCATACTGGGTGTATGTTTAAAGAAAAGCATGCTCCCAGGCCTGGCTGATGGGGAAAATAGAAGTGTAAGATGCAGCTGGTGGAGTTTGACTGGAGAGTTCGAGTTTCCTCCCAGGCATATGTGTTAACCTTCTAATTTAGCAAACTAGCTTTGTAAAGACTGGATACGGGATTAGAGCAAAGCACTGTGCCTACTCATGAGAGGTGTGGCATTTAGGGGCTCACCTGGCAGGGTCCCCTGGCGGTGGCAGAGAAGAGGCTTGGAAGCTAGGCTGGGGCTCCACGACTGGTTCCTCTTCTGGCTCCAAGGTGGCAGGACTGGACAGGGAGGGGTTCTCTGTGGGTTCTGGCTCCTCAGGGCGTTCTGGAGGCTCTGAGTAGTGGAAGGATGAGCACTGAAGACCCCACAGCAGGGCTTCATCTGACCCCTTCTGGATATAGGAGGCAGGGCTGGGTGGGGAGTACCGTTAGGGCCGCTCCAAACATCAAACAGTCCAGGAAGGGATAGGGATAGGGATATGTCTAAGACTGTAAGATCTGGCCAACCCAGGCCTCTGGAGACCTAGCATGGACTAGAGTGTGGGTTCCTGTGCCTTAGCAAGGCCTGAACTCCCCCATTGTCTGACTGAGAGATAAGGTTCCTCTGAACCCCTCAAAGTCCCAGTTCCTCCCAGCCCAGCCTGTGACACCTAGAAAGCCCCTCCCAGCTCCCTCTCTATACCTGGGTCCAAGACAGCGTCCACAGGCTCAGCTATCCAGGCCTGAATGACAAATAGAGAGCTAGGTCAGCATCAAAGACACTTGAATACAGTCCACTCTGGTCACCTGGTCAGCTGTGCCCTAGCCCCAGGCATTTGTGTGTGTGTGTGTGTGTGTGTGTGTGTGCGTGTGTGTGTGTGTGTACTCATGTGCACATAATGATGGCTGTAGTAGGACTTGATTCATTTTTAATATTTTATTTATTATTTTATTTTGTATGTATGGGTATATTGCCTGAATGTGTGTAAGTGCACTTGTGTCATACAATCCCCATGGAGGTCAGAAGAGCTCATCAGATTCTCCTGAAACTGGAGTTATAGATGGTTGTTAGCTGCCTTATGAGTGCTGGGAATCAAGCCCGGATCCTCTGAAAGAGTAGCCATTGCTCTTAACCACTGAGCCATCTCTCCAGCCCCAGAACTTGATTCCTAATCTTTGTCAATCTGGCCAGATTCAGAATCATTAAGGAGACACACCTCTGGGCCTCTTTGAGGGAGTTTCCAGAGAGGTTTAACTGAGGAGGAAAGGCCCACCTTGAATCTGGGTGGTACCACCCCATGGACTGAACATAAAGGTGAGAGAGCAAGCGAGCACGGGTTCATTTCTCTGCTTTCTGACTGCAGACACAGTGACCGCCTGGCTGACATGTTGTCTCCGCCATGATGGACTGCTCCCACTTCAAACCATGAGCTAAAATAAACTTTCTTAAGAAGGTTTTGTCAGGAATTTTGTTTTGGCACCAAGAAAAGGAATGGACACAGTGGGTCATCTTGTCCCCAGACCTGACCAGTCACTCCTAAGTGAGGGACACTCACTCCCAAGGACAGACTCCAAGAGAAGACCTGTCCCTCAGTGGGTACCGCTTCTGGAGTAGGCAGTGCTCAGGGTCCCACCCTCCCAGATAGTTAGCTGTCTAGCCCCTCCTCTCCACTCACCTCAGAGGGTTTGGGGGGCTGAGGTAGCACCTTCTCCAGATTCTCTTCAAGCCACCTGAGCAGCCACTGGCTGGGCCTGCAAAGACCCAGTGGTCAGGAAGTAAGTGGTCTGAAATCAGGGTCATCTGAGCTACCCTGACTGCCACTGGGGGTCTGGGCCTCACCAGCCTTTCATACCCAGGAAACAGAGCCAACAGTGTAAGGAATGAAGGAGTGAAAGAATGAATGGAAGGAGGAAACTGGAATAGAGGGCATAACTCTGTAGAAATCACAAAATTGGGGCTAGAGAGATGGCTCAGAAGTTAAGAGCACTGGCTGCTCTTGCAGAGGACCCAGGTTCAATTCCCAGCACCCACATGGTGGCTGTCTGTAACTCCAGTTCTGGGGGATCCAACGCCCTATTCTGACTTCTGATTAACATACATATGGGCAATACATTCATATACATAAAATAAAAATAATAGGGGCTGGAGAGATGGCCTAGTGGTTAAGAGCTCTGACTGCTCTTGCAGAGGACCTGGGTTCGATCCCCAGCACCCACATGGCGGCTGAGAACCGTCTGTAACTCCAATTCCAGGAGAACTCCAGTTCCAGGGGAATCCGACACCCTCTTCTGACCTCCGCGGCACTGCACGACACGGGTGCACAGACCTACATGCAGATAGTACATTCATAGACATACAAAATAATAAAATTAAAAATAAATAAGTAATAAATAAAAATAATAAGTAAAATATTTTAAGAAGAAATCACAAAGTGGTTCTCCAGGCTGATGGGAGAACAGCAACTTGAAAACTTCTCAATTATTAATTATTAATAAGTAGCAATAACTACTAAGTAAGGATTTTAGATAAAATCCTAGGTTTCTAGCTTTAGGTTTTAGTTTGGTTCTGGTTTTTGGGGCAAGGTCTAGCTATCTCCCTGACTGTGGAGTCCACCCACCACCCCGGCCTTATCCCCCGTTGTTCGGTTCACGGCTCCAGGAGTGCGTCACCACGTCCAGACTGATTTCCTGCTTTTTTCTTTTCTTTTCTTTTTCTTTTCTTTTTTTTTTTTTTTTTTTTTTTTGGTCTTTTTTGAGAACAGGGTCTCCCCTCTAGTCCCAGCTGGCCTGGAGCTCGCTCTGTAGACCAGGCTGGCCTTGAACTCCCTGGGTGCTGGGATTAAAGGAGTGCACCACCACGCCCAGCTTCCCACTTTTCTTAAAATATGAGAAGCTCTGGCGGCTGAGAACCGTCTGTAACTCCAATTCCAGGAGAACTCCAGTTCCGGGCAAATCTGAGACCCTCTTCTGACCTCTGAGGCATTGAACAACACAGGTGCTCAAACCTACATGCAGACAGAACATTCATACAAATAAATAAATAAATAAATAAATAATTTTTTTAGTTTTTTAATATATTTTATTATTATTACTTTTACGTGTATGAATGTAAATTCATACACGTAAAAGTAATAATAATAAAATATATTAAAAAACTAAAAAAAACAAATCAGATTCCCCTGGAACTGGAGTCAAAGACGGCTCTCAACCGCTGTGTGGGTGCTGGGGATCAAACCCGGGTCCTCTGCAAGAGTAATTGGCACTCTTAACCACTAGGCCATCTCTCCAGCCCCCAATAAATAAAATTAAAAAAAATTTTTTAAAGATACTTTAAAAAAAGAATATGAGAAGCTCTGCTTCAGGTTCCATTGGCCTCAATGACCTGCCCTCCGCATCCACCAAGGCATCCTCCACTCCAGCCGGTTCCTGCTCTGGAGCCCCAGTTCTCTGCAGAGGCTTCTGTCGCCTCGGGGTCTGGACATGTCTCTCCAGGGAGGCACTGGGTGTGCAGATCCCGCAGCAGGTTCAGTATCATTTGAAGATGTAGCTGTGGACTTCACCCAGCAGGAGTGGTAGGACCTGAGTGATGCTCAGAGGACCCTCTACAGGGATGTGATGCTGGAGAACTACAGCAACCTGCTGTTCTTGGGGTACTACACAGCCAAACCTGAGTTGATACTCAAGTTAGAGCATGGATTTGGGCCGTGGGCTTTGGTAGAAACCTCTGTCTGGACGTCACAGGTGTTCACCAAGTGACTGCCCCAACTGGGAACAGCCAGTTAAGTCACAAGAGATACTTGTCACACACTGAGCTGACAAAAAACAAAACTTCGAATGAAGAAATTTTAAAATACTCACAATTGGCCATCATCTAACAAGCCCTTGGAGAGTAATAGATATGTAGAGTTCCAGTCACCTTCAGTTCTGGGGACTGTTCACGAGTCATTGCCTCTATCACACAAGGCTATTTTGAATATATTTAACCTGGATATCATTCATAACAGAAGCAATATTTTTGACATCTGAATAACAGATGTTAAAGATATCACTAGCAAAATCTTGAACTACCATAAGTTCATTGTATATAAAGCTTGTAATAACTCCAGATATGATTCTTTTAGGGAACAAAAGTATTGTACAAGGTATATTTAATAATGTTTAAGAAAACTTGGCCGGGCGTGGTGGCGCACGCCTTTAATCCTAGCACTTGGGAGGCAGAGGCAGGCGGATCTTTGTGAGTTCAAGGCCAGCCTGGTCTACAGAGTGAGTTTCAGGACAGCTGGGGCTACAGGGAGACCCTGTCTCGAAAAGACCAAAAAAATAAAAAAGAAAACTAAGCTCTGGGGCTGGAGAGATGGCCTAGTGGTTAAGAGCGCCGTCTGCTCTTGCAGAGGATCCAGGTTCGATTCCCAGCACCCACATGGCAGCTAAGAACTGTCTTTAACTCCAGTTCCAGGGGAATCTGAAACCCTCTTCTGACCTCTGAGGCATTGCACGACATGGGTACACCAACCTACATGCAGACAGTACATTCATACACATAAAAAATAAATAAAATTAAAAATTATTAAAAAATAAAAACTAAGCTCTGCTTCCATGTGGTGCATTTACATTGGATATGTAATAAACTCATACACGGAAAAAAAAATTAAAAAAAAAGAAACTCTGACCACACAGGAAAGGCAGCTGGAAGTGAGCAGGGCCCCTCCTGAGCAGGGGTAGGCTCCTCTGTGTTGTTCTCATCTGGTCCTTCAAGATGACACACTCTGTTCATCACTTTTCTTGATACCGAGACAAAATTCTTGACAAAACCTCTTTAAGAAAGTTTATTTTATTTTATTTTAGCTCGTGGACACTCTCACTGATGAGGCAAATGCTCCCGAGTCTCATACACTGTAAGACCAAGACAACCGGGTCACCTCGGTGTCCTCCAGGGGACAGCCTTGCTTCCAGATGCCACGTAAACATGAAGCCTATCTGTGGGTAAGCTTATCTTTGCTCCTTTCTGTTAGAGGTGCGCCCACCCAGGATCTCCAGCAAATGGCACACAGCACTGTCCCCATTATACAGATGAGAAAAGTGAACACACACACACACACACACACACACACACACACACACATGCACTACAGGCAAAAATGACATTTACTAACAGAAACTTACCCAGTGTCTTGGGCCCTTGAAGCTTCACTGGGACCATTGGCAGACCCTGCAGGGTCTTAGAAAATAAAGGAGAGAAGCAGGGATGTGGGAGGTCACTGAGTGGGCACAAAGCTACAATTAGAGAATTCTTAAGTCCTGCCTGCACAGTAGGGTGGCTGCAGACAGCAACTGAGCACCGCATGTCTCAAGAGCTAAAGAAGACCAGATGTTCTCACCAGGAAGAAATGGTAACTATCTGAGGAGACAGGTTAAACCTGATGATAAGCATGTGCATTTAACTGTATCACTAGTCCCCATTAAGATGCATAAGAGGAAACCTTCACTGCAGATACATCTGACAAAGCATTGATTTCCAGAATATATCAACTACTCAAAAAACAAAGAAAAAAGAAAACAAATGACCCGCTCAATAGATGGAGCAAAGTACTGAACAGAGACTTCACAAGCGAGGAATTAGAGATGTCTGAGAAACACCTCAAGAACTGCTCAACATCACTAATCATTAAGGAAATGCAAATGAAAACCACTTTAAGATATCATCTTACTCCAATAAGACTGGCTAGGATCAAGAAAACAAATGATACCAAGTGCTGGAGAGGTTGTGGGGAAAGGGGAACACTCATCCACTGCTGGTGGGAATGTAAACTCGTACAGCCACTATGGAAAGCAGTGTGGAGAACCCTTGGAAGACTTGGAATGAACTTGCCACCCGACCCAGCCATACCACTCCTGGGCATGTACCCTCAAGACTTACGCCACCACAGAGATACATGCACGGCCATGTTTATTGCAGCTCTCTTCACAATAGCAAGAAGCTGGAACCAACCTAAATGCCCCTCAACTGACGAGTGGATAGAGAAAATGTGGTACATCTACACAATGGAGTTCTATGCAGCAGTAAAGAAAGACGACATCACGAGCTTTGCAGGAAAATGGCTGGAGCTAGAGGACATCATGCTGAGTGAAGTAACACAGTCCCAGAAAAACAAACGATGAACGGTATCCCTCATCTGTGGATGCTAGTGCCAACTACCCAGTTGTAAGTATTTCTTGTGTAGGGCCCCCTGAGCTTTTGTACAAAGCAGTTGGGCATAATACATTTTGGAAACAACAACAACAACAGAAAAGAATGCATCAAAGATCTGACTGAGACGGTGAACTTCTGCTCAAAACAGCCAATTTCCCCATGGAAAATACTGAGAAAGACTGAGAGATGGAAAGCATGTTTGGCAGAATGCATGAGCTCTGGCGGGGTGGGGGAATGAGCGGGAACACGGGTCTAGATTTGTTAAAAATAAATAAATAAATTTATGTGAAAAAAAAAAAGAAAGTTTAGCGATAATGTCCTCTCTAATTTCGTGAAGAGTTGTTTGTAGCTCTTTCCTCACTCTACCAGAATGTAAAGACTGAGTTAGTTACAGCATTCATTCAATGGATACATAAGCAAGAATTATGTGCAAATATACAACTAAATAATAAATTATGATTCTCACTTATTTCAAAAAAAAAGATGCATAATGCTATGTTTTATGTATCACTTAAGAAAATAAATTCAGTTTTAAAATAAATTAACAAATTGCAAATAAAACCCTAATGTCACTGGAGGGAGGGAGGGAGGGAGGGAGGGAGGGAGGGAGGGAGGGAGGGAGGGAGGGAGAAAGAAGGGAAAGGAAGGGAGGGGAAGGGAAGAGAGTGGGGGATCAAATATAAGATACCTGCCTAGAGCCCTGGGTCACTGTCAGCATAGAGATCAATCACACTTGGCTGCCCAGGCCTGGTCTACCGGCTGCTGCATCCATGTAGCCATGTGGCCATGAGATGGTGTGACGGTGTGAACTCTCTCCACTGCAGGGTCCATCCCAGGTACCCCTCTGGGGCCCTCAGCCCTCGAACACCACCCTGCCTTTCAGTCTTACCTGTGTCCCTAGTGCCACAGGACCCCGAGATCTGTGCTTCAGCCTGTGAAGACAGACGGACAGACAGACAGATGATAGGGCATCAAAGGACCAGCCTCCCCCTCCCATCCCCTGCTGACCTCTTCCTTTCCTGCAGGTCCCCTTGCCCCAGTACCTGAGTTGGGTCTTCCAGTCCAATAGCAGGATTTAGGGCCCCTTTGCTGCAGGCAGGCTGTGGCACCACCTTCTCCATACCCTTCCAGAACCAAGTCAGCACCCAGGTGCTGGGACTGCCAAGGGACAGGGAAACCAGTCCACCCTCCACTCCCACCCCATCCAAGTGGCAATCCATAGTATCTCAAATAACTTTTCCTAAATCACACCATTGTCTGCCCATGGTGACCTCTGGAAATGCCACCTCCCTCCTGAGCCTCGGGTCTCTCTCTGGAGAATTCAGGGTGCCCTCCAGGGTACCCATTGCATTGGGAACCTGCCCTCCAGATGTTCCATACAGCACATTCAGCCTCTCTCTGTACCATATCCATCAGTCTGCCCCAGCCACCCCACGTGGGTTCCCTCTCCAGAAGGCTTCTGGGGGTGTCTCTGGGCTAAGGCTGATTAGCCCAATGTAAGGGTTCCAAGTCCCTGCCCTTTGGCACCCCAACCTGGCCTATGCTTGGCTGAACAAACGTCTGAGAGTTTGTTCATGAGTCTGGACTCCTGGCCTCGCTGGAGAAATGGTCTGAAGTCATCTCAGTACTGATACGGTTTGGGCTCCCTGCCCTCCGAGGTGCCCAGTACTGCAGCCCCAACCTCTATCTCCTGGTCATGATGCTCATTAGACCTGGACAACCCCTTTTCTGTTGAAAGTCCCATATTCATTGGGATGAGGCCAGGATGCTCTGGGCCTCTACTCCAAATAACTGCAGACTTGTCACAGACTGTCCCTCTGTCCCAGTGGCTTCCTGGCTAGGGCAGGGTGTGGAGGGCCAGTAAGGACACAGGCTCTAGGAAGAGGAGAGAGAGGTGTGGTACCTGTTCATCCTGGTAGGTAGGGCAACCTGGGCCTGGAGGGTGGTGGGCTGGGGAGGGGCAGCCTCCTGGATCACTAGAAAAAGAATCCCCTGCATTTAGATGTCGGTCCCAGAGAGACCCCTTTCTCCCTTTCTCCCTTGCTGGGGAGATCAAGTCAGAAGGGCAGAATCTGAACTCCAGAGTTGGAAAGCGAGCTCTCCTCTGCTTGGCCCCTAGAAACCCACCCCATGCTTCCCCAAACTTCAGTTACCTCATTGAGAAGCGAGCTGCTGCAAGGCTCAGAGAAGAGACCCCAACTCCTCCCCAGCCATCCTGGGCTCCAGCACTCACCTCGAGGGTTTGGGTCAGCCTCAGCTACTCCTTCTCCTTCCATTGGCTCCTCAGGAGGCTGGGGGACAGGGTTCAAACAGGATCTGTAAGCCCCTGGTTAAAGCAGACTGCCCCTGATCTATAGAAGGGACCCGCAGCCCTGGTTGAGTGACTCTCTTCTGAGGGTCATCTTCTGAGGGTCATCTCCTGCTGGCCTCATTCTCTACCCTGAGTCTCCATTCCTTCTACCAAATAAATGGGCCCAGTATCCGGGCTGGGGCCTTACATCCCAAGGTGGCCTCCCAGTGTCCCAAGCCTCACATCTCCAGGAAGCTTCTCCACTTTTGTGGCCTCTGAGGGGAGAGGAACCATGGTACAAGCTTGGGGAAGTAGGATTGGGAGGCTCCCCATCAGGCCTCTTCCTCCTGAAGCCTCTCCGCCTGCCTCTCCCCTGCCCCTGCAGCAGCCTCCTCTACTCCACAGAGCTGTACAGGCATAGAGAATCATGCCCACGCATGATCCAGACACCCTCATGTGTATACCTAGACCAGGGGCAGCTTCCTGGGTTTCTGGAAAAGGGAGCCCCATACTCATGTCTGGATCCCCCAAGAGCCACATTTTTTTCCTTGCTTAAGTCATATTTAAGTAAATGCACACACAGACATGAACATGTATATTACACATATGCATGTAACAATGACACGCAAACACACTGTGTATGTGCATACATACAAAACAAGTGCTTTCATATACATGTGCTTGTATACACTTGCACACACACACACATTAACAACACAGCCATAGCCGGGCATGGTGGTGCACGCCTTTAATCCTAGCACTTGGGAAGCAGAGGCAGGCAGATCTTTGTGAGTTCAAGGCCAGCCTGGACTACAGAGTAAGTTCCATCTGGGGCTACAGGGAGACCCTGTCTCAAAAAGACCAAAAACAGGGGCTGGAGAGATGGCCTAGCGGTTAAGAGCGCCGACTGCTCTTACAGAGGACCCGGGTTCGATCCCCAGCACCCATATGGCGGCTGAGAACCGTCTGGGGCTCCAATTCCAGGAGAGCTCCAGCTCCAGGGGAATCCAAGACCCTCTTCTGACCTCCGCGGCGTTGCACGACACGGGTGCACAAACTTGCATGCAGGCAGTACATTCATACACATACAGAAATAAATAAAATTAATAATAAAAAAAAAAATTTAAAAAAAAAGACCAAAAACAAACAAACAAACAAACAAAAAAAAATACAACCATATATACACATGCATGCATGCATACACATGTGCATAGACTTGCTAGTATACAACCCACATGTGTGCACGTGAAGATACATTTGCATATGTATATAGGCAGAGATATGCACATACCATATACATATATATATTCAGTCATATAAGTAGGCATTCGCACAAATATACAAGCATGGGTATATACACATACAAACATATGTATCTGAAAATATATACAAACACACCAGGTGTGTTAGGACACACCTTTAATTCCAACACTGCAGAGGCAGAGGCAGGCAAATTCCTGTGAGATTGAGGCCAGCCTGGTCTAAATAGAGAGTTCCAGGCCAGCTGGGGCTACAGGAAGACACTGCCTTGAAAAAACTATATATATATGTATATATACATATATACATACATACATATATGTATATATATACATACATATATATACATATATGTATGTATATATATACAAAAAAACATACATGTAGCATACAAAATACGTATGCACAGAGATGTGCAAATATGTTCATACATACATGAACAGACACATAAATAAACTCAAATACTCAGAAATCTGCACACAACATGTAACACATGCACATGGGATCATGTGCATACAATAAACATATATATGTGCAAATAAATGTGTACACAGAGGCACGAATACCCAAATACAAAATACTTGTATATGCTCACAGTATAATGCCAGGAGTATACGACATGCTTACTCACATACACGTGTACACACGTACACACCCTATACCTATTTCCCAAGCACACGCTGCACTTCCTCATTAACAAGCTTCCCTCTGCCATCATGCTTCTACAATTCCCTTAGAGAAAACTCCGCCAGCCTGTGTGTCTCGGGAGCACGCTCCACTTGCTTCCACCTTCCAACTTCCAAAGTTACATGACCATTTCATGTGAGCTCCTATGGTCCACAGTCTGATACATTTACTTGACCCTTCTGGAAGGGTCACACTGAGATGATGCTGGGGCTCACGTTCCCTTAACAGCTCTGTCTCCTGGCAGAAAGGACTGACTGGTGTTCACATGCTGAACTCCAGGGCACTGCCTGATTGATTCATCTTTATGCCTTTTGCATTGAGCACAGGATCTAGCATCAATTAGAAGCTAAATGAAATTTGTTTAATTGAGCTGCTAATTAGCTGTCATCTGGCCCCTGAAGGGATGGGATGCAGAAATGGCAAGTTTTGATATGCTTGAAGAAACATTCTAGAAAATGTTCCTCAATATGTAGCACACAGACCAATGCCAGCCTGCAAACTGCTACCAGGCTATGGTGATTGAATACTTTGTATCAAAGCATGTATTAGGGGCCGGTGAGATGGTGCAGTGGGTAAAGGTGCTTGCTATCAAATCTAAAGACCTGTCCTCCAACCCCAGGTCTCACACGGAGAAAGGAGAAAACTGATTCCTGAGAGTTATCCTCTGCCGCACACATACCCATGGTACTTGTGTGCACATATGTTAAATAAATAAATATAAATAAATACTTTTTTATTGCTCTTTTTGAGACAGGGTCTCCCTTTAATCCCAGCTGGCCTGGAGCTTGCTATGCAGACCAGGCTGGCCCTGAACTCACAGAGATCTGCTTGCCTCTGCCTCCCAAGTGCTAGAATTAAAGGCATGCGCTGCCACATCAGGCATAACGATGGTTCTTAGCCGCCATGTGGGTGCTGGGAATTGAACCTGGGACCTCTGCAAGAGCAGTCGGTGCTCTTAACTGCTAAACCATCTCTCCAGCCCCAAATAAACAAATACTTAAAAAAAAAAAATTCTGTGTCAGCCAGGTGTGGTGGCGCATGGAGGCAGAGGCAGGTGGATCTCTGTGAGTTCAAGGCCAGCCTGGTCTACACAGCGAGCTCCAGGACAGCTGGAGCTACAGGGAGACCCTGTGTCAAAAAGACAAAAAAAAAAAAATCCTGTGTCATATCCCAAAGTTTATGTACTCCATGAACTTGATACTTAGAAAAATAAAATACTGTTTTCAATACTGTTTACATCTTATTTCCTCCATTGAGAACATCGTCATAGAAAACCAATCCCCACTGAACAAAGCAGTGTACTGAGTTTCGACGACTTCTCTTTAGGAGCAATCTCTGCATCCCATCATGGACTGCTGTCAAGTGAATGATGGACGGGAGTCTAGTGTGGCTCTGCTCTAGATTCCAGAGATTGCAAAGCACTGGCCTGGGCCATGTCCAGCCTGTTGCTTGTTTTCATGAAGGTTTGGGGCTTTGTGTGTGTGCATTTGTTTGTGAGTGCAGGCGTGCACACACCATGGTGCACGTGTGGAGGTCCAGTGCTTTTGTCCACTGAGCCATCTCCCTCCCCAGCCCCATAAATAAAGCTTTATCGACACATAGCCATGCTCACTCGTTACACATTGCGTGCAACTGTGCTCATGCTGTAAACAGCAGAACTACTCACAGAGAAGGCATGGTCCTGTCTCACCTTCTACATGAACAGCCTTGAGGAGGCCTGTCTACTCTCTGGGTCTGAGTGGTCTAATTCATATGTGTGCTGGGCAGGTGACCACCATGTTTCCCTCTGTCTCCCTCTTTCTCCCTCTTTCTCTGTTGAGAAAGGTCCATGGGGAGCAGGTGGTCCAAGCTGGTGAGGCCTAAGCGGTAAGGCCAGCTCCTCCCCCTCCTCTCACCAGGGGCTTGTCTTCTGCCATGGCCTCCTCAGCAGCTGCGTGGGGCTTTGGCTCTGGCTCTGGCTCAAGTCCAGGCCCAGGCTCAGGTCCAGGCTCAGGCTCTGGCTCAGGCTCAGGCTCTGGCTCTGGCTCTGGCTCAGGCTCAGGCTCAGGCTCTGGCACAGGCTCTGCTGCTGGCTCAGGCTCTGGCTCTGGCTCAGGCTCAGGCTCAGGCTCTGGCTCAGGCTCAGGCTCAGGCTCAGGCTCTGGCTCTGGCTCAGGCTCAGGCTCAGGCTCTGGCTCAGGCTCAGGCTCAGGCTCAGGCTCTGGCTCTGGCTCAGGCTCAGGCCCAGGCTCTGGGTCAGGCTCAGGCTCTGCTGCTGTCTCCAGCTCTGGCTTTGGCTCAGGCTCCACTCCATCCTCTTCTTCCTCTTCCTTGGTCTTCTGCAGCGTCCCCGGGGGCTGAGGCAGCACCTTCTGGACCCAGCCCAACATCTTGACACCTGTAAGGAGCAGAGTCTTCAGGTGCCCCAGAGTGCACACGGGTGCTCCCCATCTGTGGCCACTTTGTGAATTACACATCTCCTTCTGGTTCCTCATCTTTAACAATATTTCTGCAATAGGATTGCAGAGATGGCTCAGCAGGTAAGCGAGCTTCCCATTCTTCCAGAGGACCTGGGTTCTGTTCCTGCCCGCCCTTTGGGAGTGACATCTTTCACTTGTGCGGTTGAGACCTCTCCATGTAGGCTCTCTCAGCACAAGTTCATTGATGTCTGCTATGGAACAGCATTCTGCTATGAATTTTTCATAGTCTGCTTATCCATTTCCAAGTTGGGCAAATGGTTTGAAGGGATTTCAAATAAAGCAGCCATAAACAAAAAATAAATATTTCTGCAATTTTGTCTCCAAGAACTTACCTTATGGGATTACACTTGAGCCCTTGGCTACGTCTATAAAGAATTTTTTTACAGTGGTGTTACAGCAAAAGATGAAAAACATCCAGGAGTATCCAATGGGACAAGACTAGCTATTGCAAAGAGCCTAAATGTTCATCGATGAAGAGATATGCATGGCGTCAATTTCTATTCAGTCTATCTGGAATATATGAGTCCATTAAAAAAAAAGAAGTATATATCGGGTGTGGTAGCACACGCCTTTAATCCTAGCACTTGGGAGGCAGAGGCAGTTGGATCTTTGTGAGTTCAAGGCCAGCCTGGTCTACAGAGTGAGTTCCAGGACAGCTGGGGCTACAGGGAGACCCTGTCTCAAAAAAACCAAGAAAAAAAAAGTGTACAGCCACCTAATTGGACTTAAAGCCCACTCAATGGGAGGAAACTCATGTGTGGTACTGTAAACATAGCCAAATACACATGACTGGAGAGGTTGTAGATCTTAGAGAAAACCCCGAGGCTGTCACATCCCTAGTCAAATGTAATTTCTTACTACAAAACAGGAATCCTTATACTTTACAGACAAGTATCCCAGTCACCACTCATCAAAGGACATTATTACAGAGTTCCACAACTGGTCAAACAGAGATTGTCCATGAATTGCCCAAGCCTAAGTGACACATCTCCAATGCAGCCTCTATACCTAAGGCTTGAGGAACACAGCGGGACAAGGGGTAGAGAAAATACTAATGCATCTCTCAACTTTCATTAATGAACCTTCCTCATGCAACAGAGGGCCATGAACACAAAATAACTCAAATGTCCAAAGTATAGAGAATAAGAGTTTGCAGAGTGTGGGTCCTTGGACAGGGCTGCTATGTTAAACTCCCGGGGCTCAGGAACCATTGCAGAAGAGGGGATGGAAATATTATAAGAGCCTGGAAGAGGGTACATGACCATATGGAAAGAGTCCTTCAGTCTCCTGAGACTTTGCTCATATGAACCTATACCAATGGTGTCGGAATGCCCCATGACCCATGCAACTCAAGAAGGAATAAACCCAGCACAGAACTGTGGAAAGGGGCAGCAAGCTGAAAGGTTAACCAAAGAACTATGGGCAACTGATTATTGCTGGGTGAGGAAGAGCAGAGCTTCTTAAAGGGAGGGACTCTAGGTGAGCCGACTAGGGCCTCAGTGGGTGAACTTGCACTGAGGGACACCTGGGGACACTAACTAGACTCTCGTGTCAATGGGGAAAGGGTATAAAGACGTTCTCTGTGAAATACACAAAAATTCAATTAAAAATTTACAAAACAAAAGGAAGAAGCAAATTTGTTGGCACTAACAGGATATATACATTCTGCGGAGTTAATTCATGAGCAGATGATGGATTTCCTGTTTCTCTGCTTACCCCTGTACAAAATGGGGACATCAAAACCTGGCGTGGTGGCCTCACTTATACTGCAGCATTCAGGAGGAGGAGGCAGGAGGATTAAGAGCTCTAGGCCAACCAGAACAGCTTAGTGAGGCCCATCCCAAAAAGAAAAGCAAGGGAGTGGAGAACATTGAGTCCCTGCCTTGTGGGCAGATTGTGAGGGTAAAAGTTTTAAAAAGGCAGCCGGGCAACCTGCAGATTGGTTTTGCACGAAGGATGCTTGTACTCATGGATTATCACTTATAGCTAAAAAATGGAAAAAAAAAAAAACTGAGAGAAAGATGTAGGACAGTTATGGCAGAATGCATGATCTGGGATGGGGTGAGGGTGGAGGGGAAGAGAAAGAGAAATATGCCTGATCTGAATTGGAAAATGATGTATGAAATGCACAAAGCATCAATAAAAATTAAATTAAAAAAAAAAAAAGGGCAGCCGGGCATGGTGGTACACGCCTTTAATCCCAGCACTCGAGAGGCAGAGGGAGACAGAGCTCTGTGGGTTCAAGGCCCATCTGCTTTACACAGCAAGTTCCAGGCTAGCTAAAGCTACAGGGGGATCCTGTCTCAAAAAGACAAAATAATAATAATAATAATAATAATAATAATAATACATTCTCAGACCAATGACCCATTTTGAGGGCTCGTTAAAAGCTGACCATGACTACTGAGCCAGGTGCTAAATGTGAACACTGACCATGAAATATAATGCCTTGCAGACTTTCATGACAGAGTGGTGTATAATCAGAAAGTCTATACGGTTTGTTATAGCGTTAACCCACACCCATCGTTTTTTAACTCTCAAGACAAAATGCCAGTTAGACTCCTTTGTCCTGGTGACAGTGACACTTCCGTTGGTTTCTGGCTCATTGATATTTAGCAAATGGAGAGCCAAGCTCCATGAGACCAAATCCTTATTGGGGCCTGGCTCAGCAGCCCCATCCAGGCTGATTTATGGGCAGGTTCCAAGGCCAACCTGGACACAGGTCCACACAGGCCATGTATTTCTGCCCCATCTCTGCCAAGACCCCAGGGCCCAGGACCCCCACCCCCAGAGTCCCTGGTCATATTGCTGGACTACTCACAACCCTGGCCTCTGACCCTGCTTAAGCTCAGCAGCCCAGCTTTCCCCAGGGCAGGCTGTTCCAGAGGCAGAGTTCAAGGTGCAGAATCAGAACAGCCTGCAAGGAAGCAGCTCCAAACAGGAGAGCCTCATTCCTCCCATTCCCTGCTGACTCAGCGTGGACTCAGTGACTTCCCAGGCCACACGTTTGGGATGATACAGACCACATTCAGTCACCACAGCCCTGAGAGCCAGAACTGAGCTAAGCATGCCACCTGACCCTGCCCACACATCCCTTCTGACCACACTCATCCTTCTGACCATCTCGCCCCACCCCTAGTAAGAGGACCATCCATCCTCAGCATGGACAGGTGGCCTGGCCTGCCAAGGTGACCCTGGACAAGCCACGTTTACTGTCAGATCTGCCCAATTCCAGCTGTCCTACATTGGTTCTGGAGTCCTGGCACTGCCCATTCTAGACCTCTGCTGCAGGCTGGCCCTGTGGGCCCCTTCCTAGTGGGCGACAATCTTGGCTTGCATTTCTGAACCTTCTGAAAATGACTAGGGAAGCTCCCTACGAGCCTGGTTTTTCCCTGGATGGGAATTCTGATGTCCTGTCCCATCTTGCTGCCATGTCCCTACTGACCCCACTTTAAAGAGGGCAGCTGAGGCTGGAAGAAGACCTAAGTGGCTGCCCAGGGGACTGCGGTGCTGGACCACCAGCGTTCTGAGACTCTTCAGGGGGATGGAGAAAAATACAGATTTCTAGGTTCACTCAAACCTTCTGAGGCTGCCCTAAAGATTTCAAAGTCTGAGCCACAGGATTAAGTATGGGAAAGGGGTGCCCTGGGTCTCCTGTATGGTCTAGTTCACCACCTAAGTGCCTTGCTAGAAGCTGAGCCTGGGGGTCCCTGCAGGAGTCCAACTGAGCCCCCACCTCATTTTGAGTTACCTGCTCAGATGGCAACCTCTAGCCAGGAATTGCTGTCTGCTGCCCCCGAAGCTGGCCTCTCAGACACTGCGAGGATTAATTAGTACTAGATGGGCCGGGTGCAAAGGATTAGCAAGTGCTGAAGAGGGGTGGGGTAGAAAGACTGGTGCCCAGGAAGTAAACAGCCACCCTCACAAGTCCAGCAGGGCCCTTGAGTCCACGTTTGGGGCCTCGAGGGTTGCTATAGGACCTGCCCAATGCTAGTGTCTGGCTCCCCACACACGCTGGCCAAGCCACAGAGCTGCTGGGAGAGGAATGGCCTAGAGGCCTCTGTGGTACTAGGAGACTGCGAGGGGCAAGAGCTCAGCATCTCACCCAGTGGGCAGAACTGTACACCAACTCTCTAGCCCCAATACTGGGACTCAGCAGGCTCTGTGTGGCCAAGAGTCTTAAATAGCTTGAGCTCTGCCACAATAGCCATGAGTCCAAGATGAGGCCTTTAGCACAACTCTATTAAACTGAGTTCAGCAGTAAAATAAGATCAAGAGAATATGAAGCCCCAGAACCAAAGGCCTAGGATACAGTCCCAGTACAGGTTTTCAGGCCCAAGGGTCCCTGAAGGATGTTTAGTACAAGATCCAGAATCCAAGGTGCCAAAGGAACAAGTCAGCAGCAGGAGGAGGAAGCACCCGACCCAGTCAACCAGGAAGAACCAAGACAGAATTCGCCTCTTTTCACTCTAATGTTCCTCCCAGTACTCAGACAGCCGGAGAGTGGACACTCACATTGAGAACAAGTCCTCCCCATTGAGTTGGCTGACCCACACACCAGTCTTGTCCAGAATCACCCTCCCAGACACACCCAGAAGGCATGCTTCACCAATTCTCTAGGCATCCTTAATGTACCCAACCTGACACCGGAAATTAACCATCACAGATCCCAAGGCCTGGCAGATAACTGAGTGCATTGGTAAACTGGGACTGGACTCTCAGGGGAGATTCAGATTTAGGTGGAGTGGGCGCAAGGGAAAGAGGCCCAGGAAAGAGGGGTTCTGTGAGGTGGCAGCACCTGAGTGGGGTCCAGGATCCTGGAATGTTCAGTAAAGAGCTGGGACTAGGTCATCTGGAATATTTTGAAGTGCTTCCTGTGTGCCCAGCTGAGGGCCAGCCCTTGGCATGCAGAACAAGACAGGCTTAGTACCCACCTTGATGGGAACTTTCATCCTAGTGGTGGAGACAGGAAGACAATGGATAGGAAATCAAGTCATGTCACATAGTGTGCAAAGATTCCTGAGGGAGACTAGCTGTGCACACACATGGATTTTGGTTGACACGATCCCTGGAGAGACACAAATAAATGTCTACTCACCCCACTCAGGGAATCAACAGACCAAGTAAGGAGAGCACCAAAGCCCATCTTGGTGAACCAGTGGGTTTTATTGGGGTTACTTAGGGAATATGGGTGAGGGGTTACTCATAGGAGCAGAATGACTCACAAACACTGCATCATCAAAGCCCACCCAGCATGGGTTACAGCTCCCGAGAGCAGGAAACCTGAAGAGCATTGCACTACCAGTGGGCAGCTCGACAGGGTGGAGAGTGTCCCTTTCTGGGCAGCTTGACTGGTTTCTGCTTCTTCTAGGCCATTCTGCTGGTCATGTACACATGAACTTAGCTGAAGCATGAAAAGCAAGAAGATCCAGGCAAAGGTGCTACTGATACAGGACACTAGGAGAGTGAATGAATGAGGCTGGAAGGAGGCTACAAAGGGAACGGGAAGGGAAGGTAGAGGAGAAGTGGGTGGCGTCATCCCACAGGGCGCTCACTCTGCTACAGCAAGGGGTTCAGCTGATGGAGAGTAGAAGCCCGTTGTCCTAGTGCGTCTGGGTTACTGTAATACAACACCTTAGCCTGGGTAATTTATGAGCAATAGAAACATACTATTCACAGTTCCAGAGGCTGGAGATGTAGATAGTGAGATGTGGTGTCTGTGGCAAGCCCTCATTCCTCATAGGTGGTAAATTCTATTTGTCTTCACATAGAAAAGGAAACGTGCTCCCTCTGAGCATCTTCCTAATCCTTCTCAGAAGACCCACCCTATAACAACACCACAGTGGAGACTGGCGTTCATCCCGTGACCCATTTATCCAGACTGCCACACCCGAGATGGCTTTGAACTGGGCTAGAGGGTATGTGAGCCGAAACTAGAGGCACGGGACAGGCTTGCAGAGAGGTGAGTAATTGTGACTGGGAGTAGTGGAACTCTATACTCTGGGCATGAAATGGCCATTGTCAGGGCTGGAGAGATGGCTCAGCGTTTAAGAGCACTGACTGCTCTTGCAGAGGACCCGGGTTTAATTCCCAGCACCCACATGGCGGCTAAGAACCATCTTTAACTCCAGTTCCAGGAGAATCCGACACCCTCTTCTGACCTCTGTGACATTGCACCAACCTACATGCAGACAGTACACTCATACACATAAAAATAAAAAAAAAAGAAAGAAATGGCCATTGTTACCTTGAAATCAGAGCAGCTGTGCTTACGAAGTGGGGAAGCTAACATCCCATCGTTGGGGGAGTAGGCATCAGACACTCACCTGAGATTCTAGCCATGCCTTCCAGGCTCCATGGCTGTATTTAACCCTTAGAGTTACAGCAAGTTGGAGGTTGGCTGGGGTGGGAGCCCACTGGCTTACCTTTTATGAGTTGTCACCCATGCTAAGGTGGACTTGTCACTGACGCAAGTGATTTTGGTCACCCAGGCTCTTGTAAGCAACCCCAATAAATTCACTGGCTCAGCAAACTGGGTGTGAGTGGAATCATTTCTTTCCTATGATGGTGCCCTGCCTGGGGCCCTATCTAGGCATTTCTGTGTATCTCCACAAAAAAACTAAGCACACTTAGGATGGGGCTCTGGGCTCTCCCTCTGGTGGGCTTTAAGACATCTGATATGAAGCCAGCAAGAGGGTAGAGACACTTGCCACCAAGCCTGATGACCTGAGTTCAATCCCCAGGAACTACATGATGGAAGGAGAAAACTGACTCTTGCAAGTTATCCTCTGAGCACTCCATGTACCATGACACTCAAACATCCAACTCACACACACAATACACACACACACACACACAGACACGGACACACACACACACATACACACAAAATGAATAAATAAATGTAACTTTAAAATTTAAAGAAAAGCATCTTATATGCAAACCTCAAAGCATAGGCCAATGGCAAGTCCCAGACAGTCCCTGTCCTTCCCCTGTAAAGATGCCAAGCTTCAGGGACCATGGTGCCTTCTCCTGGCACCTCCAGTCAGGTACCCAGAAGGACAAGAACCTCTTCTACTCTTCTGGGGACTTTGAATTCTGGCCTGTGTCATCAGGGATAGTCACTCTGCTGCTGGCTTGATGGAGAGAGGTGACTGGCTTGAGCTAAATACAGGGGGGCAAAAGGAAGTGTTTGGGGCCTTCAGCTTGGGCAATGGGTACAGGTGGCACATTTGCCAAAAAACCTGGGGCTAGAAGCTTAGAGAGAAAGTTTTGGTGTGAAACCATGACCTTGAGTTTTTTGAAGCTGTGTGAGAAGAGGCCAAGTGAAAACTGGCAGCAGGCAGTGGGCAGGAAGGGGTATATGAGTACATGCATGTGCTCATGCCTGCACGTGTGTACATGTGCTTGAGGCTGACAGAAGTGGCCTGCACACTGAGAATTTGGAACATCAGTTTGTAGATAATGCTTAAAGCCACAGGACTCCTTGAGATTTCCTGGAAAATAATGGTCCATAAAGAAGGGGACCAAGATAGTGCTGGGAAAACACTCTGGTGCCCTTAGAGGAAGGAGAGAGAGGAGGAAAGGCTGAAGGACCTTCTGGGGAGGAGAAGAACTGGGAAGTTGGGGCGGAGTGCCACCAAGGCTTGAGATGTGCCCACAGGGAACTGTGGGCTGGTAGAGCACCTGTGGTGTGGGGGAGGATGGGCTCATGAAAAGGACCTGTATGCAGGGCGGTGGGTTTGCTGATGGGTAACAAAACAACTGCAGCCACCCACAGCAATTTGGGTGACTCTCATAACAAATATGAGGGAAGAAAGACCCCAGGGTGGGACTGGGGAGATGACCCAGCAGTTGAGACCACTTGCTTCTCTTGCAGAGGACCCAAGTTTGGTTCCCAGCACCCACTTCAGATGGCTCACAACCATCTGTGACTCCAGCTCCAGGGGATCCAACACCCTCTTCTGGCCTCTGTGGGTACATGTATTTAATCCTACACATGAGCACACTTATGTACACAAAGTTTTATTTATTTATTTACAAGGCACCAGTGGTGCAGGAACACACAACTCCTGAGGGCTAACCCAACCTCACCCAAGTACAACTCTAAACAATGCTACAAAGATGCGCAATGGCCACACAATAAGGCAGGGAGCTGTTGCTTCTAGTGGGGATATAGATGGAAGCTTCCAGAAATTCGAGGGCCATTTCTTGGTTTTGTTTGCTTGTTTTATTAATTTAGCTAACAACCATTTTTATTTTTACTTTGTTTACTATTGTTGTTGTTGTTGCTATTGTTTGAGATGGGATCTTGCTAAACTGGCCCGGAGCTCACCATGTAACCCGTGCTGGTCTTTAGATCCTCCTGCCTCTGTCTTCTGAGTGCCGGATTACAGATCACCATTCCTAGCTGTATCCATTTCTTAATTTCATTGAGGTATAGTTTGTCTGCATGAAACCCACTGCTTGAAGCATACAACTATGATTTAAAAAAAAATTGATTGACCTATCCAACTCCCAGCACTGTCCCATGTTCATGCATGTTCCTGTGACAGCCTTCCTGTTGGATGTCAGTTTCTTCCCATCCTTCCCCTATGTGTGGTCCAACAACGATCTGGACTTCTGTCTAGAGATTTGCCTTGTCTGGACTTCTTTCAAATTCACTATGTAGTTGATAGTGACCTTGAACGTCTGATCCTCTTGCCTCTGCTTCCTGAATGCTGGGATTATAGATGTGTACCACCCTACCCAGCTGATGCGGTGCTGGGAGAAGAACTCAGGACTCTGCATATTTGAGAACAGCACTCTTCCAGCTGAGTTACATGCCAGCCTTGTCTGGACATTCTATGTAGACAGATCACATAATCTGAGGGGAGGGGAGTTGGAGTCTGGTTTCTTTCATGGAGTCTGGTAGTATGTTGCCCAAGCTCACCCACCTTGTACAATAGAGCAGTAAAATGTGTCATTGCTGTTGCCTGACAGCACTGTGATGCAGACACAGCATAGCTGGTTTCTCAGCTCACTGGCCCACTCACCAGGCTTGTTCCACATTTAGCCTAGAAGCCATGCAGCTCTGAGCATCTGCATGCCAGTCTTGTGTGAGCACTTCGGAATCGTTTCTCGGAGTCAATCTTCCATATGACTCGATCATATCACAAATTTGCTTCTTGTCGCTGTTAATTTGTATTTATTTTGGAGACAGGGTCTCTCACTATGTGGTCTAGGCTGGCACTAAACTCAAGATCTTCCAGCCTTTTTTCTGGAATTCTGGGATTAGAGCCAGATGCTGGTTTATGTTCCACTTTTTTTTTTTTTTCTTTTTTTGGTCTTTTCAAGACAGGGTCTCCCTGTAGTCCCAGCTGTCCTGGAACTCACTCTGTAGACCAGGCTGGCCTTGAACTCACAAAGATACACCTCTGCCTCCCGTGTGCTAGGATTAAAGGCGTGCGCCACCACGCCCAGCAAGTGTTCCACTTTTAAAGAAACTACTGCTGGAGGCAGAGGCAGGCGGATCTTTGTGAGTTCAAGGCCAGCCTGGTCTACAGAGTGAGTTCTAGGACAGCCAGGGATACAGGGAGACCCTGTCTCAAAAAAAAAAAAAAAAAAAAAAAAAAGAAACTACTAAACTGTTTTACAAAGTCAGTACCCTTTACCATGACCTAAGTAGCAGTCACAGTGGCTCTCTATTTAAATATATAAATTACTGGCCAGGTGTGGTGGCACACGCCTTTAATCCTAGCACTTGGGAGGCAGAGGCAGGCGGATCTTTGTGAGTTCAAGGCCAGCCTGGTCTACAGAGTGAGTTCCAGGACAGCTGGGGCTACAGGGAGACCCTGTCTCAAAAAGACCAAAAAGAAAAAAAAAAAGAATAAATATATAAACTACTAAATTCTGTATTTATGTGTTTTATTTCCTTCTATTTTGTGGGTTTTAGAGTTAAAGCTCATGTTGGAGGGTGGGGACTGGCGTCATCTCTGGGTAACTTTCTGTGGGGGAGAACTTGGAGGGTCTGTTTCAGGTCCCTACAGAGGACCAGAGGAAGAGCAGCCAGGAACCAGATCCCGCAGGAATCCCAGCTCTTGCAGGCTCAGCACCCTCAAAAGTAGATGCAAATCGCATGGCATATGTGCAAACAGAGCTGCTCCAGGCTTCCCAGCCTTGGACCAGCTCTCTAATCCCAAGGCTTCAGGATGCTGCTCTAGGGCACCTACACACTGACTTTCTTGGAAGGGAGGAGAGTTGTGTTCCCCCTCTCCCTGGTGGTGAGACAGGGGTGGGGTTGAGTATCACCCGCTAATCTCTGGGCTGCTGAGGCCACCACTCTGCCTGATCCCTGCCCTGACCCTGGCTGCTGGCATGGGCTAATCTCTATACTCAGAGACCAAGCCTGGCAGGTGTGGTATACGCTTCCCTGAGATTTGCAGGGCCTCTTGAAGCTCACAGACAGCCCTTGTGCAGAGCCTAGGGCCCTTGCCTGACATAGACAGGACTCTTGAGGTCTAGAGAAAGGGGGTAACTAGTCCAGGGTCACACAGTGTGGGGGTGAGCCCAGCAGCCATCCGATAGATCCCCAGCTATGACATTTCCCAAGATGCTTGGCTTGTGCAGAGGCCACAAAGACTCCTGTGAATGGGTGCCCAGTGCCTAAGGACCCATGCAGCCTGGGTTGTCAGGGTTACCTGGGAGCTGTGTCCTCACAATCAGGCTGCAGAGGGCTGCCCACCTCCCTTCTGCCTGCTGAGCAGCCAAGGAGCAGAAATCCTTACCTGCCAGTGTACCCGGGCCTGTGCTCTGCAGATGAGGTAGCTTCTGTGAGGGGATGGCAACAGGAAGCACTCTCTTCCTTGTCTCTGTGCTCTACCTCCCTGTCCCTCCTCACATACTCATGTCCCTCCATCATCTTCGTGGTCAGGTCCTCTTTCCTCTTTCCTCCCCTACCTAATTCCCACTGCATCTCTCACCTCAAACTTGGGGGCCAGGAAGCATGCAAGCAGAATCAAATTCTCACTAAGTGTAAAAGACTAGAAGGGGGGACTCCTGGGAATATTTGCTTTTTAAAAAGAGAGGCTTGCTGATTGTGGTTGTGCTCGCCTTTAATCACAGCATTTGGGAGGCAGAGGTGAGCAGATCTCTGTGAGATCAAGGCCAGCCTGGTCTACATAGTAAGTTCCAGGCTCAAGGTAACCATGTGTGTTTTTTCAATTCAGATCTATCATGTCCCCCTTTTCTTTTTTTTAAGATTTTTAAAATTTTATTTATTTATTTTGTATGTGTATGAATGTACTGTCTACATGTAGGTTTGTGCACCCGTGTCGTGCAATGCCACGGAGGTCAGAAGAGGGTCTCCGATTCCCCTGGAACTGGAGTTCTCCTGGAATTGGAGTTACAGACGGTTCTCAGCCGCCATGTGGGTGCTGGGGATCGAACCCGGGTCCTCTGCAAGAGCAGTCGGCGCTCTTAACCGCTAGGCCATCTCTCCAGCCCTGCTAGGCCATAAAGTAGTCTTATCTGTCTGTGGGCAAATGCATTAGCCAAGGCAAATCTGGAGTCACATAGCATTCTAAGCTATGTTCTGAGCTCATTTGCTCTGGCCTTTTCCGCTCAATATTTAATAAGTACCACCTCCCTTTAACCTCCCTTAGGCCATTCCTAGAATAGCCCACCTCCAGCCTCCCAGAACACCCCCCACTGGATGTATGTGCCTGGACTCCCAGACTCCCCCACACCTCTGCATGTATGTGCCTGCACACCTGTGTGTGTTTGCACATCCCAACTGCCCTATGTGCATCTCCTGAAAAATGACTTGACACACAGGTGTTCAATAAATGCTTGATAATTAGTTAAATCAATGCAGCCCAAGGGTGTGTGCCAACGGGCAGGACATCTGACTCAGACCCTCTGCTCCCCAGCTACGGCCCGCATCATCGACTTAGTGCCGTGGGACGATGGCTCCTTCCCCTGCCATCCTGATCCCGCTGGAGCCCGTGCGGAATCCACTGGCCGGCGTGAAGCACCAGCTGTACCACCCGTCACTGCCCACACTTCGGCGCATGGACATGGACACTGTCAAGTGCTATCTCTCAGATGAGCACTCGCAGTCCTCCACCTACTGCACCAAAGGTCAGGACACATCCCCAGCAGCTCAGGGGTCCCCTGGGAGCCTTTGGAGCTGGGGTGACTGGTCAAAGATGGAGATCTCGTAGGGAAAGGCTGGGCACACATGGCAGATGAAAGAGGGAAGGAGGCCAGCCCAGCTATCTTCTAGAAACCTCCTCCAAGTTCTGCCCACTGGTTCCTGAGTAGGAAAATGGGGACAAGAATAGAGCCTGCCTCCTAGGGTCATAGAGAGGCTGAAATAAACTAAGAGGTGAGAAGCTCTGGCGCATTGCATCTGCTCGAAGAAATCTTGTTGTGATGCCAGTGTTGTAACAAAGTTTCCTCTGGCTCACAGCAGTTCAGGTTCAGGGTTGAGGAGCCACATCCAATAGTGGCCTTTCTCCTCCTCCTCTTCCACCTTCTCTTCTTCCTCCTCCTCCTTGTCCTTTTTTGAGACTGTCTCAATATGTAGGCTGGGCCTTAAACTCTCATCCTCCTGCCTTATCAGCCTCTGAATGCTGAGTACAGATGTGTTGCCCCAAGCCCGGCTGACTGCTGGCCTTCTTGCTAGCAAAGTCATATGGTGGGGGAGGTGCTCAAATGCCCAAGTGTGTGCATTTATGTCTGTCTGTCTCTGTGTGCATCTTACTGGTGCATCTTACTGATCAGAGCAGTAAGATGCACACAGAGACAAAGATGTACACTGCTTTTGTAGCAGGAATAATAACAGAATAACTTCTGCCACCCCCGCACCTGAAAAAGGGAGTGAAAGAACCCTCCCCATATCTCCCATGAAAATATAAGGACATAAGTCGTCTGGGGTGACTGGGCCTCACAGGGCCTCAGAATTTCCTCACATGGAGTGAGAAGGCATTCAGGAGATAACACCTGCAGAATAAAGGCCACCTGCAGAATAAAGGCCAGGGTGGGAGGGAAGGAGGCTCTGGAGAGTCCAGTGTGATATCGAGGCCCCAACTGAGTAAAGGAGGCTGGGGATGCCAGAGCCTTCAGAGAGATGCCCAGATGTAGGAAGCTTTCTTTGTAAGAGCAGGTACAATGCAGCCCTGCTAAGGGAAGGGGAACACAGTACTCACCTGCGGCCACTGTAGGGAGCTGGCTTCTCGCCTCAGAGACCAGCCCGACCTGAGAGGTACCTCCAACTCAGCCAACACTCTTAGCTGTGATTTCCCACCTGCCCAGAGACTGCTGGCCCCTGGACAGGAATTTCAGCCTATGTCCACTCACAACTCACTTCACCACACCAGCTATCCAGGTTGGACCACACCAGCTATCCAGGTTGGTGGTCCAAGAACCCCTTTCCAACCCACTGGGCACCTGAATGAAATGCAGGCCCAAAAACAAATGACAGCCGGGAACTCCGTAATGATGGTAATGGAGAATTCAGATTTATTGCCCGCTGCAGCCTGCTTTTATAAGCCAAATGACTGTCAGCTCCCAGAGCCAATCACAGGCCCCCCCAATTCCGCGCCACTGCACACATTGCTCCCCCCCAGCATCCTGTACCTGGGCCACGTTGTCTGCTCCTCCTTGGGGCGGGGTCAGAGAAATCCCCTGACTCCCATCCACGTGGTGTCCTGAGGGGTGCTAGCTGAGAACTAGCCCCCAATTCAAACTGGATCTTCCTACACCCAGATCCTTTGGAATCCCTAGGGCTAGGACAGAGAGTTGCACACAGCCCTGAAGGAGGTGGGCAGGAAGCCAGGGAAGCCAGAGCTTTTTTCTTTTAGACAGGGTCTCAGGCTGGCCTCAGACTTACCTCTTTTTACCTCTTTAGTGTTGGGCCTTCACCACTACCTCCAGCAAAACTAACTTAACAAAAAGAAAATAGCTTTGGCTCAAGCCTCTCTTGTGTGGACCTGAAAGGGGTGCTGGAGGATACCTTTATCTTGTTTCAACAGATGACTTTGACAACGCTCATTTCACAATCCTAGGAGTCCCCAACAAACTCCTGCAATGCTTGGTAAGTGTCCTTTGTCGCTAGCCCTGTGTTTGCTCAGAAGCACCAGTCAGTACCCAGCCCCAGGCACCTCTGGTCCTAGCCTCTACTGCCTGAGCTTGCCCTTTGCTGCCTACGTGAGACCATCCCACCCCACCCCCAGTCAATCCAGGTCCCGGTTTTCTGCACCTCCTCGGTCAGATAGGCCTAATGTCAGCTCAGGCCTGTGGAATGGTCTTGGAAGCCCCCAAGGTCTTGCACCTGCCACTATGGTCCTGATTCATCATTCCTCAGGACATCACAAAGACCGGCCGGAAGCTCTGCCACAGGTACCGCGAGGGAAAGCTCGTGCCCATCGCGTCAGGCATCAACCGGGTCGACTGGCCCTGCTTCACGCGAGCCATCGAGGACTGGTCCCGCTTTGTGTCCACGTCGGAGGAGTTCAAGCTGCCTTGCGCGAACCAGAAGGGTCAGTCTACCACTGCAGAGGATGCTCTAGGGAGGGAGAGGTGGCAGACGGCTGGGTGGCGCGCCTGGAGCGGGGAGCGAGAACTGGAGGCGGGCGGACAGGGCTGGGTGCTGGGAGCAGCTGGGCAGCCGCTTCGGGCTGGGCTAATGTAGGACCTGTAGGAGGAGCCTCTGAGAGAGAAGCTGGTTCTGGAACCTGCCCGGCAGGTTAGGAAAGCAGGGGGCGAGGTTTCGCTGAGGGCGGGGCTTCTGTGCGGAGGCGGGGCTTCGACGAGGGAGGGCGGGGTTTGTTGGCAGCCTGCAGTCCAAGATGGTCTCTCTGCAGTGAAGGGTTTCAGCAGCTACGCGGTGCGGTACTTGAAGCCGGAAGTGACCCAGAATTGGAGGGTAGGGAAGATGTGTGTGGACCGGTCCTCGCGGGCCTGATGTGGAGCGACTTAAATAAAGCAGGGGCGTGCGAGGGGTGGGGAGAGAGGAGACCCAGGGCGGGGACTCCCAGGGCCCAGGTGTCGGGGAGGGCGTGCCGGGTGTGGTTCTGGTGGAGTGAGAGCTCCCTGGCTTACCGGTCCCCATCCCTGTGGCCGGCCCCAGTTCTGCCTTAATCAGAACCCCTGCCTGGATCGCTATGGACAGAAGCCCCTGCCTTTCGACTCACTGTAAGTGATGCCACGAGCCCCAGAGCCCGAAGTAGGGGAGGGGGTTCGTAGCTGCTGTACAGACATTCAATTCCGGTCCGCCGGTCCCGGGCACCTCCGTCCTAGCCAGAGGGGAGTTCAGGGGCTCACCCTCGGTTCTTTCCCAGGAATGCGTTCCGGCGCTTCGGCTCCCACTACAGGTAGGACTTGGCCGCGCCCTGCCCGCACACACCCCCACCCCACCCCCACCCCCGGCGGCCCCGGGGCTCTGAGGATGCCCAGGCCTCGCCCCACCCGCAGCTCAGCTGGTTTGGGGAGGGGATGCATTTCCCCCACGTTTGGCCCTGAGAAGGCCGGAATAGGGGTACTGGGAGAATAGTCAACAACCATTTGCCTCCTGCCGCACAGTGGCAGGGTCACCCCGGAGTAAAGGCCCCTAATTATAGGGTGAGAGTGCCGAGTTCTGTGAGACCTCTCCAGCCTTGTCCTGTGCAGCTCAGCAATACCAGATAACTTGGTGTAACGCCACCAGCAGCACAACCAAACACTCTCTCGATCTGTGGAGCCTCTCCTTGTACTGCCCCTGCCCCAGGCTTCTTCCTCCTCACTCTTTGAAGCCAGTCCAACTGTACCATCCTGCTGGAAGTCTTCCCTGACCCAGGCCTCTCTACACATCTCACACTCTTATTTCACCCCGGGCTTGTAGCAACCAGACTGCTACATCTTGTTGGTGGGAAGCTGTCTTCCCTACACCCACACAAGAAAACTTTACTATAATGCCAGAATTGGTTCATGTATAACTGAAAAACTCATGATACAGTTATACTTGGGGGGGGGGATCACTGGGAAATGGTGTAAGGTGAATTGGAGTCCATGTGTGTAGCGGGGAACAGCCAAAACTATACAAAAGGAAATAGCCATTAAAGGGTCTCGAGCCACACACAGACTGGATGGAAACTGTTTTCAAAGACCTGAGAGTAGAGAGGTGGGCTTTGGAATGGAGGTAGGGGCTAGGGAAGGACAATTTTATTCTTCTTCAGGGTACCCTGGAGTCCCCACCTCATCCCTGTTTCTCTCCACAGTCGAATCAACTATCTGACTCCCTGGCACTAAAGGAGGCTGATCTCCCTCTGGCCACCTCAGGTCCCCTAGCAGGACAGAGGACCTTTGGTGATACCACTTATGTCCCCTGGAGTTCAGTTCAAGAAATAAACCTAATCCTTCCTCAGGAAATCCGTGTGTGTGTGTGTGTGTGTGTGTGCCACATGCACACATATGCATGTATGACAGGCTGGGGGAGGGTCAGGACCACAGATGACAGTGTATTACCCTTGCCTGCCCCCTGCCAACTCCTTGGGAATGAGGAGTAGGAACTAGGAAGTGGTACAGGATCTTTTAGTGGCTGGGCTTGGAAGCAGCTGGGGTCAAGGAACAAGGGCAGCCCCAGCACTTTCCCTGGTAAACTTGTCTTCCTTGTAGCCTCAACCCAAGATCCTGAATTTTCAGCCTCGGAGCCCGAGTTTGAACCCTAGATGGGAAAGAGGGAGCTGAAAGGGATGTGTGGTACTTCTCTGGAACCCTTACCATACTGGTGTGCTTTGGGGCACCCAGAGCCTCCCTGAAGGGGAGCAGGCTAGGCCTCTCTGCCTTCAGTTCCCTGTGAGGAAGCAGAATTATACAAATCCAGACGAAGTGTCAGAACATTCTGCCAAGAAACATTTTCACCTAAATAGAAGGTTGTCTGTTCTATCCATGGACAGGCAGGACTAGCCCTTGTCTGTGCCCGCCCCCCCAGTCCTAACCCCACCTCCTACAATAACGGGCATAATGGCCTAGCCTAGATAGGAAAGCCCCAGGGAAGGTCTTGGCCTGGTGCTCTGTTAAGGCAGCTTGTGTCCGTGCTTAGCTCCTGAGCCTTGCATATTCTCCCCTCCCTGTGGGTAGTCTGCTTGCACAGGCCCCCATTGGGACAAACAGCCACCAAGCTCAAGAACTCAGGATAGGGTTTCTGGTCCTAGTGCTGCCCTGGAGTGTCACAGATCACAGACCTGAAATCACATGCAAGGTGTCTTCCACAGATAATTCCCCCACTTTTCATCTGATCCTCAGCAAAGTCAATGTCCACAGTGGTTAGTTTTTTCCTTTTTTTTTGGTATTTTTGAGGCAGGGTCTCCCTTTTTAGTACCAGCTGTCCTGGAGCTCATTCTGTAGACCAGGCTGGCCTTTTCACAGAGATCCACCCACCTCTACCTCCCCGAGTGCTGGGATTAAAGGCGAGTGCCACCTTGCGAGGCTCACAGTGGTTAGAAACTCCCTGTGCACAACCTCCCCTTCCCCTCCTCTCCTAGGCACTGTATAGGTGCTGCATGCAAGGCCAGGGTCTCAGGAAGACTGAACAAGTCTACCCCAGGATGTGGCCCAGTTGTGAGGGCTGGGCCTGGGCCACCATTCTACTGAGCACTTGGGTGACAAGATAAGATGGTACCTCTGCCTTAAAGATGCTTCAAGTCAAATGAGAGATAGTAAGCCAGCTCAGTCACGTTAAACCTGAAAGCATGTTCCTTCATCCCAGGATACTGTGGATGCCAATCCAGGGCAGCAGCTAAAGAGTCCTGACTGCTGACTATACAATTAATCCTGACTTTATACATTAGAAACTGCACCTAAGAATAAAGAGCAGAAAAGAAGACAAACCAATTTAATGTGCAGTGTCTATTTGGTTGAAATGCTTCACAGGTCCAACAAGGTGAGTCATTTTAGACCCATTTTATAGCTAATAAAAGAAATGGACTTAAGGGAGCTGTGGTGAGCCCAAGGTTACAGAGCTGCTGACTAGCAAAGGTGGGAATTGCAGGCAGTGACTGGTTACCACACTGTGTTTTGCCCTGCTAAGAGAAACAAGGCAGGAATGGAGAAGAAAGCAGAAGGGTTTCCTGGGGCTGGAAACATAAGACTGGAGCTTGGAAGAGATGTCCTATTAGAAAGCACTCAGAAGCCAAGTCAGGTGGCACCAACCTGTAGTCCCAGATAATTGGGAGGCTGAGGCAGGAGGATCAACTCAGCCCAGGGGTTTGAGACTAACCTAGGAAACAGTGAGACAGAGGATCTCTCTCAGAACGACCAGCAATGGCCACTGCTTCCCAGCCTTAACCTCCCAATTTCAGAGATTTGGGCCCATCATAAATAGATCCCATCAGAAATCCTCACTGCAGCCACGGTTTGACCTTGGGATGGATGGTCCAGCCACCAGGACCTCATCTCTGGGCCTTTCAGGCCTGACCCCATCCAATTCTATGGTTGAAACCACTACAAATCCAGTACCTGGTCTACCCACACGCAGGCTCTCCTATCTCCAAAACTTTGTTCAAAGCTGTCCTTCCACCCCTCACCTCTTCCTACCCAGTCTCACCCTTTCTTGCAGAAAGGCCTCTCACTTCCTTTCTCCCCACACTCTTCCCCAAGACCACAAGCGCAGGGACCTTGGCTGTTTGAAGAGACTCACCTATGCCTCTGGCCAGAGGGCTTGCTTGCCAATTCCTCCTACCTCTCTCAGAAATGGGGTCTTGGACCCCTGGAACTAGTGCAAGCAACTTTGAACCGAAAGTCCTACTATAAAGTAACAGTGGTGTTTATTACAAATAATATGGGAAACATACATCATAGCCCAGGGCATGGGGCTGGCACCAGAGCAGGCTCAGGAGTAGGGAAGCTCAAGCTGAGGGGCATGGGGCAATCACACACTACATCCTACAAGTCACCAGTTCTGACATTTTCTTATTCTACCTTTTAGGAATACATTTGTGAAGGCCAGAAGTCAACATCTAGCATCTTCCTCAATCACTACCTTGTTTTTTTGAGATGGGGTCTCTCACTGAACCCAGTGCTAATTGGGTTCATATGTCCATGTATCCTATCATTTCCTGCCCCCCATCATGTCCCCCCACCCCCACCCCGGCCCAGGGTTAGACTCATGCAACCATGCCTAGCTTTTTTTTTATGTGAGTGCTGGGAATCCAAACTCAGGTCCTCATGTTTGATTGAGCACCAGGCCCTGTTCCAACTGAGCCACCTCCCAGGCCCTACTCTACTTTTTGAAGTTCATGAAACTAGTTAAACTCATCTGAAGTTCTTACTTCATGCCTGCCAAACAGCAGGTACTCAATTATTTCTGTGGATGAATGGACAACAGCAGAAATGTAAAGCTAGGATGGAATAGAGAATAGTGAAGAGGGGGACCCCACAGCTCACCCCAACACACACACACACACACACACACACACACACACACACACAAATTGACTCTAGATGCTACAGCAGGAAACTTTGGAGATGTGAGGTCAACAGTGGCCAACACTACTCCCGGAGGTGTGACCTCCTGGGAACAAGGAAACCACTTGCTTGTAACCAGAGTCTGGTGGGAGGCCTTGAGTGAATGTCCACAAGCTAAGTAGTGTAGGACGGTCCGAGGTCTGCTCTGGAGGAGGGAGAAGCAAAGGGTGCAGGTAGAAGGATGCAAGTTGGAGATGACCTTTCACAATGGTGGCTGGGAGGTGCAGGCCCTTTAAGGAGATAGCTCTGCCCACCTAGGATAATGTAGTATAGTAACTTCCAAGCCTCCAGGAGCTTAGAGCCAGTTGGGAGTGAGAGAGGGGACATTTGTGGCCTTGCTTTCTGGCCAAATTGAGTGTCAGGGGCAGTCCTGACACGTTTCCAGCATCCTGGCCAAAAATGGTAGCTAGAGCCTGAGTGCCAATGGTGTCCTGGCTACATAGCTTGTCCTCCACCCGTGTTAAGTACTGGGCTCACCTGAGTGCCAGTGCTGTCCTGGCTACATTGCCCCATCCTCCATCCGTGTTAAGTACTGGGCTCATTTGCCAATTCCTACAGCTATAGGCCTTTTGCACCACAATGTGGCTTGGGCAATCTCTGGACGTCTGAATGTTCAGGTCTACCAGGCCCACCAAGTAGAGGAGTTTTGCCTAAGGCCATACAACTGGAGAGTAAGCTGGGCCTTGAGCCTGGCAGACCCAAAGGCCATCAGCTACTGAGCAGTAGCAGCCTATAGGAAGGAATGTTCTGGCGTCTTAGGGGGCACACAGAATGAGAAGCATGGGGTCTGGGCCAGTTTCTGGAACACTTACAGTGTGAGCAACTCCTTGTCCTGGGAACTTTCTACCCTCACCAGTCCCCACCTAGGACAGGGTATTCCTGGCCTCAGATGCCAGGCCTACAGGCTATTTCTCCCTCTTAAAGGCCCCCTAGTATGGCCTTTAAGAAATGGAAAGCACCTGAGTGGCAGTTGGGCTCCTGGGAGCAGCTAGCTATGGAGTGCAAAAGAAGTGCGTGAAGGCACAGAGCTAGGAGGCCTGGGCTTAGCCTGCAAAGGACCACCAGGAGACAGGCCAGGAAACAAGTGGGCCATCCTCTGGGACCAGCTGGGCCGGGCGAGTCTACCACTGCCCCAGAGTGCACGTGAATGAGCTTGCTTACCAGGCCCACCCAGTCTCCAGCCTTTGGCCTTCCATGAGCTGCTGGTCTCTCACAGCCCAGCTGCTCTTCAGGGGCTGTGGTAAAACCTCAGTCAGGTGAGGGGCAAGTGTACTGCACTTGGCACCTGTCAGAATGTCCATAACCCAGGGCCTCACCAAGAATGTGACTGTCGTAAAGAGGTTGGGTGCTCATGCAGTCAGAGGTTCAAATCTCAGGATTCAAGCCCAGCCCTATATCCCAGACCCAACCTGAAACACTGGTTTGCAGGACTCTCAGCCTGTGCAGGGTCCATCACTCCCTCTCGGAAGAATGAGAGGAGCTGTGGTCTGCAGCAGTCAATGTCTTTACTTCTAATGCAGACATCAGACTCACTATGTATTAACATCAACCACTGGCTACCTAAAATGGAGTCATTCTTTTCAAACATCCAAACTCTCACATTCATATATGATCCAAAATGACATGAAATTAAGCTGTACAATGTTATGAATTATAGTATAACAAACTGCTTTTAGAAAGCAAAATGGAAGGAAAAAATGAGCAGTTTGGGACTGGACTGTTGTAAGCCTGGGTTCCAATCTTTTGAGGCTTTGTGACCAAGAACCAGCCAAGGGAAACTCTAGCCTATCTCTGTGGACACAGGAGGAAACCTGGGTAGACAGAGCAGGTGGATGCGTCCAGTTGGACATCACAAGGTGAGAGGTGAGGTGGCACCTTCTGGGCCTTGGCATATGCACTGGTTAGTCTTCTTTCAAGACTCACAACTGGGAGGGGGGTGAAAAGGGCACAGGCAGGGTCAGGCTCAGAATAATGACTTTGACAACAATGGTCTTCCAGGCTGGAGGCCTTGACCAGCCAGTGACGGTGGCTGATCATGCACCTGTCGGGAGCATTGCCATCTAGGCTTTGTCCTAGGCTCTCCTGTTCACTTCAGGAAGCAACCTGTGGATGCCCACAGACCCAGGAGGGCTCAGGCAGGGCTCAAAAGAGAACAGTGTTTTGGCAACAGAGATCCTTAGGGTGTGCAACCAGACTGTTGGGGGATATCCCATGGGCTGCAAGGGCACCAGGGGTCAAACACCATTTCTCACTCTAGACACCCAGGCCTGGGTTTGGCACTGAGGCAGGGCTGGGGCAAGCTGAGGTCATCCTCTGAGCCCCAGACACTTTGGTTCATATAATTTGGGAGGAAGGGATTTGTTTGTGTCTGCTCAACTGGGCTTGGTGCTCCTTCCTCCCAAACCTAGGAATGGGGTAAAGGAGACGAACATCCTCCCCTTCCCCATCAGCAGTCCTGCCTGGCTACAGTCACACCCTCCCAGCTTAGAACTGCTCACAGGCAGGAAGGGCTGCTTATGCTCCTTTCGCTGCAATGGCTGAGGGCAGCACCAGCTCCTCTCTGCTTCTTCCTTCTGGCTGGACCCCTAGCCTCTAAGCAGACCCTGCCTAAAGACTTCTATGCTACACATCTCAACTATCGGAAACTTGGGGGAGGGGGGGCACATCAGTCCTGACTGGGCAATCTGAAGACTGTAGGTCTTCTATACTCTGGATCCCTAGGACTGTCTATCACAAAGCTGGCCTTGTCCCCTAAAGATCAACTTGAGGATGCTCCACTACAACCCTCTCTACTACAACCCTCTCCACTACAACCCTCCTCCTTCCCAAGCCACTTGGTTCTAACTAGGCCAAAAAATTTGGGAAGGTTGGGTTGGCATTCCCCATAACGGGGATAGAGAGGCCACTTGATTGCCAACAGGGATCCCAGTCCCTCATAGATTGAGAGGGGGAGGGGTAACAAGCTCTCAGAATGCAAATCCTGTGGGGAGAGGTTAATGGACCCAGGCTTGGCCACAGCAATCTGTCTCCCACTGCCAGGCTGGTGCTAAGAATTCTGAGCATGGACACCTTCCACCTGCCCAGGAACCCTTTGTCCTCAGTCGCAGGGCCTCACATGAGAGCAGGGTGACAGGTTTGGTGCCATGCAGCTGCAAGCAGGTGAAGCTTGGCTGGGCAGGGTGGGTGGTCCACTGGCCTTAGGGCAGGCAGGCCGCGACCTGGTAGGCACCCTCTGCAGCAGCTGCGGCAGCACTATGCTGCGCACTGTGCTCCTGCAGCAGTGCCACATCCAGGAAGCGCTCACCACACCACACACACTTGAATTGCTGCTCACGTGCATGCACACCCTGGTGCTTGTTAAGATGTTCACGCTGCTTGAAGGCTTTGTCGCAATTGGGGCATTTGTAGGGCTTCTCACCCGTGTGCACCCGCCGGTGCCGCTGCAGGTCTGAAGCATACTTGAAGCGCTTCTCGCAGTCCGGGCACTTGAGTGGCTTTTCACGAGCTGGGTCACAGCGGTGCTGCACAAACTCCGAGGAGGAAAAAAAGCGGCGCTCACACAGGGTGCAACGCAGGGGCTTCTCTGCGGCTGCGCAGTGTGACAGCTGGTGCTTCTGCAGAGCGGATGCCCGCTTGTAGGCTTTGTTACACACAGGGCATTTGAAGGGCCGCTCAGTGGAGCCTGGCAGGCACTTGTGGCGCAGCAGCTCTGCTGACTGGTCGAAGCCCTTCTGGCACACAGGGCACTTGAAGAGAGTCTCCAGGGTGTGCACGTGCTGGTGGTAGAGCAGGTGGCTGGGCTGCCCGAAGCCCTTCTCGCACAGCCCGCACTTGAAGGGCTCCTCGGTCTTGTGTGTTCGCCGGTGCCGCATCAGCGCGTACTGCTGCTTGAAGCCCATGGGGCACAGGTCACACTTGAAGGGCCGCTCTGCACTGTGCGTGCGCTCGTGCTGTCGCAGGTCCGAAGGCCGCTTGAAGGCCTTCTGGCACTCGCCGCAGCGGAAGGGCCGTTCACCACTTGGGGTGCAAGGGTGCTGCAGCAGCTCCGACGACTCCTTGAAATGCAATTCACACACGTTGCAGCGAAACAAGTGATGTTCACCTGAGTGTGCATACATGTGGCGTACCAGGTGTGAGCGGTGCTTGAAGGTCTTCTCGCAGACTGCACACTTGTAGGGCCGCTCGGAGCTGTGTGTGCGCTTGTGGTGCACCAGGTGTGAGGACTGGCTGAAGCTCTTGTCACACAGCGTGCACTTGTATGGCTTCTCTCCAGTGTGAATCCGCTCATGACGAGAGAGCTCCGACAGGTGCTTGAAGGGTTTCTGGCAGATGGGGCAGCTGTAGGGTTTTTCCGGCTGCTCTGCAGGGACGACATCTGTGGGTGGAGGTGCTGGAGGCAGCGATGGAGCCGCAGTGGTGGCCGGCTCAGCAGTCTCTGCTGGCTTGTAGGTCTTATCACAAATGGAACACTTCACCATGCCAGTGTGAGAGCTGTGGTGCTGGGCCAGGGAGGTGAGCAGTGAGAAGCCCATTTTGCAGACACCACAGACAAAAGGCTTCTGCTCAGCCTGCACACACTGGTGCTCTAGCAGGTCAGTAGCCTGATGGAAGATCTTGAGACACTGTGTGCACTGGAATGAGCGATCATGGCCGGCCAGGCATTGATGTTCGTGTGGACTGGTCAGGTGTGCCAGGTCATGGCCACACACACCACATTTAGGGCCTGGCTCCCCTGCTGCCTGCAGTGGTGCATGATGTGGGGGCTGCAGGCCTGGGTCAGGCTGCAGGAGTATGCCATAGACAGCACAGCCCAGCGGGTTCTCAGCTGTGCCTGGGGGCAGTGTGTGCTCAGCCAGGGCTGGTGGTGGCTCGGCATGGTGCTGAGGCTGCGGTGGCTGGGGCTGTTGTGGCTGTGTCTGTGGTGGCTGCTGCCAGCTTTCCGACATGCTTTGGAAGATGAAACTGGGTTTGGACAGTAATGGCTTCAGTTTCCCGCTTATGGTGACCCAACCCTGAGAGAGAAGCTGCCCGATCTCAGGGATAGACAAGGACCTCACGCAAGGCACAGGGGAGGACTGGTCAGACAGCCCCTGTCATTAGCCAAGAAGACAGCCTACAAGGCAGTGTCTACAGAGCAGGGGCTCTTCAAGGCAGGGTCCCGGCAATGCCAGGGAGGCTCTGCTTTCCCCAGTAATCGATTCTGTAGGGAAGAGAGACACAGTGAACTTAAGGCAGGAACAAGCAGCCCTTCTCTGGTCTCTCCCTGCCGCCCCCTGCACAGACATCAGCTACACCAGGGCAGGGAGACGCTCAGGGATGAAGACCTGCTCCCTTCATATGCTACCAAAGAGGTCTGCTAGCTGTTCCATTTCTCCAGGCAAAGGGGAAAGGGGGCTGACTCCCTGGACATCCTTGGACAGGGTATCCCAGACTCCCCAAGTTGCCCCTGGCTTCTCCAAACGTTCTTCAGACAGGTCTCACAGGGTCTGGGGTTGACCTGTCCCTGAGACCTGCCAGTCCCTCTCCCATTGCCATGAGGACACTACCGAGTGAGATGAGAAGAGCCCATGGGCAGGAGGAACCCACACCTCCCAGGTCTAAGTCCAAAGGCAAATCGCCTCTGGACCTAACAGTAAAACAAAGGAATCAAGGACTACCTCAAAAACCTTGCTTTGAGGGCTTGGCCCACACCCCTCTTCATCTGCAAGCCAGGCCTTTCCCAGAGGAACATACCTATTCTCTATTTATAATAGGATGAATGGCTTTGCAGGAACCTCAGTCCATAGTGGAGAGAGGTAAATTCAGGTTCACAGACAACCCGGTCCTTGGAAGCTGAAACTCCTCACTCCCAGAGCAACACAAAAGCCTTACATCCTCTGAATTTCTCAATGTCAAGATGTAAGAAATTGCACTGTTTTGCCTGAATGATGCAGGATGAAGCATGCTAGCCACTGGGTGTTTCTTCACCTGGGTCCTTGTTGGGGGTCCACAAGATTCCCAGTCATCAATGCAAGATAAAGCCCACTCAACCCCGGCAAATCTCTAACTCACCACTTTGTGGCAGCATAAGGTAATTCTAGAGAGGGAGGGACTTTTGGAGTCAGAGGCAACCCACTTCCAGGTTCCCAGCTCATCTGCCTCTTACATTTAAAAGTTTGTAAGTTTTCTCTAAGAGGAAAAGGGGTAGACGATGCCCTCACAAGCCAGCCTGGCTTCTAACTGTTCTGCTAAAGAAACAGCAATCCAGATTAAAGCTGTCATCGCGAGAAGCTTCTGGGAAGGGAGGAAAAAAAGGCCAGTGCTCTGAGGAGTAGTACTACTTGTGAACAAGAGCTACGGCTGATCATTTTAACCTTCCTAGGGCAGAAAGGAATGGTGGGCTGCTCTGGAAGCTGTCTGGTCTAGCTGCGCCAATCCAACTGTGTGCTGCTTTTCCTGGTATGAATGGCTGCCAGAGCGAGTGGCCACCCCTACCCCCCACCTCCCCACTGCCTACCCTGGCCCTCTTCCAGGAAGGTGCAGCCAGGAACCCTTTCGGATCACTCCGCAAAGGGTAGGGGAAAATAGGGGAGGTCAGGGCAGACCAGGAGAAGCCTCCACCTGCGCCCCACCCCAGTCCTTCGTCCACGCTGGGAAACTGAATGAAAGCCGATCAACCTCCCATCCCGCCCTGCCGGCCGGCCCGCTTGCCCAGCTGGGCTGCCTCCTGTCAGCTCTCGCCAGGGATGGCCGGAGCCGCCGCAGCCAGAGAAAGGATGTCTGGGGTTGAGAAAGGCCCCGGGGCCTCAAACCGTGCCCGGGAAGCGGTTGCACTTCCAGGCCGGGCCTCAGCCGTCCCGCAGCTCAAGAGGCCTCCGGGTCGTCTGGAGGGGCGGGCTGGGGAGGGGTGCGGTGAGCATGGGAGTGGCCCCCGGATGCAGCCCCGGGTGCCCGGCCGCTCACCTGCTCCGGGCCGCCCGCGGGGTCAGGCGTGAGGCGAGTGGAGACCAGCTGCTTTCTCTGTCGCCCCTTTATTCCGGCTCCATCCGCCGCGCCGCGGCCTACGCGCCCTGCCAATCCCCGGCCTCGCGTAGCGGCGGAGGCCGACCAAGGAGTGGGGGGACCGGTTTGCCGGGGCCGGAACCGAAGAATTGACGCGCGTACTCGAGTTAGCGGAACCGGGGCGGAGGAGCGCCGGGAGGGAGGGCGGACGGACGTACCGACGGCCCTGCAGAGACCGGCGGACGGACGGGCGGCGCGAGGCCGGGGAGGCGGGGCCGGGGGAGGAGCTGCAGCCCGGGCGGCGGCTGCGGAGGAGCGGACGGCACGGGTCGAGGCCGCCCCCTACTGGGGACCCCGCGGCCCGGCCGGCCTGAGCCGCCGGGTACGAAGGCGCGGTGCTCGAGCTTCGGGATCGGCGCGCAGGAACCGAGAGAGCGACGCCGCCCGCTCCCGCCCACCCTGCTCGGGCTCAGGGAGGAGACTGCGGGTCCAGCCCCCGCCGGACCCCTGCTGCTCCTCGCAAAAGGGCCCTCCGGCACCCTCCGGACATCTGCAGCTGCCGAGCTGACGTGCCGCTCAGCCCGGAGGACCCTGGGACTCGAGTTTCATGCAATCTTGGTAACGGGGTGAAACCCGCACAGCTGCGCTTGGCTATGTCCGCCAGGGCCCGCCCCCGGGGTCCGCCAGGCCGCGCCTCTGGGCGGGGCTGCGATGGGCCACGCCCCTGGAGAGCACTTCCGGCTCAGCGGAACTCCGGGCACCGGGTGAGGTTGCCCACCGGGTGAGGTTGCCCACTGACCGGACCACCTGTGATCTAGGACAAGGCTCCATGAGCGCGGCGCCCCTGGTGGGCTACAGCAGCAGCGGTTCCGAGGATGAAGCCGAGGCCGCCGCCGCCGCGAGGTGGAGCAGGCCGGACCCTGGGGGCCGCCGTTGGTGAGGAGCTAGGGAATCTCTATCGAAAGGGCATGATTCTCGAAAACTCGGCGGTTCCCGAGACTACGAGGCCCTGGGGTAGCCGGGAAGATGTGGGTCAGTTCCTCGAGTAGGAAAAAAGGGACGTCAAATGAAAAGAGAATTCAGAGCACAGCCTGGAAAAAGCCCCAGAATGACTCTACTTAGTAAAGGCAAACGGGAGTCAGGACACGAGTTCAAGTCCAGCCACCGCCTCTTGGGCACTATCTCCTGGCTCAGCACAAACTGATCCTAGATCAGTTTCCTCATCTGAACACAATTGTAACAATACTGAAAGTGTACAGAAAGCATTTCGTTCATCCAATAAATCCTCATCAAACAGCCCCTGGTAGCGGTACTGAAGACTGGAAACTCCAGACTAGGGCAAAACCCATGGAAATCTTATACTTGGAAATACCTATCTTTCTTGAATGTAGTATGTCAGTTTGTTGCATGAGAATTCTGTTAAATAAAAATATGCTTTACACAGGAAGAAATTTGTGTACCCCCAAAGTGTACAGTGCACAAGATCACAGACCTATAATGAGCTCAGGCCTGTCCAGTTAGGTAAAATGACCTCCAAGCCACACATTGCTGCTTGCCCAGGTATTTACCCCTGGGCCCTGGGGACCAAGAGCTGTCTCCAAGAAGAGAGCTCCTGAAAATCCACACTGAGTCACTGTGCTTCCAAGTTTGAGGCCAGCCTAGACTATATGGGAAGACTCCTGAAAAAAGAATCATTGTGTATAAAGCTTAAAACTGTGGTATGTGCAAAGGGAGAGGATGTGAAGTGCATAAATGCTTGTGTTCTTTTCTCTTGCAGTGACCAAAACCCCTTTCCCAGTCAGAAGTTACCAGTACCTGACAGTGTGCTGAATATGTTCCCCAGCACAGAGGAGGGGCCTGAGGATGACAGTGCGAAACATGGGGGACGAATCCGCACTTTTCCCCATGAGCGGGGCAACTGGGCCACCCACATCTACATACCATGTGAGTCACTTAACTGAAGACAAATGACCCAAACCAGAAAGTACCTCCTAGCCAGAGCTACAAGGAAGAAACCAGGGGCCCTGTGTGCTGCATTCATATACTAACCCCATCCGGGATGAGTGCTACACTCCTTCCCCAATCTGGATGAACTGACAGACTGAATCTGACCTCACTCCATTACTAGATGTTCTGGGTGTTCTCTAGTGAGTTAACTGGGCTTCTCAGTCTCAGTTTCCTCACTTCTAAAATGGGAATAATAGTAGTATCTATCTCCTAGGAAGATTAAATCAGATATTCTGTCATGTTCTTAGCACGGTACACAGAAGGGCAGCTCTTCTGTTATGTATCAGTGTCTCCCACCAGAGCACTACATTTGACACAATGGATGAGCCTACATTATAATCATGCACACGCACGCCATAGTTTGTATGAGCTTTAAGTCTTAATGCTATATGTTCTGTGAGTCTGAACAAACTCATAAAGACATGCATCTGTATTAAAGTATCATGATAATTTCACTGCCCCAGAACACTCTGTGCTCAGTTTAGCCATCTCTGTCCCCTACCAACATTTGTTTTCACAAATTTGCCTTTCCAGAATGTCACAGAATTGGACTTATTCACTATGTAGCCTTTTTAGATTGGCTTCTTTGACTTAGTAATATGCATTTAAGGCTCTCTATGCCTTGTCACAATTTGATACTTCATTTCTTTTTTTTTTTTTTTTTTTTTTTTTTTTTTTTTTTTGTCTTTCGAGACAGGGTCTCCCTGTAGCTCCAGCTGTCCTAGAACTCACTCGTAGAGGGCTGGAGGGATGGCCTAGCGGTTAAGAGAGCGCCGACCGCTCTTACAGAGGACCCGGGTTCGATCCCAGCCCACATGGCGGCTGAGAACCGTCTGAAACTCCAATTCCAGGAGAACCCCAGTTCCAGGGAATCCGAGACCCGCTTCTGACCTCCGCGGCATTGCACGACACGAGTGCACAAACCTGCATGCAGACAGTACATTCATACACATACAGAAATAAATAAAATTAATAAAAAAAAAAATTTAAAAAAAAAAAAAAAAAAAAAAAGAACTCACTCTGTAGACCAGGCTGGCCTTGAACTCACAAAGATCTGCCTGCCTCTGCCTCCCAAGTGCTAGGATTAAAGGCGTGCCACCAAGCCCGGCTGATACTTCATTTCTTTTAAGTGGTAAATAGCATTCCATATGTCTGGCAGCACCATTCACCTACTAAAGGGCATTTTGGTTGCTTCAAAATAAAATTTGAGCAGTTATGAATAAAGATGTTATAGGCTTTTATGCAGATATGTTTTCAGCTTTCTTGGGTAAATGGCAAGGAATATGGTTGCTGGATTGTGTGGCAACAGTATATTTAATTCTGTGCGTGTGCGTATGTGTATGTTTTTTGTTTTGTTTTTTTGAGACAGGGTCTCCCCGTAGCCCCAGCTGGCTTTGAACACACAGAAATCTGCCTGGCTCTGCCTTCCAAGGACTGGGATTAAAGATGTGCAGCACCACGGCCGGCCAGTATGTTTAATTTTTTTAAGAAACTGCCTAGCTGGGTGTGGTGGCGCACACCTTTAATCCTAGCACTTGGGAGGCATAGGCAGGCGGATCTTTGTGAGTTCAAGGCCAGCCTGGTCTACAGAGTGAGTTCCAGGACAGCTGGGGCTACAGGGAGGCCCCTGCCTGGAAAAGACAAAAAAAAAGAAACTGCCAAACTGTCTTCCACAATGGCTGTACCAAGATCCCCCCCCTGCTTGTGCTGGAGCTGCTGGAGTTGAGTATTCTCTTCTTTAGGTCAGTAGAGCTCTGATAAAACCCTAATGTGGACCCAGGCATGGTGATGGTGTATGCCTTTAATCCCAGTGGCAGAGGCAGGCAGATCTCTGTGAGCCTGAGGCCAGCTTGATCTACATAGGGAGTTCTAGGCCAGCTAGGGCCACAGGGAGACCCTGCCTCAAAAGAAAAAAAAAAAAATCAAGCCGGGCATGGTGGTGCTCGCCTTTAATCCTAGCACTTGGGAGGCAGAGGCAGGTGGATCTTTGTGAGTTCAAGGACAGCCTGGTCTACAGAGCGAATTCCAGGACAGCCTGGGGCTATAGGGAGACCCTATCTCAAAAAAAGACCAAAAAAAAAAAAATCAGGTTAAACAGTTCCTCATAAGGGCAAACCTCGTTTAAAGAAAACAAACCCCAGAATGTTTAGTCCCCATGTATTTCTTTTTTTTTTTTTTTTTTTTTTGGGTCTTTTTGGGATAGGGATCTCCCTGCAGTCCCATTTGAAAACCAGGCTGGCCTTGAACTCACAGAGATCTGCCTACCTCTGCCTCCCAAGTGCTGGGATTAAAGGTGTGCACCACCATGCCTGGCCCCCATGTAGCTCTAAACAGTTCCTTTTCTCCCCCTGTACCAGAAGCACGAGGAGATTTTCTCTAAAATTCTGTGAAATCTGGCGGAGCTCTGAGAAGTAAACCCTGTAGCAGGGCTTCCCCCATAGTTCTCCCTGGAATCCTTAACTTTCAGTTTTCCACTTTGAGTCTCCAGCAGTTGCTCCATTATGCTTAGAGGTCTCAGCTCTGACCTGTTCCTGCAGAAGTTTCAGCTCATGCGCTTCTGGTTTAGTAATCTCTAAGTTTTGTACTCTCCTGTGATGCTTCACTTTTCTCACAGATCTAAGCATTTTTGCTTCTTCAGTTTGTTGAGCATTTTACTTGTTGGGGTGACAGCTTCTAAGCTGCTTATAGGCTGAACTAGAAACCACAAATCACCTGTTTACTTTTTTTTTTTTTAAAGGAAGTCAGGCTTATATCAGGCATGGCAGCTGGCCTGCCTGTGTCGGGATTAGGATGACCAGCATTAGAATGTCCCCAGAATGGCAGTTTTTATACCCAGGCACACAAGGAAGTAAGTTTTCAGGGCAGTGAGGGCAAGGAGATGAGGGATTAGGGTATAAGTGGATCTGTGGCTGGTATCAGTACAAGCATCTCAAGATAAACTGGCTTGTGACCTGTATCTATATATAGGAGCCTGATTGCAGGATATTGCAGCAACTTCTCCCTCAGTTGGCTTCCTGGAAAATCCCTGACTTAAGTGGGTTTATGACCTTACATTCCACCCTTTTGTGTCATAGGGATAGGGGGAGACAGTTCGTTCTGTGAAGAGGGGGTTAATGACATAAGAGGGTGAGATGCTTTACACCTGAGTGTCACCATTGTCAGTGGGGAATGTGTTCGCATTTGTCTTTGGACGAAGTCAAATCCATGGTGGTGCAGAGCCTATACCTGGCAGCCGGTCTGATTGGGGTCTGTCAGCCATGCCAAACCCAAGGCAGCCAGAGTCTTGACCCTTAGCTGGGTTCATGGCACCAGGTGTTAGGTTCATTTTGAGGGGAGACTCAGCACAGAGAGGAGAAAATGTCAGAACTCTGATGAAAAGGAAGTCGGGTTTATTTCAGTCATGGTGACTGGCCTGCCTGTGTCAGGGTTAGGATGTCCAGCCCCTGTTTACTTTTTAAAAGGTTTCTAATTACATTATTTATTTATTTTGTGTGTGTATGTATGTGGGCACATATTTGTGGGTCAGAGAACAACTTGAAGAAGTCAGCCCTCTCCTTCCACCGTGTGGGTCCCAGATATGAATAAAAATATTTGTATTAATTTTGGGGGGTTTCATACCTGCACTCACTGTGTTTTGGCCATATTTATCTCCATCTTATATGTAACTCCCCCCAGATCCACTCCACTCCCTGTATACTGTGTTCTGGCCGTATTTATCTCCATCTTTTTTTTTTCACATAAATTTATTTTTATTTTTTTTAACAAATCTAGACCCGTGTTCCCGCCCATTCCCCCACCCCGCCAGAGCTCATGCATTCTGCCAAACATGCTTTTCATGTCTTTCTCAGTCTTTCTCAATATTCTCCATGAGGAAGTTGACTGTTTTAAGCAGAAGTTCACTGTTTCAGTCAGTTCTTTGATGCAGTCCTTTCTGTTGTTGTTGTTGTTGTTGTTTTATCTCCATCTTATAGGTAACTCCTCCCAGATCCACTCCACGCCCTGTATACTGTATTCTGGCCATATTTATCTCCATCTTAGATGTAACTCCTCCCAGATCCACTCCACTCCCTGTATACTGTGTTCTGGCTGTATTTATCTCCATCTTTTTTTTTTTATTTATTTATTTCTGTATGTGTATGAATGTACTGTCTGCATGCAGGTCTGTGCACCCTTGTGCAATGCCGCGGAGGTCAGAAGAGGGTGTTGGATTCCCCTGGAACTGGAGTTCTCCTGGAATTAGAGTTTCAGACGGTTCTCGGCCGCCATGTGGGTGCTGGGGATCGAACCTGGGTCCTCTGTAAGAGTGGACAGCACTCTTAACCACTAGGCCATCTCTCCAGCCCTTTATCTCCATCTTATATGTAACTCCTCCCAGATCCACTCCACGCCCTGTATACTGTGTTCTGGCCATATTTATCTCCATCTTATATGTAACTCCTCCCAGATCCACTCCACCCCCTGTATACTGTGTTCTGGCCGTATTTATCTCCATCTTATATGTAACTCCTCCCAGATCCACTCCACGCCCTGTATACTGTGTTCTGGCCGTATTTATCTCCATCTTATATGTAACTCCTCCC
>VZQC01003255.1:6862151-6914904 GCA_009823505.1 Rhizomys pruinosus | reverse complement strand
CGAAAAGACCAAAAAAAAAAAAAAAAAAACCAGAATAATAAGGGCTTCTCTGCTTCTGCGCTTGTTACTCAGCTCTGACACCTTGGCTAAGAGAGTGGTCTCCCCTCCCCATTCGTCTAGATGAAGCCAGGGAAGAGTTCCTGGATCTGTTGGACATTCTGCTGCCCCAGGCCCAGACCTTCGTGCCTCGGCTGGTGAGGATGGAGGAATTCCACCTCAGCCTGTCTCAGAGTGTGGTTCTCCGTCACCATTGGATCCTCCCCTTTGTGCAGGCCCTCAAAGACCGCATGGCCTCCTTCCAAAGGTGAGCTTCCCTCCTCCCTTAGTTCCCCTCCTTTCCTGAGCTTTGGTGGGCTTGGGGGTAGGTATGGTGCATTGCTCAGCAAGCAGGCCAGACCTAACGGAAATAAGGAAATAATGCAGTGCAATTCTAAGGCTGCTGCTGTACCCTTCCTCAGTGTTCTGTGGGTACTCCACTTAAGCGTCCCACTCCTCTTCTGCCTGGGGTGCTGTAGGAAGCTTCTCTTGCTCTGAGCAGGTCCTGCACAGTCCTGCTAAGGGAAGGGTCGGCACAGAGGTCAGTTGGTCACTTTTGTAATCCAACCTGAGAGGTACTTCCAACTCAGGTCCTTAGCTTCGAAAGCAGAGCGCTTCCCATCTGGCCGTGCCTTTCCACCTGCCCAAAGACTGCTGGTCTCTGGACAGGAATTTCAGGCTGATGGCTGATGGCCAATCTTCAGCCTACACCAACTCACAATTCACTCCACAGGTTGGTGACCTGATTGGTCTCCATCCAACCCCATGCTAGCTTACCAGGTTGGCGATCTGATAGATCCCTGTCCAACCCACTAGCCACCAACACTCGATATCCAGGCCTGCTTCAGCCTGTATATGCGCAAAATAACAGACCTGGGAATTCTGTGTAATGATGGTAATGGAGAATTCGATTTATTGCCTGCTGCAAGTCACTTTTATAAGCAAAATGACATCATCTCCCAGAGCCAATCACAGACCCCCAATTTCAAGCCACTGTATAGTGCTGCCCTGCCTAGCATCATGTGCCTAGGCCTAGTTGCTCCCTCTTGGGGCGGGGTCAGAGGAATCCCATGACTTCCACATTGTGCCCTGAGGGATGCTAGCTGAGAACTAGCCCCTAATTCAAACTGGATCTTCCCAAGGTGTGCTGTATATGAAAAACCCCACTATCTTTCAAGCTCACACTCAGTATTTCCCACACTTCTGCAACCAGATAGAAAAGAATTTTCCATACCAGCCACTTCTCCAACTCTCCAGATACCAACTGGGTATCCTACAGTTTAGTTCATGTCTGACACCACTGACCCAGGGTTAGCAGATCTCACAGGTTCATGGCCCAGTCCTGCAAGATTGCTTTAGAAACCAGCTGTTCGTAGTTAGGTCTTTGTGTTTGCTAAAAATTCTACCTGGTTTTGTTAAGATCAGAGCTTCCTATGATACCTCCCCTCCCCTCTCCTCTTCTGACCCTTTGCTAGAGGGCTCACAGAACTCAGGAAGATAGTTTACTTCCTAGGTTACCAATTTATTACACAGGACTTTTTTTTCTTGAAGACAAGTTCTCTATAGATGAGGCTTGCCTGGAACTTGCTATATAACCCAAGCTGGCTTTGGATGTACAGCAATCCCCCTGCCTCAACTTCCTGAGTGCTGGGATTATAGGCATCAGCCATCACACCCAGCTCTACAAAGGAGATGGAAGGAGATAGAGGATAGATGATAGGTAGGTAGGTAGGTAGGTAGGTAGATAGATAGATAGATAGATAGATAGATAGATAGATGATAGATAGATAGATTAGATGGGTTTTGTTGCAGTGCTGGGGATAGAACCCAGGGCACCATGTATATACAAGTACTGTGTCACTAAGCTGCATTTCCAGACTTTACAAATGATCTTTTAAAAGACATTAATGGGTAGCAATTAAAGAGACACAAGCAAGTACACCAACCCCCTCTACCCCGCACATGTCAGCAGAATCTTTTCAAACCCTGTACACTAGGATCCTTACAGAGACCAGAGTGTAGGTGCAATCACTATGAACTAGTTCTTCTGTCCTCCCTGGAGAAATATGGCTTGTACCTGCTTCCTTCCTCCAAGAGCACACTGAATAAGTCATCCCTCAGAACAAGAGACAGACTGATCACTCAGCAAATCCCTCTAGAGGATTTAGGACTTCTGTCAGGAACCAGGATCAAATAATAGAGTAAAAGATGCTCTTAGTTGGGCACGGTGTCTAATATCTGTAATCCTAGCACTTGAGAAGCAGAGCCCAGCCTAACACTGACCTGGACTACAGAGTGAGATACTATCTCAAGAAAACACACACACACACACAGACACACACACACAGACACACACACATACACAGACACACACACACACAGACACACACACACAGACACACACACACACAGACACACACACAGAGACACACACACAGACACACACACACACACAGACACACAGACACACACAGACACACACAAACACACACACACAGACACACACACAGACACAGACACACACACACAGACACACACACACAGACACACACACACCCCACTGTAGTGCTCTTAGGAAATCAAAGGGTTTAGGAGCTGCGTATTGGACATAGTCCTGATTATCTATGTTCAGCAAGGTATCGGCTGTCTCAGAGGGGTCTTGTGGGTAAAATGAGATCATGAGAGGTGGAGGATATATAGCTTGGTGGTAGAACATGTATCTGGCATGTGAATGACCTGAATTTTACCCCATCACCTCAAAAAATAAAAAATAGCGCCATCAAGATGGCTTAGTGGGTGAAGGTGCCTGCCGCCAAGCCTGCCAGCCTAGGTTCCAGCGCTGACACTCACATGGTAGGAGAGAATGACTCCTACAAGTCGTCCTCTACCTCCGCATGCACACTGTGGCACACATGTGCAAATAAATAAATAAACCTAGAAAAGAAAATTAAAAGGCGCCCGTGCACGTCCTGGGTTTGGCGGTGGTAAAGGGCACAGCGGGCCACCGCTGCTTTCCCTGCAGCTCCTTCTCATTTTCCAGGGAGCAGAGCTCCAGTGAGAGGAGGGCAGCATTCTCTAGAGTAAGGGAAAAGGGTGTTTCCATTCTTTACTCACAAAGGGAGAGCATGGACAGAGTCAGACCAACCGAAGTCATTCCCATGACTTCTGAAGCCATCCAACAAGAGCGCGGGGCTGGAGATGGCTGAGGGTGTCTAGAGCACCCGCTCCGTGATCCTGAGGACTGGAGCTCAGATTTCTGTCTCTTACCTACCTTCCTCATGTCACTACTCGACTGCCTTTACTGCTGGAGTTGAGCAGATCAGAAGCCTGCTCTTGCACCGAGACTTCTCCAGGCGGCATCTCCCCCAGGAACCCTTTGTCCCAGGGATCCTCTGATACTGTTTACAGCCCTCAAGTCCACTCCACTCATCTTGCCCAAGGGTCACTGCAAGAGGTATCCATCTCTGTGACACATTTGTGGCCTATTGCCTCGTTCACTTGGGGACCAGAGAGCAGCCTCTGGACTGCTGGGTTGGCGTCACCCGAGGACACGCGCCTGATGTTGTCCTTGCCACACTTGCTGCCTTTGTGTCCTCAGTAAAGCTAGAGCAGCTGTGGCCTCAGAGTTTGTTGACTTGGGCCCAAGACGACCAAGAGTGGACAGTGCACCCCTGGTTCTGGTCCCTGTGTAACTGTTCTGGAGGGCGAGGATTTGGGGTCTTCTGCCCCACTTTCTACCAACAGAAGTGTACTTCACCAAAAGCTATTTCAATGAGATGAGAGCAAGGGCTTTGTAAAACAGGTTCAAATCCTGCCTCGCCAAGTTCCCGCTTTCTTGTCTATAACGTGGGTATAATTGTAGGGGCTGCCTCATAGCATTGTGTCAAATGGTCTCTTGCCATCCATGTGATGAATCAGACTCCCAGGTACACTACAGGGCCTGCTGCATGTTACATAGGTGAAGGAAGTAGTCAGTAAAGTTGGTGGTTTCAAGTTGTTTCTTAGATGAACTGCTCTTAGCAAAGCAAAGTTTTTCTAGTACCTAGACACTGCTACACATTACTTAGGGTGATTTTAGGATCCTGTCTAATTATAGGATTTTTAGTTAAATTTGCTGTTTAAAATATGAAGTAAGCTGGGCATGGTGGTACACACCTTTAATCTCAGTACTTGTGAGGGAGAGGCAAGCAGATCTCTGATTTCAAGGCCAACCTGGTCTACGTAATGAGATCCAGGCCCAGGTCCCCCAGGGCTACATAGTGATACCCTGCCTCAAAAAAACAAAAGAAGAAGTGAAAAGAAAGAAGTTATGAGGTAATAATATTAAATGTAAAATTAGTTAAGATGAATTAATCATATTTGCAAACCACTATTTGGGGGAGATATTTGGAGGAATTGATTTGCTGCTTTGCTGGTTGGTTGGTGGTATTTTTGGTTTGGGTTTGCTTTGGTTTATTGAGACAAGATCTCCCATAGCTCCAGCTGGCCTTCAACAAGCTCTGTAGACCAGACTGCCTTGATCTTGCAGAGACCCATCTACCTTTGGTCCTGAGTACCAGAATTAAAGCTGTGTACCACCATGCTCAACTCTTGTTTGGTTTTTGGGACAGTGTCATTAGGCAGTCCAGACTGGCCTCAAACTTGAATTCTTGCTGTTTGGGCCTCTGGAATGCAGGATTGGAGACATGGATCACCATTCCCAGCCAAAAGTGCTGTGCTTTTAAAAACATGAACTTGGGACTGGAGAGATGGCCTAGCAGTTAAGAGCACTGACTGCTCTTGCAGAGGACCTGGGTTCGATCCCCAGCACCAACATAGCGGCTAAGAACCATCTTTAACTCCAGTTCCAGGGGAATCCGACGCCCTCTTCTGACCTCCACGGCATTGCACAATAAGGGCGCACAAACCTGCATGCAGACAGTTCATTCATACACATACAAAATAATAAAATTAAGTAAAAACATGAACTTGTTTCTGGTTTTTGCTTTGCTTTTTTTTTTCTTCCTTATTCTTCCTGAAATATGATCTTTTTTTCTTCTAAATTTCAGGTTCCTCTTTACTGCCAACCGGGTGAAGATTTATACCAACCAAGAGAAAACCAGGTGGGTCCTGATTCCAGTTCACTGAAAGATTCTTTGTTGCAAAGATTGAGGGGCACACTTTGTTTTCTTAAGCAAGTCTGTGTTTCCAGGGCATCTGTTCCTAAACCTGAGCTTTCATTCAGAGAAAGAACTTAGGGGCTGGAGAGATTGGCTTAGTGGTTAAGAGCACTGGCATCCAAATGGCAGCTAATAACCATCTGTAACTCCAGTTCCAGGGGATCTGATGCCCTCTTCCAGCCTCTGTGGATCCCAGGCATGTTAATGGTACATTTACATACATGCAGGCAAAATGTTCATACACATAAAATACAAATAAATAATTTTTTTTTTTAAAAAAAGGAACTGAAGGAGCTTTGGGAGGGGTGGAGAGGTAGGAAAAGCATCCTGATATAGGGAAGCCTTTTACTGGCCAGCCCTGTCCCTAACTGCAGCAACTGGCTCCTGTGACTCCTTTCCCTACCATCATTCAGTTCCCCTTACTAATCCACTGCTGGGGAGTTGTGAGGCTTAAGTGAGCCAATGAGGTTTGAAAAATTAAAAGCACTAAAGCGTTCAGTGAGCAAAAGAAGACTTTATTAGGCCAGGCGTGGTGGTGCACACCTTTAATCCCAGCAGAGGCAGAGGCAGGCGGGTCTCAGTGAGATCAAGGCCAGGGGGATTTACATAATGAGTTCCAGGCAATCTGGAACTGCAGGGGCTGCAGGGATCAAAAAGACAAAGACACACACACACACACACACACACACACACACACAGAGGATATTATTATTCCCAGGACCTCAAGGGAGACTCCCTTTTAAGTGCACTCTGGCTTTGATTACATAAAGGTCATTGCAGTCATTGGCCACTTGACAAGAGCTTTTCTGGGGAAGGGTTACAGGTGGAGATGAGGCAGTACAGAGGAAGGTAGCAGACCAACGTTTAAACGTTTAAAGATGTTTCACCAAGCAGGGGCACACACCTGTAGTCCCAGCACTTGTGAGGCAGAGGCAGGCGGACCCTGTGAGTTCAAGGCCAGCCTGGTCTACATAGCGAGTTCCAGGACAGCTGAGGCTACAGGGAGAACCTGTCTCAGAAAGACAAAAAAAAAAAAGTTTCACCAGGAATGGGAGGGGGGCTTGCTAAAGATGCAGGTTAAGAGGAGGGTTTAATTACTAGGGACAGTGGATCTGAGCACCCGTAGGAGGGAGGTTGTACCAAAATTCGAGCTTTGAGAGGTGAGTCTGGGGAGTAGAGGGCATGAGGAGGTGGGGCATGACTGCCACCATGCCAGGGTTCTTAGACATGGGAAGAAGAAGCGTGGGTTAAACCAGGCAAAGGAAGGTTTTAACGTTGGGAGGAGAGAAGTTGAGAGTCGGCTCGTGGAGTAGCAAGAAAACACTCAGGGAGATGGAGGGAGCCACAGGTCAGGTCCCTAGGCATCCTGTTGGTGCCCCCTGCTCCTGCTTGCTTGTTTATACCTTCCTTCCAGGCTGCATCTCGTGCCCATGTTTTCTCCATTTCTGCCTCTCCCAGGACCTTCATTGGGCTTGAAGTCACCTCAGGGCATGCACAGTTCCTGGACCTTGTTTCAGAGGTGGACAGAGTAATGGAAGAATTCAATCTCACTACTTTCTACCAGGTAATGCACAAGGTTGCAGATAAGAAACAGATAATTACCTTTAATCCTAGCACTTGGGAGGCAAAAGCAGGCGGATCTTTGTGAGTTCAAGGCCAGACTGGTCTACAGAGAGTTCCAGGACAGCTGGGGCTACAGGGAGACCCTATCTCGAAAAGACAAAAAAAAAAAAAAAAAAAAAAAAAAAAAAAAAAAAAAAAAAAAAAAAAAAGAAACAGATAATTACTGTTTGAGCCAACAGGGTCTCAGCTGCTCCATTGACCCCTTGGAGCACATCCTTAAAGAAGCCTCATCACATGCTAACTAAAGGGCCCTCCTGAAGTTCCTGGTATGGAGTGTCCTTGGTGCTGGCATGGGGACACATACCCCTGGGGCCTAAGTTATCAACAGTTGCAGTATATCCCAACTCCAACATTTTAAAAAACTTCTTTGTGCATCTTGAGATTTGTACACTTGAGATGTGTACCTTCTACTCTATAGAGTCTTAGCTTCATGCCTGTGCCCTCCCAGGGACTGAGAGTGCAAGTTGAGTATCACAACTTTAAAAAGCCATTGGTTTTGCCGGGTGTGGTGGCCCATGCCTTTAATCCTAGCACTTGGGAGGCAGAGGCAGGTGGATCTTTGTGAGTTCAAGGCCAGCCTGGTCTACAGAGCAAATTCGAGGACAGCTGGGGCTACAGGGAGACCCTGTCTGGAAAAGACCCCCCCCAAAAAAGCCATTGGTTTTATTTGATATATTTTCCAGAACCATGGAAAGGTATGTAATTATAACTTTGAATAGAGACAATTATTGTTTCTTCAAAGTTGTAGTCATTTGGGGGATTTGTCTTAATTTGAAAGGTATGGCTTTTGCTGAGATGTTCTAGCTCAGAAAGTAGAGTCAGAGTTTGGGTTATGGCCCACCAACCCAGATTAATGACTCCCTATGATAAGTAGAGGAAAGCCCCAAGAACACTGTCCTTGTCTGTTCAAGGCATACATAAAATATAATGTACTGGGGGCTGGAGAGATTGCTCAGTGGTTAAGAGTACTGGCTGCTCTGAGGACCCAGGTTCAGTTCCCAGCACCCCCATGGTGGCTAACAACCATCTGTAATGCCAGTTTTAGGGGATCTGACTCCCTCTTCTAACCTTTGTGGGCATTGCACAATATGGGTGCACTTACACTCATATACATATAATAAAAATAATAAATAATTTTTTTGAGACAGGGTCTACCTATAGCCTCAGCTGGTCTGGAATTCACTCCCTATAGACCAGGCTGGCCTAGAAGTCACAGAGATCCACCTGCCTCTGTCTCCTGAGTGTTAGGATTAAAAGTGTGTGTCACCACACCCAGCTTAAAGATAGTTGTTAGCGCCATGTGGGTGCTGCGAATGGAACCCAGGTCCTCTGCAAGAGCAGTCGGTGCTCTTAACTGCTGAGTCATCTCTCCAGCCCCAAAATATTTTTTAAAATACAGTAGACTGTATGGCTTAAACAGAAATTTAATTTCTCAGAGTTGGAGAGATGGCCCAATGGTTAAGAGCACCGTAGGTTGCTCTTGTAGAGGATTTGGGTTCAATTCCCAGCATCCACATAGCAGCTAATAACCATTCATGACTCCAGTTCTAGGGGACCTGATGCCCTCTTCTGACCTCTCTGGGCATTGCAGGACATGGGTACACCTACCTGCATACAGGCAATACACTCATACACATAAAAGAAAAAAAATTTTTTTGGTCTTTTTTTAAATTTTTATTTATTCTTGTATGTGTATGAATGTCTGTCTGCATGTAGGTTTGCGCACCCATGTTGTGCAATGCCTCAGAGGTCAGAAGAGGGTGTCAGATTCCCCCGGAACTGGAGAACTCCAGCTCCGGGGGAATCCGACGCCCACTTCTGACCTCCGCGGCATTGCACGACACGGGTGCACAGACTTGCATGCAGACAATACATTCGTACACATACAGAAATAAATAAAATTAATAAAAAAAGTTAAAAAAAAAAAAGATGCTTCTCAGCCGCCATGTGGGTGCTGGGGCTCGAACCCTGGTCCTCTCCAAGAGCAGTCAGTGCTCTTAACCGCTAGGCCATCTCTCCAGTCCCTTTTTTGGTCTTTTTGAGACAGGGTCTCCCTGTAGTCCCAGCCAGCCTGGAACTCACTATGAAGACCAGGCTGAACTTGAACTCACAGAGATCACCTGCCTCTGCCTCCTGAGTGCTGGGATTAAAAGCATTCGACACCACACCCGACTAGGAGTAGAGCATTCTTAAGAGTGAGGTACCTATGTGGTTGGTTTCTGATGAGGACTCTAGATTACAGACAACAGTTCCTCTCTACGCCCTCTCCTCATGGTTGGCAAGGCACACACAAACTCTGTCTCTTCTTAAGGCTCCACCCTCTAATCACCTCCAAAGGCTCCACCTCCAAATGCCATCACACTGGGGATTAGGCTTTCCCATGTAAATATGGGGGAGGCACACACTTCAGCCTGGACTACTCTGGGCAGGGGACTTGGCATCAGCACTGAGTGCTGGCCAGGGGATGCTACAGGGACCCCAACAGCACTACCATAGAGTCGCTCTGATGCCTGGGCCTGACTCCCTGCTTCTCTTCCCCAGGACCCTTCATTCCATGTCAGTCTGGCCTGGTGTGTGGGTGATGCACGTCTCCCCCTGGAAGGGCAATGCCTGCAGGAGCTACAGGTGAATTGACAGGGCAGGGCACAGAGGGTGCTGAACTGCAGAAATGATGGGATGGACAAACAATAGGGAGGGGAGGGCTATGTACTCAAACCAGTGGCTTGGCAGGAGACCCGTATCCCACCACCCCCCCCCCCCTGCTCAAAGCGTAGTCACTGTTTCAGCAGCAGCAGCAGCAGCAGCAGCAGCAGCAGCAGCAGCAGCAGCAGCTGGGAGCTAATTAGCAGTACAGGTACTCTGGCCCTACCTCAGACTTAGGGCAGCAGAACTGCAGTTTTAGCAAGATCCCTAGGGATTTGTATGCAAGCATTAGAACCCTGAGCTATAAGCTGTAAGCTTACTAAGTCAGGCTATAAGCTCCCTGCTCAGTCCTACCTTCTCACCTGAGGTTAGAGGTTTGGGCCTGGCAGGTATTGGGAACCTCAAGCCTCAGAGCCTGTTGCATTATGGAGTTTGTTTTAGGTGTTTTTGTTTGCTTTTGAGATCGCGTCTCACTCACTCTGTCACCCTGCCTGGCCTGGAACTCATTGTGTAGACCAGGCTAGCCTCAAACGTGCAGCAGTCCTTCTACCTCTGTCTCCCAAGTTCTGCAATAGCGGGCACGTTGATGCCATGCCTGGTTGCATTTTGACAGCAAGTGAAACAGTTCACCTTCCCATCAGTGACCTCCAAGAGGTTGAGCACTGCACACACATTGTGCCTGTCAGCTGAGACCATCCCCTGACAGTACAGGAAGGCAGGTAGCAGTGTGTCCCGTGTCTCCAGTACTTCTGTTTTTCAAGAGAAGATAGAAATCCAGATAATTATGTGCACTTTCTCAACTTTCTCTTTCTTGAAGATTTTATTTATTATTATTTTTATTTTATGTGTATGAGTGTATTGCCTGCATGTATGTAAGTGCAACTGTGTCATGCAGTGCCCTCGGTCAGAAGACGGGGTTAGATCCCCTGGAGCAGATAGATGGTTGCTAGCCACCAAATGGGTGCTGGAAATGAAACCCAGATCTTCTGCAAGAGTAGCCACTGCTCTTAATCGCTGAGCCATCTCTCCAGCCCTGCACCCTCCCAAATTTTCAAGCATTGGCAACTAATTTGGACTTTTAAACAATATTTTGCAAGTCAAATAAAGTCCATTCAGCTCATAGGCCATCATCGCTACAGGCAGCTTCCCCCAGCCTAAGCACGTGGAAGCCAGCAAAGAGCTGTGATGATTAGAGATGCTGGTTGGTCCCACCCAAGCTGCATACCTGTCACTCCCCCAGAGCTGAGTGTCTTGTCATCTGTAAGTTGTGATGATAGGCCTGACCTCACAGGATTGTGAGGTGATGAGACAGAACGATGAATGCAGAGCCTGGAGCCTGCTCGGCTGGGGTCCCCCTCATGGTCCAGGAGTTTACTGGACGGTTTTGTTGGTGCTGCCTCTGGGTCTCAGATTCCCCTTAACATGGCTGTCCTCTCCCTGCTGCTGGCTGAAGGAAACCGTGGACAAGTTTGAAGACTCTGAGATGCCACTTCGCGCACATGCTGATCAGGTCCGCTGCAAGTCTGGGAACAAATTCTTCTCAGTGCCTTTGAAGTGAACCCTGGAGGCTGTCCTTGTCCCCAGCCCTCTGCAGGCCAGCTGAGGTGGAGACTGCCACCATCTGTGGTCGTGCTGTCAGCAGGAGGTCCTAGTCACTCACATATTGCTGTCTTGGTGGGTTGCTTCTCTCCCTGCTCCTTTTGGGTGATAGGTTGGATGCCACTGTGGTATGGTTAGTTCCAGAAATTACCAGTAGAGGGCACCCTGAACTTCCTTATTCTTTGCTATGCTAAGAAAAGTTTAAAAAAAAGAAAAAGCCCTCTGGGAGACCCCCACCCACGCTCAGCAGAGAACCCACCGGGGCCTCCAGAGAAGCCCTTCTCCCCCTGCAGCACCCACCCACGCTCAGCAGAGAACCCACCAGAGAATCCACCGGGGCCTCCAGAGAAGCCCTTCTCCCCCTGCAGCAGTTTGTATTTGAAGGCATTGGCCATCGCGCCAGTTTTAAAATCTGCCCTGACTCACCTCTGTCAAACTGGGATCTGGGAGCTCCGGTGGGTCTGTCACTCTCCCTCAGTCCCATCCTGCACCAGAAGAGGCCATTTCATGGCCAGAACACGGTGCTAATTTGTGGTCAGCATTAGTTTTTTTCATTCCCTCCTCCCCCTCCCCCAGCCAGGTGCCTGGGGAGTCGGGCAGATGTTTCACTTTGGCCTAGCTGCGGCTGGCAGCCAGGAGGCCAACATTCCATGACCTCTGGCTTCCCATCAGCTTTCCTAAAGAGGCAGAGAGGCCCCTTCCTGCAGTCCTCATGCTCCTGCCTCTGTGGCTGAGCACTAGGTGGGTGGGAAGTGGAGGGGTGGGGCAGAGAGGGCCAGGGAAGGATGAGATTTTTATTTTTTCATAAAGGCCTCACCAGTTGTCAGGGGAATTTCTTGTGATAGGTGAAGTAATTTTTTTACAGTCTAAAATTATGTGTAGTAAATAAAACTTGCATTTTTTTAATTTGGGGTTTTTTAGACGCTTCTTTTAGAGGCAACAGATGAGGCACCTCTCCTCCCAGCTGTGCTCCACAGTTCAGGGTGCTCTTGGAATGCTCTATTGTGTGTATGTGTCTGCAACATGATTGCAGGTACCCCCAGAGGGCAGAAGAGGGTATTGGATCCCCTGGAGCTGGAGTTACAGGCAGTTGTGAGCCAACCAATATGGGTGCTGGGAACTGAACTCAGGTCCTCTGAAAGAGCAAGTGCCCTTAACCATTGAGCCATCTCTCCAGCTTCTGTTATGGCTTCCCCCATATATATTTTTTATTGAATTTTTGTGCATTTCATATTTAGAACCCCTTCTCTATCTGTACCCCCACACACACACAGGATGTCTTGTATTTCATATATGTTAAGGTCTATCAAGTCAAGTTTGTGTCCCTAAATGTCCCTTGATGTGAGTTCATCCACTGGAGCCTGGTCAGCCTATCTAGCGTCACTCCCTTAAGGAAGACCAACTCTTCCTCACCCAGCAGTGATCAGTTGTCAACAGTTCCTCAGCTGAAGTTGGAGCCTGCTGCCTATTTCCCCAGTTCTCTCGCTGCTTCTTGTCTGTTTGAGTTTACATGGGTCTTGTGTTTGCTGTCACCATTGCTGAACGTTCACATGAGCACCGTTTCCAGAAGCCTGGAAAGCTGTTTCCTTGTGGTCATCCACCACCCCTTGGCTCTTAGAATCTTTGTGTCTAGTCTTCTACAGTGGTCCCTGAGAATAGGTGGATGAGATTTAACATATGAATGCTATCCAGGAACATGCATTCTGCAGTCTCTTACTCTCTATACTTTGACCAGTTGTGTTAATTGCCCTTTGTTGCATGAGGGAGCGTCACTGGTGAGAGTTGAGGGATACATTAGTATTCTGTCTACCCCATTCCATGATGTTCTGTGAGCCTTAAAGTATAGAGGTTCCAATGTAGATGTGTCCTTTAAGGCTGGGCACCTGACTTATTCTCTGTGTTTGACCAGTTCTAGAACTTCTTTGATGAGTGGTGGGAGGTATATTTCTCTGTAAATATAATAATACATATTTAGCATACAGTAAAAAATTATATTTGTCTAGGGATGTGACAGATATACATCTTTCTCTAGGATCTATGACCTCTCCAGTCATGTGCATTCGGTTATGTGAACTATACTATACATGAGTTCCCTCCCATGAGCAGGCTTTAGTCCAATAGATACGGCTGTTGATTATCCCCAAGATAAAAGTGCCTCTATTGCACCAGAAGAGATAGTCTGCTATGCCAGTCATCACTGTGGTTACTGGGCTTTAAAGCTGGGGTTGGACTATTTACTGATTGATCTCCTCCCTTACCAGCTTGCATAGTGTCCTCTGATATGGTGAAAGCTGGTCTTCAGGGAGGAGCTTCCATGTTGGTTCCAGCTCCCCTGCTCCAAGTCCTGTATCAGAAATCTGTCCTGTCTTCAGCAATAGGGTCTTACTTTCAAGTTCTGGGAGGCCATCAAGGGCTGTGGCAGAAGCCTGTGTTATTTGGGGAGACTCTTGGACCACCCTCACCGACAACTTGAAGAGGTTTCTCCTGTCTGGCGCTGTGTTCTCCATACTGCCTAAGCATTATTTCTCTCCTCTTTCTCTCCCTGTCTCCTCCCTCCCCAATTAAATAAAGTATCTCCATTTTTCCCCTTGATGACACCCATCTCCTATTACCCTCCCCCTCTTGAGCTCCTTCTTCCCCTTTACCACCATGGTTCCTTTATAGAGCCCTCCCTCCTGCCTTCCCAGCAGAATACCCCCATTTTCCTCTTCCCCCTGGTAACACTTGTCTCCTACTTTCCCCTCTCTCTGACTCCTTCTTTCCCATTCCCTTCATGGTTTCTTTCCATTTTCCTGGCTCCTGCAGTTATACCAGGTTATATACTCACATACAAGGATTTGGTGCTAAGATCCACAAATGAGAGAGAACATACATCTCTCCAGCTTCTGTTATGACTTTAAAAAATATTTATGAGTGTATGCATGTATGTGTTACATGTATGTATGTGTTACATGTGTGTATGTTACATGTGCATACGTGCACAGGCATGGAGGGAGGAGATCAGCTCTCAGGAGTGGGTTCTCTCCTGCCATGATGTGGGGTTTAGGGATCAAACTAGGTTGTCAGACCTGCTAGGAAGTACTTCTACACAGTGAACCATCTCACCAGCCCTCTGTGGTGACTTCCAAGGTGAGCTCAAGAGCTGGCAGCCGTGCCTCATTGGGAAGGTGGGAGGGAGCTGGGGACACAGCTCAGTTCGATCCTCAGAACCCACCTAAAGAAGTGTGACAGCTAGCACTTTGAATCTCAGTGCTGGTGGCAGGGAGACTAGGGAGTAGAGACAGGAGGATCCTAGGAGCTCACTGACCAGCCACTAAGCCACACCACACACACACACACACACACACACACACATCCTCACTCAAATGTGCACCCACATGAACACTCCCCCACATATACAATGAAAAGGAAGGGGCTACATCTAACTCAGGGAGCCTGGGGTTTGCCCTGTCCCTGGGAATCATCACCCCCTCACCTGCTCAAGCACAAATATTTAGACTCTGTACTGCTGTGACCTTACCAAGTCCTTTCTCGGGCCTTCCTGCCTATTCTCACAGTGATGTCTACTGACAGTTCACTGGGTAGGAGTGGTTGTTATTGTATGGAAGAACTGGTTAAGTGACTTGCCTGGGGATATAAATTCTACCTTGTTAGGGCCTGACTCAGCCCTCACCTTAGCTTCTGCCCAGTCCTGCACATGCCTCCTGCTCAAACATCTGGCTTTGGCCCCCAGCTTGTGGTTCATGGCCCCTAAAATCCACCTTTTCCTGGTCCTAGTGAGCACACTCACGTCTTATTCCCCAGTGCCATCACATGCTTATCTGTGGCTCTAGCTGGGCACAGACTTGGTGTTTGGCATATGAGGTCAGGACAGAGAAGAAGAAGAAGGCATGTTTCTGGCCTGCAGGCAGCATGGCAACACAAGTTATGAAGCCCATGTTACTGACACCTGCCCTGAGCCAGGCCCTGAACTGAGCACTTGGCTAGAACAGCGTAGGTATGGCCCTCTGGGTACTCACAGTGAGGAAAGCAGGCAAGGTGTACCGAGTAAAATCTCTGTTCTCAACCTTGTGCTTGCCCAAACCACTGAGTGCTACTCCCCTGGGAGGATGTGGCTCCAGAGATTGTTGAGCTGAGGATGGACATAAAGTGCTGCCACTTTGAGAAATGGGCCAAGATCAATAAGCAGCTCTTCAATAGAGAGTGGAGGTGTGGTGATGGAGGAAGGAAGCCTGAGCTTCATTGAGCAGGAGGGGGCGTGTAGGCCATGTCTGAGAGGCTGGCAGCCTTGGCTTGGCAGGCAACCAGATATGCATTGTGCTTCCAGAGCAGTGCCTTCAGCAAGCACTCTGCTGACAGTGCAGACACAGCCAGGGCACTTCCTTCCATAGGAGGAGAAGTGGACCAGAAACCACAGCAGGCTGCTCTGCTCTTAAGTGGTGTTCGGGGGAGAAATGCTCTTGATGGGGGCTTTATCACACAGCACCAACACATCTGGCCCTGCTGTCTGTCCTCAGATGTTCCCTGGCAGGGTAGAGAAATGACCATCTCAAGGCCTGACTGACAGATTTCCACATGACACTGTGGCCCTCTCCATAACCTCTCCAGACCACCCAGCTGTTTCCAAGAGAGGAAAAATACTTGGCTTTGTTTTTTCCTTATCTTGGCACCCAGAGTCCCAAAGACTGCTGTTACCCAATCAGACCTGTTCTGCTAGTGTTGTATAGTGCCAGTCCCTGAGACATGAGTGGCCACAGATGAGGAGGCAGGAGACTCAGATCAGCCCTCTGCCTTAGGGTTCAGGGATATTGCTGGAGAAAAGCAGCAGGGCGGGGGGCTGAGGCTTGGGGAGGGAGGGGATTGAAGGCAGGAAGAGAGGAGGAAGCTGAGAAGCACTAGCATGGTACACAATTCCCCTGGACTGGAGCTAAAGACGGTTCTTAGCTGCCATGTGGGTGCTGGGAATCAACCCAAGTCCTCTGCAAGGGCAGTCAGTGCTCTTAACCGCTAGGCCATCTCTCCAGCCCCATGCATGTATTTAAATGTACCACATGCACCCAGTGCCTGCAGAGGCTAGAGACTGGAACTAGAATTACAGATGGTTGTTAGCTCCCATATGGGTGCTGGGAACCTGAGTCCGCTGCAAGAACAGTAAGTGCTCTTAGCCGTCTCTCCAGCCCCATTAGCTAAGTCTTTTAAAATTGGTGGAAAAAAACAGACGATGAAATACAAGTAAAGCTCTGGGAGTTGACTCTGGCTTTCCCTCTGTTCCAGACACCTTAATAGTGGACTGGGAGCTGGGAGACAGAAGTCCTAGGTGTACTTCTAGCTCACGGTAAGGCCTGAGGAAGAGACCCCCACCTAATTCCCAATTAGGTTGGTTCAGAATCCTCCTTTGACAAATAAGGAGATAAACCCTAAGGAGGAGGAAAGCATGCTCCATATTCCAGTAAACAGGCCTAGGGCAGGAACTCAAGGGACCTGGATTCTAATCCAGAGCTTTCTGTACAATACCTCATGACACATCTGGGCCTCAAAATGAAACTGCTGTGGAACACCCTGTGTAGGCTTTGATTCAAGTCTCCAAGAAAAGAAAGGTACAATATTATTTCAGCTGTAATACTGGCAAAATGTGAATAATGTTTAAAACTGATTGGTGAGGAGCTGGAGAGATGGCTCAGTGGTTAAGAGCACTGGCTCATCTTCCCAGCACCATCTGTACTCCATCTGTAACTCCAGTTCCAGGGAAATCTGATACCCTCTTCTGACCTGCTCCGGCATTGCATGGTAAGGGTGCCCTTAACACGCATGCTGATAATACGTTCATACACATAAAATAAAATATTTTTAAATGGTTAAAACTGATTTGTGAAAGGGATGAAGTTCAGGCTGGAGAGATGGCCTAGCAGTTAAGAGCACCGACTGCTCTTGCAGAGGACCCGGGTTCGATCCCCAGCACCCACATGGTGGCTGAGAACCGTCTTTAACTGCAGTCCCAGGGGAATCCAACACCCTCTTCTGACCTCCTAGGCATTGCACACATGGGTGCACAAATCTGCATGCAGACAGTACATTCATACACATACAAAATTTAAAAAAATTAAAAAAAAAGGATGAAGTTCACACATCTCAGACTTGCCAATTTCCTTTAGGTACTAACTAGGAGAAATTTAGTTCTAGAGATGTATACCAAGCCACTTTGGAGCCACAGTGTCTGAACTAGTCATTGGCAACTTCAGGTGGTGAGCCATTTCCTTGGGCCAAAAGTGACCACCATTGGCTGTCTGACCATGGACTCTAAGAACACTGCCCAACTTCCTGGGCAGTTAGTTAGTTAGTTAGTTGCCCCATAAACACAGAGTGCTAGGATTTAAGGCATGCACCACCATGCCCGGCTCATAAACACAGTTTTTTTTTTTTTTTTTTGGGGGGGGGTTGTTGTTGTTTTGTCTTTTAGAGACAGGGTCTCCCTGTAGCCTCAGCTGTCCTGGAGCTCGCTCTGTAGACCAGGCTGGCCTTGAACTCACAAAGATCCGCCTGCCCCTGCCTCCCAAGTGCTAGGATTAAAGGAGTGCACCACCACGCCCAGTTATAAACACAGTTTTTTAAAAAAATGGTTGGGAATAAATTTTGCAGACGATTTCAGTGCACTCACGTTAAATAGGGAGTTCTGTGGGAGATGAAAACATTGTACAGTTCTCTGACTCAAATTTCAACCTAGAGATGTCAGAAACCCTTTCCCAGTGAGGCATCGTAAAGTCAGTGGGAAAATGACATCGCCTCACCTTGTCTCCAAACTCTATCTTCCCTTACACAAGGAGATAAAGCATGCCAGGCACCAGGCAAGCTTTATCTTTACCTGCTGGGTGGGTTCAAACCTGCCATTTCTAAGATCCTGGGCCAGGTTTCCTCTTTACAGGAGACCTGCCAGGGCTCAGGGTATCCAAGGGGCCTACACTAGGGAACACTGCCCATATCCAGGATCAGTGGAGAGGTGAAGAAGTCTGCGCTCGTCCCTTCGGTCCTCACCTGGCATCCCAGATCTCCCAGATGCTGCGGCAGGGCAGGACACAGTCCCTGAGGACCTTTGATACTCCCTCCCCATTCTGCAGCGTCCACACGAGAGAATTAAGTCTGGCCCAAGCTCCGAGGGAAGGTTTGCTCTTCCGCTCAGCCCTTTATTGGGTCTAATCGACACGCTTGACTTCTACATAATAGTGACCAAGCAGAGCTGGCTTTGCTTGGAAACCTGAAGTGTGCACAGCCGCAGCCAGAATCCTTGCCCCAACCCTCACCCAACATGGAGACTCAAAGGAATCCAGTAGTTTCCCGGCAACCAAACGCCTTCTAAACCTGCACTCCCTTCGCACCCCGCACTCGAGACGCCCCCAATCCCTCACTTCACAACTGAGAAATTTTACTCAAGACCTTAAGACGCTCTGGGACTTAAAAACATTCCCTTTACCGAGGGAGTCCGCGTGTGCGTATGTGCGCGCGCGCATGCGTGCCACAGCAGCGCACCTACGAGGTCAGAGGACAACTTGCTGGAGTCGGTTCTCAGTTTCCCTCAAGTAGGTCATGAGATCGAACTCAGGTGGTCAGGCTTGGTGGCAAGTGCCTTTACCCTCTAAGCCATCCCACCGCTCCTTAAAGCTTTTGATGGGGGGGGGCGTCAGGCCAACATCTGGGGTTTTGATGTTTTAAAGTTAAAGCTTTCCTCCCTCCCGCCTCTTCCCACCCACTTCTACTACCTCTATGCCCTCCACCCCCCCCCCACCAGGTGGTAGGAGGAATCTACCCCTTTCCCCTCTGAGACCACGCCTTCCTTGCACCCTCCTTCAGCAAGGGGTCGAGTTGGGGGTCACCGCCCCCTCCACCCCCCGCATAAATGAGAACGACTCGGGCTAGAGGAGGCTTGCTGCCATTAGGAAAGTTGAAAAGGGTCCCCCACCTGCCGGAGCGCCGCCGCCGGCACCTGCTACTAAGAAGCGTTGGGTTAGGTACCGCCCCCAGCCCCCGCCCAGGTCTGCGCGCAGGGAGCGCACTGGCCCTTTAAGAGCGGCGGCGGCCGCAGCGCTGGGAGAAGGGCTGAGAGCGCCCCTAGCCGCGCCGAAGTCGCCGGGGACGCGGAGCGCCGGCTCCCTGGCTGGCTGGCTGGCTGGCTCGCTTGCTCTCTCGGGCCGGTTCCTTGCGCTCCTCCAGGGATTGCCTGAGGATCCAGGCCGGGTTGGGTGCGGCGGCGAGCAGAGTCCCGGGCGGGAGGCGCGCACTCTGGGCAGCGCCAGGCCCTGGGCATGGACAGAAGGAGCAAGGCGCGCAGGGGGCGCCGCGGGACCAGCCGGCCGGAGCGCTGAGCCAGACAAAGGCTCGGGAGTTGCGCTTGCTCTCGGGGGCCGGGGCCCGAGAGCGCGGCCGAGGCTGCGGGAGCCTGCGGCGCACCGCTCGGCTGGTCCCCTCTCCCGCAGGCGGGCCCCGCGTGTTCCGACCTGCTGTGCCCGCTTCTCTTCCTGTTTGGGAATTTGCAAAGGGGACCTGAGCGGCTCGGGAGGGCACCGGGAGCCCAAGGTCCGCCGCAAGCACCTCGGGGCCAGGAGCCAGGGAGCGTCGCAAGTTTCCAAACCGCGCGCGAGGATCCGGCTCCCGCCCGCGAGTCCACCTCCTGTGCAGCGCTGGGGACCCGGCTGGGCGCCGAGAGCATGGGCAGCTACCCGAGCGCATCTGTATCGCGGGGCTGGGCTACCAGCTGCCTGGACGCCCGGGCCCGGCTGCTCCCGCTGCTGCTGGTGCTTCTGGACTGCCTGGGCCGCGGCTCAGCGGCCGAAGACGCAGAAGTGCACGCAGAGGTAAGGACCTCTGCTTGCCAGTTTGCAGAGAGGCCAAGTGCGAGCCACGCCCGCAGGGGGCCTGCAGGTGGGGAGGGGCGGAGACGCACCCCCTGTTCTGCGTGGGTGTGACCCGAGTGGAACGCTGACGTTCCCGGGCTGGCCCTCTGCAGCGCACCTCTTCCCCAACCCTGGCGGGTACTGGGCTCGCGGCCGCTCTGGCCCTGCAGCCGCTCGGGGCACCGACCAGCGCAGCCTGTCTTTCAGCAGCGGCTTCCGCAGCCCCCAGCCCTCGCCTCCCGCCCGGCAGCTGTTTCCTCGAGAGCCGGGTCGGCGCACCGTGGGGTGTTTGCTAGTGGGAAGGGGGATGCTGCGGGTGGGTGGAGCGCAGGCGGAGCAGGACCCTGGCTACGCTCGCGCTTCGCCGGACACTGGAGGTGCGAGGCACCGCCAGCTAAGATCATTGGGGGAGGGGTGCGAGGCAACCCGGCAGCTGACCGGCGGAGGTGCTTTGCCACTTTCTTGTGTTCTTAAGCCGAAACACTCCCAGGCCAGGGTGGGGTCTGAAGGACCGACCTTATCTCCCTCAACACTTTTCCCACTAGGGCTCCTCCTCCCTGGGGCGCCGCGTGAGGCTGGGTAGACTCCACGCCTCTTTTCTCTGGTAGCCGGGCTGACGTCCCTACGCTGGCTGCTCCTGGGATTGGTCCGGCTGGTGACCAGGCGCGGTCTCCCGGCACAGAGCCATGTCCAACCAGCGCCTTCCATCCAGGGTTCCCTTAACGCCAGCGTCTTTTATCCCAGTGTGCGGTCCAACTTTCGAAGATCCTTTTTTCCAGCCCCAGGGACATAAGAGGGCCGGGTGAAGAGTCTGGAGAGAGGATGATCCTGGCGCTTCATCTCTGTAGGCTGGGAGCTTCGGTGCTCTTTGGCTGCCTGGAGCCAAGATCTGAGAGAGTCAGAGAGCTGTTTGTATTTGCAGATAGCCCGGTGTTCCATTCCAGCCTCCCTGGGAGATCTTTTTCCCCTAATGAAAGTCTGTCCCTTCCCTACCCAACTTTAATAAAAACTTTTCGGAAGGGCAGGGAATTCCTCCCAGGCTCCCGTTACACCTCCCGACCAGTTTTCCCCGTGCTCTGCCCTCTTCTCCCACCAGGTCAGGGAGAGTTCCTGGGAGCCAGCCCTTCCTTTGGGAGCCCAGCCCACACCCAGTCTGCCCCAACACAGGCCATATGCTCATCCTACGGAGGCTTTTAGGGAGTTGCTGCTGGCTGGAAGTGCATGTTTGCCTCTGACCAGGATCTGGGTGGAAGGAAACAGCACCTGCCACTGGAGCAGATGCCGAAGACTTTCAAGGCCCAGATTCACCTTACAGAGTTTGTGGCATACTCACACAGGAGTGATTACAGACTGCTGTGAATTGTGAATGGGCATCCTAGGTGGCCCGTAGCTGGGCACTGGAACCTGAGCCTTGAGGGCCTCATACATTCCCTTTAGTTCTGCAGGTTGTCCATTGCACCTCCTTCCAAATGCAGGAAACACTCACAGCTCAGCATACCCACAGCCCATCCATTACTCCAGGGAGGATTGCCCTGGTGGCCCTGGCTAGGACTGACTTCTGGGACTCAGATGGGTTGTGCCTGGCCCCTGGCTGGAAGGGACATGGAATATTGCATGTTTGAAGCCATAACTGATGTTTGAGGCCATAATGGAATAAGGCTACAGATGAGTGTCCTGGCTCTTGTTTTTATACTTCTTTGGAGTATAGGCTGCTTCTGGAAGCTCATCAGGACTGGCCTTATTGGGCCCAGAAGAGGACTTTGGCCTTTGGCCAGCCCATCTGCTCAGTCTGGGCTAGGCTTCCACGGTGTCCAGATCCTCTTTCCTTGAAGAAGGGTCCTTGCTTCAGGATGTCCATAGCTCTAGACCTCTGGTCAGCTCATGACTATGTGTACCTTGGTAGTCAACTCCCCCTTAACGTTCCCAGGGTGGCACCCACAGGAATTCATTCATTAGGCTAAGAAACCTGGAAAAGTAGCCTGTGCTACTTTGCTCAAGCCCAAAGAAGCCTGCCTGCCTTGGAGAATTCACCCCTAAGTCTGTCCTTCTCACTTGGACAGGCACCGTGTTCTAGAGCTCCACCTGGATGAAATGCTACTTTGTCAGGTCTCTGTCCTGCTCTACTGGCTACAGTATTTGGCTGATATGACTGGCTTTGGTTTTCACCAGAGAAGTTTGTGTCCCTATCCTCCTCTCCCCAATTACCCAACTTCATATTCAGCCTACCCTGTGGAGGTGACTCGGGTGTCAGAGTTCACAAGTAGTGCCACCAACACTAATACATAGCCCCACCTTCCCAGAGCAGAACGATGTGTCTTCCTGCCCCCAACTGGTCATTGAGCAAGATGAGCAAAAGGAGGCTGGAGTCAGCCTGAGTTCTTGTTTTGACCTCCAGGCCTGACTAGAAAGCCAGTCTGAATGCCCATCTCCTCTTCCCTAGGTCCCCACATATTAATACTCTTTCTCAACTGTGGAATGGAACTGCAAAAGCCCCCTGTGTGCACCCTAAAGGGAAAGGAGTCATGTTAGGGTTATATCTGGAAAGACTGGGATGGGAGGCTGTGTTACCACACAATGAGAGAACTGGTGTAATTGGCACAGGTGGAGACTGGAATTGGATGGGGACATCTCAGCCTTTATCATGTCCTTGTGTTCCGGCCATCCTGGAGTCCGCCCATCAACCACTTCCTTGGTTGCCCTCATCTGAACAGCATATGGACTGACCCTACCCACTGTGAGCCCTGAATACACACACCTACCATTCCCTACCCCAAGGAAGGGGGGGACTTTTAAAAGACACCCTGGAATGTGGACAGGAACCCTCACAAAAACATGCCCATATATCCCTGGAAGATCCTCTCCAAAACCTGGGTTACCCACCACCCAGACCACTGATGCCAGCACGCATGGCAGTGCTGCGGACATTGAAAACTGCCTGTGCTTGCTTCTGGCCACCCCTCTGCCCCTTTTATAGCTTGATCCAGATGTTCCCTGTGCTCACCCAGCCGGCAGTTGGGCTTCTGAGGGTAGCTGTGCTGTTTGCAGCTCCCTAGTTCCCTAGTTCAAAATTGGTACACTCAGTGTCACCCCCAAGTCTTACATGCTTCACAGTGTTGGACAGTGAGGCAGGGACAGAACCCCATAGCCAGCTCTACTTGAGTTCAGAGATACGAAGCAGGGTCCAAGCAGTGTCTCTATTCACTGCTTGGATCCTGCTCCTTTACATAGAAGATCCTGGGAGAACCCACAGATAGGTGTGAGGACCTGAGACCCTGAGCATAACTGAGCTAGACGAGCCGCGGGGGGGCTTGGGAACTGGGGCTCCTATGCACCAGTCCCCAAAGGACCTGTGGTTCTGGGAATGCCTAGAAACCATTGATCCTGAGGCCAGACCCTCAGGGAGGTAACAGACTATGAAGCCCTAAGCAAGTGTGGTAGACATGTATGAGCTGGCCCGAGAAGAGCCTCTCACCAGACCTGATAGCCTCGGTTTCAGGATAGATAGAACAGATAGGTGAGAACAGGTAACAGCCACCACCCAGCCTGGAGATTCCCCCTCTTTCGTGGCACCGACAGCCATTGATGACTGAGCCACCAAAGTTGTGCCAGCCCAGTCTGGGGTCTACAGCGCTCTCCAGGGCTTACCTGCAGCTCTATGGTACCACCCTGCCCCTTTTCCAGAAGCGGCTACTACCCTGGAGGGGAAAGGGCCACAGCTCTGTGTCCAGCATTTAGCCTGATGCTTGGTACATAAGTCCGTGAAAAATAGTGGCAAAACTTGTGGCTGAAAAGTAAGTGGCCTTTGCTGTTAGCAAGTTGTTGAGCCTGTCTGAGCCTCTGTTTTCCTGCCTATAAAATGAGAATAGCCATAATATCAGCTAGATGGAATTACCAGGACATTTATCTGTTTATAGCAATGCTGTAAATGCTGTGTGCAATGGGCCCAAGAGGTCCAGAGGTTATTTCAGTAACTCAACATAGAACTCTGTCCTGGAACATTCTAGAAGCCTTTTCACATTTCTTCTTCCTTTTAACTCTTAGTGTATCCTGGGGGAGGAAACTAATCCCTCTAGTTGAGAGAAAGTATTTCAGGTTTCATGGCCAAAAATTGTAGAGGTAGGGTTTGAATCTGGATCCTTTCTGGCTTGAAGCCTCAAATTAGTTTAAGGTCAGGCTGGGTCAAAGTTCAAAGCCCAGGTGTCATCCTGTGAGTTTCTGCTGGGACTGAGCCAGATAGGAAGGCTGTTTTATTTTTTATTTTATTTTTTTATTTTTTTTTAATTTTATTTATTTTCATATGTGTATGAATGTACTGTCTGCATGCAAGTCTGTGCACCCGTGACGTGCAACGGCGCGGAGGTCAGAAGAGGGTGTTGGACTCCCCTGGAACTGGAGTTCTCCTGGAATCGGAGTCCCAGACGGCTCTCGGGAGCCATGTGGGTGCTGGGGATCGAACCCGGGTCCTCTGCAGGAGGGGTCGGCGCTCTTAACCACTAGGCCATCTCTCCAGCCCCGGAAGGCTGTTTTAGTAGTTCAGCCAAAGCTGCCCCATCCCACCCACCACCACCACCCAGGCCCTGCCTAGGACAGCCCCACCAGGAGCTATCACCTGCGGGGAAAGTGCAGGTGAGGCCTGAGACCTGATCTTCAGCCAACATCGAAACTCTGGCAAACAAAGGCCCCTTCCGCCCCGCCCCACCCCTCCCCGCCCACAGGCCAAAGGACCCGTTTGTTTTTCTTCAGGTTAAGGCCTGTGGGGGCGGGTTGGGCGGCTGCCTCCTTCCTGCTTCCCTGGCTGGAAGTCCCCCAGCCACCCTGAGTCCCCACCATCACCCACAAGTCTCCTTGAGAGCCATGGAGGAGCCAGGGTCCTGGTGGCCATATCCCTTAATCTCAGCTACTCCTGAGGCTGGGGCGAGAAGATTCTCAATTCAGTGCCTGCCTGGATTACAGAATGAATTCAAGGTCAGTCTGAGCCAACATACTAAAACTCTTGTTTCAAAATAATTAGGGGCTGGAGAGATGCCTCAGTAGTTAAGAGCACTGGATGCGCTTGCAGATGACTCTCGGGTGTGGTTCCTAGGACCCACATAGTGGCTAACAGCCTTCTAGAACTCCAGTACCTGGAGATCTGAAGCCCTGACAAGAGTACACTTACATACCGGCAGGCAATACACTCATGCACATAAGATAAAAACAAGAAAATATTTAAAATAAAAAGAGGGCTGCAACTAGAGCTCAGAGGCAGAGAGCCAGCACTTACCTACGGTGTTCCAGGCTCCATAGTCAATCCCCAGTACTTGGCTACAAGCACATGGAGCCAAGATATGGAGAGGTAGCTCAGTGGTTAAGAGTGCATACTGCTGTTGCACAGGACCTGAGTTGGGTTCCCAGCACCCTGTATACATCCACCCCTCCTGCATACAGGAAATTGGGTTCCCAGCACCCTGTATACATCCACCCCTCCTGCATACAGAAAATTAAAAGTAAAATAGGCCAGGCATGGTGGTGCACACCTTTAATCCAAGCACTTGGGAGGCAGAGGCAGGCGGATCTCTGGGAATTCATGGCCTGCCTGGTCTACATAGTGAGCTCCAGGACAGCTGGGTCTAAAGGGAGACCCTGTCTCAAGACAAAAAAAAAAATTATAAATAAATAAAATAAAAGTAAAATACATCTTTAAGGGGAGAAAAAGCCTCATGGTGGTACACAACAGTCCCAGGACCGAGGAGGCAAAGGCAGGAGGATCCCAAGTTTAAGGCCAGCCCAGAGTACATATGGAGACCCTATCAAAAACAACAGCACCGGGCGTGGTGGCGCACACCTCTAATCCTAGCATTCGGGAGGCAGAGGCAGGTGGATCTCTGTGAGTTCAAGGCCAGCCTGGTCTACAGAATGAGTTCCAGGACAGCTGGGGCTACAGGGAGACCCTGTCTCAAAAAGGCAAAAAAAAAAAAAAAAAAGTAAAAACACATGGTGAGAGCCAGATTTAGGCCCCCAAAAGCATGTCCCCTAGAACTGTTTAAATGAGCTATGCTAGCCCTAAGGGTCCTTGCTGCCCCAGATGGCATGAGCTGCCTAGGGCAGCTGCGGGTACCCCATATCTCTGCAGGGGAGGGGTGAGTCCTTGACCTTGCCTCACACCCCAAGTGTGAGCCAAGACATAACTTGCAGGTAGAGAGCAGGTCCTGCCTCTTGCAGGGGCTCAGACTGTCCCTGAATTAACTACACTCAACACCTACTGCTTCTCCAGGCATGGCAGGGCCAGCCGGCAGAGCACTGGCTTATTCCCAAGATCCCTCAGTGGCAGGAGTGTGGGGTAGAGAAGACCGTTGGTGAGGACCTCACAGGACCATTGGCGGTCTTGGGGTTGGTCCATCGTTGGTGACCCAGACAAGCCTTCCTTTGTACCTGACCCTGCAGAAGTGCCTAGGGCTGCTCAGATTGCAGAGGGCGGTGGAGAGGCAAAGCTGGAGACTGTCCTAATCGCCTGAGAATTGATAAGGGCCCCTGAGGGAGGGGCTGCTGTGCTGCTGGCCAATAAGTGCTGGCTGTGGTGACAGCAATGGCACAGCCCCTCCCCCACAGCCACTCGAGGCCCAGTATTGATCTGGCAGCTCCTTCCTCCAGCAGGCCTGCATCCCTCCATTCTGCCTGAGCAGGCCTAGGGGAGGGAGGACTGGCTCAGTGCCCAGACCCAGCCAGAGGTGTTGGGTGTGGGGAGGATTAGGTGCCCTAGTCCAGTGCTGTGCTGGCCGCTGCTCCTGAGAAGGGCCAGAGCCCAGCATCCCCACCTTAGACAAAGGAACTAGTTACCCTTCAGAAATGACCCACATCCAGGTCTAACCCAGTCTGCTGTGTGACTCTAGACAGGCAATTCAACCTCCCTGAACCTTGCTCCCTAGAGGATGGGGATAGATGCATATTTACCTTTCAGGAGTGGCACCAAGCATTAAATAATTCACCGTAGATTCTGGGTGTGATGTTTATGGCCTTAAGGATCCGGCATTTCCCTTACAACTTTTTGTCCCTTGTCTTTTTGCCTGGGGTCAGCCACTCACCTCAGCATCAATGAATACTTCTAGGATGGATGCTGAAGCTCAGAGCAATGGTAGGACATCCATGGCTCTGGGGTCTTGGGAGCAGCCCCCTCCCCTGTTCTGGGCTGCAGGCAAGAGGGGCCTTGTGGCCCAGGGGCCTTCTCATTGGACAGTGGCCCTCATGGAAAGAAAAGTAAGCCCTGAGTCAGTCTTCCCTTACTCATCTCCCTGACCTATTTGCGCCTCAGTTTCCCCACCTGAGCAGCACAGCTTCACCTGGTCCGTTCAGTCTTCCTGTGAAACTCTAGGTGACAAAGAGCTGTGTGAGGGACAGAGCAGCGGGAGCAGTGGCTGCTTCACCACCGCCCTCTGGAAACCAAGCACCTGGCTAAGCTGTCTTCTCACCAGCGTGGCAACCTCTGGAGCTTGTCACACTCTGCCTAGGGGACAGGATACTTACTCCTCACACCAGGAAGGGAAGAAGCCCCCACACAGCCCTAAGATGATGTCTGCTGCTACCTGGCAGATTTATTGACACTTGGCACTGAGCTACCCTGAGCACATGCTTGCCAGAGGCAAGCAATCCATCAGCTTTGCCTTGAGTCCTCAGACTCGGCCTCCCATGCCAAAGCTGAGGTTCTGCTCAGCACCCAAGGGGTGCCAACAGCCCTCATCTCATACTCCAGGGTATGAGATATTTGTTCCCAGGAGGCTGAGGTTTGGGGGCTTGGCTGTTGGGGAGATGGGAGCCCTCTGCTTCTTGGGGACTTGGAAGAAGGCGCTTGTCTGTGTGAAGGAAGGCCACCAGGCTCCCCTGGGACCTGCCTGGCAGCCCCTGAATTGGTTCTGTGATGAAGGGGTCCTTCTGCCAGGACTCTGCAGATTTCTGGAGCTCTTTGGTGCAAACAGGCAGCTCCTCCCGCTCCAGGCCCAGGAGCCCCCTCTGAGCCTCTGTCCCCAGCCCTTCCTTCTTAGGGCTCTGCAGACAGGCTAATCAGCCCCTCAGCGGCTGTGATTGCTTGTGCTGCTGAGATGTTTTTACCTTATGCAAATAGGTGATGAGAAGGTGCCCTCATCTGTCAGCAGCCACCCTACCTGCACCCACGCACACCAGCTGGCCGCCCTTTGCCTTTAGAGCCTGTGGCCTTGTCCCCCTTCTGGACTTTCAAACGTACGGCTTCAGGAAAACTGTGTCCATGGGGGGAGTGGACCAACCATAGGATTTCCCAAAGAGGTGTGGGTACTTGGGAAAAATGGGAGCACTGTGCCATTACTACCATCTGACAGAGCCATGGGTCAGAGGGGTGAAGAGAGGCGGAAAGGGGCATAAGCCCTGGGGATGCTGCCTCCCCCAGCTGCCCTGTGCCCTGGCCCTGCTATACCTGGACCCTTCGACCCTGTTGGCAGAAGTGGAAGTTGACCAGCCAAGGCCCCTGACCTCTGTCTTCTATAGCATTAGCATGATCCTATCCCATTTGATCTTTGCAGAACTGCATGGCCGAGCTGCATAAATGCAGGCCCTAAATCATCCCCTTCTGCTTGAGAGTAGGCTAAGGCCCATGCCTCCAAGATGGCCAGGCTAGGCCCAGCCCGGCCCGGCTCTGTCTGTGCAGAGCTGACACATTCTCAGCTCCAGGTCTTTGTTTCACTGCTGTGCCGGCTTCCCAAGCCCTGAGGTGACTGAAACACCAGCCAGGCTGGGACTTGGCTCAGCAGCTCCCTGCCCATCAAGCTTGGGCAGTACTAACTTGGGCTAGGTGGACCCAAAAGGAGTTAGCTATGACCTTGGTAGCAGATGGATATGTGGACCTGGCTGGCCAGTACCACGTCCCGCTATCTTGCCTCGGGTCTCTCAGTGTGTAGCCCCACTTCCAGAATTACCCAGGGAGTGGCTACTCCAGGTTGACAAGGAAACATGAGATGGGTATGCATGTGGCCGAGCCCCCCAGCTCCCCTGGCTGCCCCCACCTCCTACATGTAGCCATGTTCTCACGGCCCTGAGGGCCATGAAGAAGGCTAGGCTGAGTCACTTTCCCAGCGTTCATTCCTCAGACACTCAGCATTGCTGCTACACGTGTCGTGTATACTTGTGGACTTTATAGCTGTAAAGCCGTCCTCTCTTGAGCACACCGAGTCTCCTAGGGAGACTAGACGTTGTAGATGAAGGACACTGGCAGTGTCCCATACAGCCTCCAGCTGACAAAGAGTGTGTGGAGCTGGGCGTGGTGGCACACTCCTTTAATCCTAGCACTTGGGAGGCAGAGGCAGGTGGATCTTTGTGAGTTCAAGGCCAGCCTGGTTTACAGAGTGAGTTCCAGGACAGCTGGGGCTACAGGGAGACCCTGTCTCGAAAAAAGACCAAAAAAAAAAAAAAGTGTATGGAAACATCTGACAGAGTCAGTGGTGGGAGGTAGATGGTAAGTGGATGGATGGGATTTGCCGTGGACACACCCATTATGTGCCAGGTGCTTTTCCTGGGACTAGGCCCCTAAATCTTACCCCCAACAACCCTTTAATCCTCCTTTTTGCAGATGGGGAAACAGATGCCCAATAAAGGCAATACGGAGTTAGGAATGTAGATCAGTTGGTAGTTTGCTTACCTAGCGCACATGAAGCCCTGAGTTTGATCCCCAGCACCACATAAAACCAAGTGTAGGGCTGGAGAGATGGCTCAGTGGTTAAGAGCACCGACTGCTCTTGCAGAGGACCCAGGTTTGATTCCCAGCACCCACACGGTGGCTAAGAACTGTCTTTAACTCCAGTTCCAGGGGAATCTGACGCCCTCTTCTGACCTCTGCGGCATTGCACAACACAGGTGCACCAACCTACATGCAGACAGTACACTCATACACATAAAAAGAAATTAATTAATTAATTAATTAAAAAAAGAAATGGACGATTTTTAAAAAAAATTTTTTATTTTATTTATTTCTGTATGTGTATGAATGTACTGTCTGCATGCAAGTCTGTGTACCCGTGACGTGCAACGCCGCGGAGGTCAGAAGAGGGTCTCGGATTCCCCTGGAACTGGAGTTCTCCTGGAATTGGAGCTTCAGACGGTTCTCGGCCGCCATGTGGGTGCTGGGGATCGAACCCGGGTCCTCTGTAAGAGCAGTCGGCACTCTTAACCGCTAGGCCATCTCTCCAGCCCCAGAAATGGACGATTTTTTAAAAAAGTATAATAGTGCACACTTGTAATCCCAGTACTTGGCAGGTGGAGACAGGAGGATTGGGAGTTCAAGGCCATCCTTGGCTGCATAACCAGTTCAGAGTCTGCTTGGACTAGAGATCCTGTCTCAAATTGAAAAGAGTTTGTGTCAGAGCAGGCACTGGGCTTCAGGCCCTTGCCACACCCTCGGGTCTGGAGGCTGCTTGAGTCTGTTTACCCTCCTCCTAAGGGCATCAGGACTTGCTGGTTCCCCACCTGCTAAACTTTGGGGTTCTGATTATGGGGGCCAGGGAGGTAGCTCAGCGCAGAAAGGTACATTCCACCAAGCATTGATATTTTACTTACTTTTCTGTTCCTATGGTAAAACACCATGACCAAGGCAGCTTATAGAAGGAAGCATTTATTTAGCTTACGGATGAGTCCATCATGGTGGGGAGGTGTGGCAGGAGGCAGCAGAGCAGAAAGCTGAACTCACATCCTCAAGCAGGCACAGGAAGCAGAGACAGACAGACTGGAAACGAGATGTGTTATCTACTCTCAAAGCCCCTGCCCCCACTGATAAGCTTCCTCCAGCACAACCATGCCTCCTACAAGTGCCATGACCCTCCCCAAAGAGTACCACCAAATGAGGACCAAGTGTTGGAATACTTGGAGCCTATGGGGACATCCCCATTCAAGCCACCACACACAAGGACCTGAGTTTGATCCTCAGAACCAACGTGGTGGAAAGAGAACCAACTGACCTGAATTCCACACGTATACCATGCTCACTAATGCTCAACACACGGAAGAGGGTGTTGGAGCCTCTGGAACTGGAGTTAAGGACGGTTGTTAGCTGCATGCTTGGAATCAAACCCCAAAGCAGCCAGGTCTCTTCACCACTGAGCCTTCTCTCCAGCGCCCGGTATGTTAAGTAGTCATGTGGTCAAACTGGGTTCTATGGCCTACACTTAATACATTTGTGTTGCTTTCAACTTTGGTCAGAGAAGCTGCTTTTCACAGTGAGATAATGGTTAATGCAGAGACTCATAACTGGTCAAAGTGCCAAGTATAAGTAACTGAATGCTCAGCTGTGGATGAATCATCTGTGTTAACTTCCCCCCCACCCAAGGCTCAGGGAACATCTTAGAAGAGGGAGAGGGAGGAGAGCTGTGCAATGCCAACTTCTGGACATGGTGTGGCTGTGGTAGACATCAACTCACAACTGTGGTTACCTACACAAGGCCTGCACACGATCAAGCCAGTCAAAATTCCAGCGTGAATGGGGGACCCCCAACCCAACTCTTTTTTTTAATATTTTTTTTATTAATTTTATTTCTTTCTGTATGTGTATGAATGTACTGTCTGTATGCAAGTTTGTGCACCCGTGTCGTGCAATGCCGAGGAGGTCAGAAGAGGACGTCAGATTCCCCTGGAACTGGAGTTCTCCTGGAATTGGAGTTTCAGACGGTTCTCAGCCGCCATGTGGGTGCTGGGGATCGAACCCGGGTCCTCTGTAAGAGCGGTCGGCGCTCTTAACCGCTAGGCCATCTTTCCAGCCCCCCAACCCCACTCTTAATGGGCATATTGACACTGGACCCTTGCTAAGGGAAGGAGAGTTACTTGCCTTTGAAGACACTGCTGCAAATCGGTTACCCAGGCCTCAGTGGATGGCCCATACCCATGCACATATGGGCAGAACTAATTGGATTCAGGAGGCTGTAAATCAAAAAAAGGACTTGAAGTTGGGAGGGAGACAGGATGGGGGTACCAGGGGAAGTTGAGGGAGGTAATGATGGATAAAATGATCAAAATACATCGTATAAATGTATGAAATTTTCAAAGAATAAATTTAAAATACTGTTTTAAAAATTAGGGCTGGAAAGCTGGCTCAGTGGTTAAGAGTGCATGCCACTCTTGAGACAACTTGCATTCCCTTCAGCTCCCAGCTCCCATGTTGGGTGGCACACAGCTACCTTAACTCCTGCTCCAGGGGATCCAACACCCTTTTTTGGCCTCCATGAATCACACACACACACACACACACACACACACACACACCCTGCACACAAAATAAAAATGCCAGGTGTGGTGCACACCCCTTTAATCCCAACACTCAGGAGGCAGAAGCAAGTGGATTTCTGTGGGATCGAGGCCATCTTGGTCTATGTAGTGAGTTCCAGGCCAGCTGGGGCCAAGGGGGAACTTTCTCAGATAAATAAATAAGATGGATGGATGGATAGATAGATGATAGATAGATAGATAGATAGATAGATAGATAGATAGATAGATAGATGATAGATAGATAGATGATAGATAGATAGATAGATAGATAGATAGATAGATAGATAGGCAGAGGAGCTAGTTCACTGGTTAAGAGCACTTGCTGCTCTTGTAGAGGACCAGAGTTTGGGTCCTAGCACCCACATCAGGCAGCTTACCATCACCTATAACTCCAGCTCTAAGGAATCCAGTGCCGTCTTCTGGCATCTGTGGGCACATGTGCACGCGCACACACACACACACACACACACACACACACACACACAAAAATAAATTCTTATAAAAGAGAGACTCTGAGCACTTGAGGGTTCCCAGAAGCTTGTCTGGAGCAGAAGGGACCCACCCTGGAAGGCCAGGGAAGAGCATGCCAGGTAGCAGGCAAAGCACCAAGCAGCAGGAAGGGCAAGTGCAAAGACCCTGGGGCTGGTGGGTGGTAGGGGTGAGGTCAGAGTGCTGAGGTAGGGCCTGGCATAAGGGGCTTGTAGCCCCTGGGGAAACTAGATTGTCCTTTGATTGGGAAGCCTTGGGGGGTTCTGAGAAGAGAACTGAAACCCAATCTGGCTTCTCTGCAGAACTGGCTGCGGCTCTATGGCTACCTGCCCCAGCCTAGCCGCCACATGTCCACCATGCGCTCTGCCCAGATCCTGGCCTCTGCCCTGTCTGAGATGCAGCGCTTCTACGGGATCCCTGTCACGGGTGTACTTGATGAAGAGACCAAGGCGTGAGTCCCTCCATGTGACCCCTCCCTCACCCCTGGACCACTTGTCTTCTGGGCCTGCTCTGAGGAGCAGTTGGCATGCGGAATTTCCAGAGGAGAGCGGCCTAGATAAAGGATGGTCCTCGTGCCAATTCTTACTGTCTGTTGTGGCTGCCTGAAGAGGAGGCAAATGGAATCTAGGCCTGGCAAGAAGAGCATAGTGTTCAATTAGTAATGCCTGTTATAGTCATGGGGATGTGGAAGTGCAGTACAGAATCCCTGGTCGGGACATCCTAGACAAGTGTCGCTGTACTGTAACAGAGGTGACAGAACCTACAGACATCCTTGAGAAGCAGAGCAAGACAGGCCCCAAGAGCAGCCCTCCTATGCTTAGTGACACCAGGAGAGGAACACGCCTTTTTGAGGCACTCCTGAGCATCCAGTCTTCTAGAACAGGATCTCTTTACCTATTATACTAGAAGCCACACAGTCTTCCATCCCCACCACATGCCTATGGGGGAAAGCTGGGAGGCAAGAGGGGCCTGGACTGCGCGCCACCTGGAAGAGCTGGCTCAGAACTGACCCCTTTACATCTGTGGCCCAGGTGGATGAAGCGGCCCCGCTGTGGGGTGCCAGATCAGTTTGGGGTGCGTGTGAAAGCCAACCTACGGAGACGTCGCAAGCGCTATGCCCTGACAGGGAGGAATTGGAATAAACACCACCTGACCTTCAGGTAGGAGCACAGCATAGGGAGCTGTCCTGCCACTCCCAGGGGACTCAGACTTCCATTCCCAAGAGCCCACCACAAGAGGTCTGGCCTAGCCATGCTGTTGACGGGCCCAGCCCACAGTCTAGGCAGCATCCCTCTGAAGAAAACCAGGCCCATCACACTTCTGCTCTGCTCTTCCTTGGCTGCAGCTGGTGGAGGGTTGGCTGGCTTCTTACAGCCACATAGGCTCCTAGATCAGTATGGTCAGCAGGTGTAGGGGGATCTATCAAGTACCAGGCAGCACATTTTGTGCAAAATCCCTGCTTCAGGCAATCCCTATCTGTGGAGTCCTTGTGCTAAAAGCTACTGAGTTAAGGGTGCCTCCTATGACATGGCAGTCCCCAAGGGCTCCCTTCTTGTTCCAGGCCAGCCACAACCTCAGCCTAAGCTTCTACTGAGAAAGAGCATCTGATGTCTCTCAGACCTCAGGTCCTGCAGGGTGAATTCATGGTCCACAAAGTCTGTCTGCCCCAGAAGCTCCGTCTGACCCACATGGAGGCAGTGAGCTGCTTTTTCGTGCTTTGTCATATGTAGACTCTGGGATGCACATTCTTTGTGCGTTATTTTACTTAATCTTCGTAACAACCCCAGGAAGAGAGTACTCACCGTACCCTTGGTGTTTTCCAAATGAAGAAGTTGAAACTGTCTCTCACTCGCCCAAGGTCATACAGATAAAGATAGGGTCTGCTTGGCCCTGGGGTTACCATTCAGAGTGGCTTGGCACACTTCCCAGATCTCCACGGTAGCAGTGAAGCACCTCTCTGCTTTCATTTACTTACTGTCTTAACTGCCTTTTGTTTCCTTGGTGGTAGTTTTGAGACAGGGTCAAGGTCTCATATTGCACCCAGAATGGCCTCAAGCTCATTCTTTTGGTGAGACTAACCTTGAACTCCCAATCCTCCTGCCACGGTCTCCCACGTGGGGGGAGTAGAGACATGCACCACTGTTGCAGCTGTCTACTGTTTTGACTAAAATCTGCTTCTCTTCCACCATGAAAATATACTTCAGGATATTTTAATGAACTATTAGGTTTGACAATTCTAATTCCTGTCAAAGCAAACTAACAGTAGGTGGACTGGAAGGAAGCTTTCTGTGCCGTTCTTGAAAAGGGCCCACTGTCACCCCCACCCACCTGCAGCATCCAGAACTACACAGAGAAGCTGGGCTGGTACAACTCGATGGAGGTGGTGCGCAGGGCCTTCCGAGTGTGGGAGCAGGTCACACCCCTGGTCTTCCAGGAGGTACCCTACGATGACATTCGGCTGCGTCGGCAGAAGGAGGCTGACATCATGGTACTCTTTGCCTCTGGCTTCCATGGCGACAGCTCGCCGTTTGATGGCACCGGTGGCTTTCTGGCCCATGCTTATTTCCCTGGCCCTGGTCTGGGTGGGGACACTCATTTCGACGCAGATGAGCCCTGGACCTTCTCCAGCACTGACCTGCATGGTGAGGACAGCTGACTGGGGTGGGGGCAGGGCAGGGCAGGGCAGGCAGTGCTCCAAGGAGCTAGACAGACCCTTCCAGCCCAACAGCTGCAGGCTCAGGAGGGGAGAACTCCCCTGCTGAGACCCCTGGAGCCCTGTACCTGACTTCAGTCTGTCACACCAAGAAAAGGTGGGCAGATGAGAAGGCCAGAAGTCAGAGCAGCTCAGTCCTGTGCAAGTGAGCACCAAGGGCAGGCCAGGATAAGCTAGACTGACCGTGCTCCCCACTGCAGGGATCAACCTTTTCCTCGTGGCAGTGCACGAGCTGGGCCATGCGCTGGGGCTGGAGCACTCAAACAACCCCAACGCCATCATGGCCCCCTTCTACCAGTGGATGGACACCGACAACTTCCAGCTGCCTGAGGATGACCTTCAAGGCATCCAGCTGCTGTACGGTGAGTGGACTATGACCAGCTGGCCCTGGGAGACAGGCACTGCCCTGCCCCCAGTCTATGGAAACCAACACCCGATCACTTGGCTAGAGCCCACACTGTGGGCTAGGGTTGCAAGGAAATGCAGGTAACCCCCATTCCTCCTCTCTTAGCCTTGGCAATATTCTTACTAGACAGGATATCCCAGGGTCCCCAGGACCCATAACCTGAGTCTGTTCTCATCTCTCTTCAGACTTCACAGTGGCTTTCAGACAGTGTTTGCTCCACCTAGACCCCACTTAGAAAGTCTGCAGTATCCAGATTTCCTCAGGGCCAGCTCCGCCCATCAGAGCCTGTGCCTCTGTGTCTACACTGAATCCTCCTTAGGTGGCCATTTGAGAGATGTCTCTCGCTGCATCCCCAGTAACTCAGTAATGAGACATGTCGGGTAGAATTCAAGTGCTCAAGTTAGGCCCAGAACCATGCTCCTGCCTGTGCAGGTGCCTCACCTGAAAAGGCCATCACATGAGGGGACTGTCCTCCGGGAAGCAGAAACAGGCAGCCTCCACCCCAGCAGAGAGGTCAAGGAACAGGCTCAAGCACCCCCCACCCCACAAGGATGCTGATGGGTCCATTGTGGACAGACAGGACATTGTACCTGGAGGGGGTCTGCTGGGGCCCCAGGACTCCAGCAGCCTGTGTAGAGAACATGGCAGCCAGGCTGGGTTCTGGGGCTGCGCTCCTACTTCCTGACCCCTGCTTCTCTTGATAGGCACCCCAGATGGTTATCCACAGCCCACCATGCCTCTCCCTACTGTGACACCTCGGCGGCCAGGCCGGCCAGACCACCGGCCCCCTCGGCCCCCTCAGCCACCACACCCAGGTGGGAAGCCAGAGAGGCCCCCGAAACCAGGGCCCCCACCCCAGCCCCGAGCCACAGAGAGGCCTGACCAGTATGGCCCCAACATCTGCGATGGCAACTTCGACACGGTGGCTGTGCTTCGTGGAGAGATGTTTGTGTTCAAGGTCTGGCCCTGCCCACCCAGTGCTTCCCCTCCCCTAGCCAGTCCAGATCCTTGCCCTGCCCCTCCATTGCTGAAGAGCCCCAGGCACTAGACCAAGAAGAAACAAGCCCAGGAGAACAAGGAACTTGCTGAGGGTCACGTAGCAAACACAGGTGCTGCTCCTCAGCCTGGAGATCCCTCCTTGGGGTTTCCGTGGCTCTCCAGGTACTGCCTGGCTCCTCGGAGCCTCAGTGACCTCCCTGGTGGATCCTCCCTGATCTGGGAAGGAGCAGTAATAAACACAGCCATCCCCACCCCCAGTCAAGCCACCTTGCTCATGCTGCCCACCAACACCCACACCCCCCCCCTCCAGGGCCGCTGGTTCTGGCGAGTCCGGCACAACCGTGTCCTGGACAACTATCCCATGCCGATTGGCCACTTCTGGCGTGGTCTGCCAGGGGACATCAGTGCTGCCTATGAGCGCCAGGATGGGCGTTTTGTCTTTTTCAAAGGTAAGCCAGGGCGGGTGTGAGAGGGGCCCCGCAGCCTTCAAGGCCTGTTGCTGGCCTAGACAGAGCTGGGAAAGAGTCTTGCCTTTCCAGTCCCCATGGTGGGGATTGCTCTGGCAGCAAGATGTGGTACAGAGGTAGACAGGCTGGGCAATTAGGCAGGCCTAGACCCTGGAGGCCAGAGACCGCCTGGATTAGGGATCATTCTCTGTCCATCCTCTGTAGCCCAAACCCAAGGTCATCCACACCCTCACTTCATAAGAGCGGGCTGTCCTCTTCAGAGCAGGTCCCCAGCTCATCTGCACCCTCACTTTATAGAGCAGGCTGTCCTCTTCAGAGCAGGTCCCCAGCTCATCTGCACCCTCACTTAAGAGCAGGTCCCCAGCTCATCTGCACCCTCACTTCATAGAGCAGGCTGTCCTCTTCAGAGCAGGTCCCCAGCTCATCTGCACCCTCACTTCATAGGAGCAGGCTGTCCTCTTCAGAGCAGGTCCCCAGCTCATCTGCACCCTCACTTCATAGGAGCAGGTTGTCCTCTTCAGAGCAGGTTCCCAAGCTCGCTCGGGCAGGCCCTTTACAGTCTTATCTGCAGAGAAGAGGCCTTGGGGTCAGCATCCCTGCTAGGTGAGCTGTATCTCTAGCTCCGCAGGCTTGAGCCTCCACAAAGCAGGAGCTCCCTGGAGACAGGACTGGGCTCAAGCTGAAATGGGAAGCTCTAGGTCTTACACCAGAAGGGCCATTAGAGTACCCAGGGACACGGCCTCCAGGCCCAGAGACCCGCCAGAGACTTCATTCCTGTGGAGGAATGTCTGGTTAAATTGAAGAGCAGTGTGTGGGAGCTAGTCTGGTAGGAGCAGCTGACGTACCCAGAGAAATGAGGGTCTCACAGGTGTCCATGATGTGTCCGGAGTATAGGCACAGATGAGAGGGAGGATGTCCTGCTCAGTGTGTGTGCTGCCCATGCCAGCACTGGCCCATCCTCACACAGCCTCCTGCAGGTGACCGCCACTGGCTCTTCCGAGAAGCCAACCTAGAGCCTGGCTACCCACGGCCACTGAGCAGCTATGGCACAGACATCCCGTATGACCGCATTGACACGGCCATCTGGTGGGAGCCCACAGGTCACACCTTCTTCTTTCAAGCAGACAGGTGAGCAGTGGATCTAAAGGGAGAAGGCTCTAACCCAGCCTCCTCGTGTTCAGACCTACCCAGAGCAAGCCTGCTGCCCTCAGCATGGGGGAGGGGTCAGGCCAAGCAAGGTCTCCAGGTTCATAACCTGTTGCTTCTGGTCGCAGGTATTGGCGCTTCAACGAGGAAACACAGCATGGAGACCCTGGCTACCCCAAGCCCATCAGTGTCTGGCAGGGGATCCCTACCTCCCCCAAAGGGGCCTTCCTGAGCAACGATGCAGGTACCAGACCAGTCCCCTCCCAGAGGACCCAGTACTTGCTGCACTCTCTGCCACACACATGGGACAGGGCTTGCCCAAGGTTCCATGGCATTGTAATAACATGTAAGGGGGACCCAGCTGCCATACTCCAGCCTGGAAGACTATCCACCATGGCCCTGTAACCCCCTGCTGTCCTCTTTCAGTGGAGGGAGGAAGGACCTCCAACCCCACCATGGAGAAGTTTCCATCTAGGTACTACCCTGGCCTGTCTGTGTTCAGAGCTAGAGCTTGGACCTGCCCCATTGCCCACAGAGGGCAGGAGCCCATGGGAGCCCTGGTCCTCAGGGAGTGGGCTTAGCTCCAAATGTTGGGGACAGGTCCTCTCAGGATGGTACTCATGCTCGTAGAAGAAAAGCCCGGTCGTTGTCATCGTAGCTGAGTCACAGGAGGAATTGTGGCTCTTTCATTTCTCCAGCAGGGTCTCTGCTGGGTTTGCTGTCTGGGATGATCAGGCTCAGAGGAGACCTGCTAGCGTTGCCAGCACACAACCCAGTCACCTGGGTTTTGAGTGTGGGCACGTCCCCGGGGCCACTTTGCACTCATTGTGCCTAGTAAGGCGCATACTCACTCTGCTTGAAACCTGGCTGCTCCTTATGTCAGTGGGATGCAGGCAAGATGCCCAGGGCCATGGAACTGGTTCAAGACCATACAAGCTCAAGGCCACATACCCATGTTCGCTCCTCTGGTTGGAGATAAGGCCAATCCTGGGCTAGGACAGCAGGGTTCTCTGACAGAACAGAAGACCCTACCCTGGTAGGGTGTGGGCCTCTTTTATACCCTGACAGCCTGGCCAGGAAGCCTGGGACCCAGACCCACCAAGCCACAATCTGGCAGCTCATTTGAAAATGCTCAGGGGAAGGAGAAAGGTAGGGGTGTGTGTGTGTGTGTGTGTGTGTGTGTGTGTGTGTGTGTGTGTGTGTGTTTGTGTGTGTGTGTGTGTTCTGGTCGGTTTTCCTGGCTTCTCCAGCACCACTCATGTCCCTGGCAAGTGCTCAACCACCAAGCTGCATATATTCCCCAGCCCCAAAGAGGGTATCTTGAAGGCAGGGGCTCCTGGTTTTCTCCAAGGGCTTTGGCTTATGGGTGGTACCCAGCCTGAGCCCACTGTGGCCTGCTTGCCTCTGCAGCCTACACCTACTTCTACAAAGGCACCAAATACTGGAAATTCAACAATGAGCGCCTACGAATGGAACCCGGCTACCCCAAGTCTATCCTGCGGGACTTCATGGGCTGCCAGGAACACGTGGAGCCCGGACCACGATGGCCCGATGTGGCTCGTCCACCCTTCAACCCCAATGGGGATACAGAGCCTGAGGCGGACAGCAAGGAAAGCGGTGCGGGTGGCGGGACAGAGGAGGCCGGTGACAAGGACGGGGACAACCGTGTGGTGGTTCAGATGGAGGAGGTGGTGCGGACAGTAAACGTCGTGGTGGTCCTGGTGCCCCTGTTGCTGCTGCTCTGCATCCTGTGCCTGGCCTTCGCCTTGGTGCACATGCAGCGCAAGGGTGCGCCCCGCATGCTGCTCTACTGCAAGCGCTCGCTGCAGGAGTGGGTGTGACCACTGAGCCCTTGTAGCACCTGGTGCTCAGGGCATGAGGGCACTGGTTCCCAGATGCTCCCTCGGCCCAGTGGATCCCTCCTGGCCCCACATCCCCAGTAAGTCCTGCCCTGCTTTATTTATGCCCGGGTATCTTTTTTTTTCTTCAGCACCCTCTCAGCATTTGTTCTGCTTTCCTGACCAGGGCTGGGTGCTGCGTAGGTTTCTCTAAAAGTACTGTTCTGCACAGGGACTTGCCTTTGGCTCGGCCTCAGCCAGAGGACTGAGGGACAGGCTCACTCCTGAAAAGTGGCAGAGGTCTGGGGCGCTTCTTCCAGGGCTGGCCCTTCTCGGTCTGGGACCTGGGCTCTGGAGCCATAACCATGGGCTGTGTTTGCCCTGAAGGAGCCCTATGTGGGCTCCGTCCTGAATTTGCCTTAGGAAGACAGTGTGGCCTAGGGGGCCACCCTGAGTGGCCCTGAGGCTTGGTTCCTTCCCGGGCCACTTCTGAGCCCAGCAGCCTGAATGGAACCCCTGCCCCATTCCCAGGCAGCCAGCAGCTCCCACACTCTCCTGGGCCTGCTGCTCCTTTCCTGCTGGGAGGCCCTGAACCTGCCTTGCCAAGGACCAAAGGGAGCCTGTTGTGCCCCCCTCTTGACACTAGCACTGGCCTGGCGCCTGCCAGATCTTGCTTCTCTCAGCTGTGACTGCCTCCCTTTCCCTCCACCTCCCTACGGTCTGTCCCACTCCCCCCCCACAGGCCTCCGGGGCACAACACTACATCATCCTCAAGCTGCTGCTGCCCTTGTCCCAGCCCTTGGGAGAAAAGGCACCCAGGATGGGACAGCCCAAGTCCACAGACAGTGCACAGTGTGCAAACGTCCAGTGCCACACATCAGGCTTGTGGGCTTCCTCCCCTCCAGGCCCTGCCTTCCCCACAAGACACTACTAGGGACAGGCTAGCAGCTCGCCCCGTACCGGCTGTGGACCCCTGAAGAAGCCCACTGAGGCCTGGGAGGTCTGTCCTGGGAGTGATGGTGTGGCTCCTCCCTCCTCCTTCTGGAGTCTGCAAGAGGCTGCTGTGGGAAATGGTACCGTAGAGCCGGCTGTATCCCGTGTCCCCAAAGCCCTGACCAGTGGAGAACCACCACCCAGAAACCCCTGGACCATCACCTCTCCTCCAGTGGTGGATTCTCCTCGCCTGGCACTGATGGGGAGGTGGTCCAGCAGCACCCCTTAGATACCAGCTCTGCAGAGCCAGCGAGAGGTGAGGGGTGATGTCCATCCCCACCCATTGAGTTCTGTAAATAATCTGCACTGATTAAACGTACAGCCGGCGAGTGTGGTTGTGTTTGTAGCCCTGGAGTAGCTTGCAGCTCTGCCTGCTTGGCATGGGTGGAGTCCAGGCTGGGATGCTAAAGAAACCTTGCTCCTATTTCATTGAGGCCTTTGGGATGGAGCCCAGGAGAGCCAGGGTTTAGGGGAATGTGGGAGCTGACTGGGCTGAGACTGAGGACAACTCCGTTTATTTGTTATTTGGTGATAATGAGCAAGGACAGCCCAGCTTCCCATGTCTCTCCAAATCTAGGAGGGGTGGCAAGAGTCAGGCAGGGCCACCAAGCCCTCTTACCCACCTGGATTGGGTTCTGAGCACACTGAGAAGTAGCCCAAGCAGGGCCTCTGAGCTGAGCCCAGAGAGAGTTGGGAAATGGGGCCACTTTGCCTCCAGGATGTTCCTGCGCACACCGAGGCACACGGGTCCTGCCAGCTTGTCTTTGCAAGGGCAGGAAACCCCACCGCAGTCTGGTATCCCAAGCTTGCAAAGACTGGGCAGACACTGTTGTGACTGGTGAGCCATGTCCACCTGAAATCTTGTGTCCACCGTCAGTCCTAGGACAAGTCAGAGTCTGACCCTGACACTGAGCAGGGTAGGCCACCACAGCCTCCCCTGCCCCTCCCCTTCCTCTCTTTGTGTAGGAATGGGCTGAAGAGAGTCGGAAGGGCTGGCCTCAAAGCCCAGAGCCTCTGGCTCATCCTGAAGCAGCCATGACACACACACACACACACACCCCCAGCACAGGGGCCTCAACTGTGGTGGGAGGACCCAGGGGAGGCACTGTCTTGGCTTTTGTGTGCAGAAGTCCCAACCCGGGTCCCTACCCTCTGCCTGTGGTTGGTGGTGACCAGACACCCCGAAGTCACTGAGCATGTGGAAGGCAGTGTGGGGCCCAGAAACAATAGATGTCCTGCTCTCCTCAGCTCTTCCTAAGAGCCAAGACCAGAGGAGACACTTGGCAGGGAGACCTTGGCTCACTGGGGAAGCTGCCTTGGGAGCTGCCCACCCCTGCGCTGCTATAGCCCAAGAAACTAGGGCTCCTTACCCCTGGCACCTTTTCCCTTGACATTTCACTAATTCCCAGGTTAAAAAAAATAAGGCAGTAGAGATGAGCAGATATGTAAATGACCATAATCCCCAGGCCAGGTGTTTCCAGCACCTTCTTGACACTACAGCTTGGAGTTGCAGTGGAGAAGAAGAAAAGGGAATGGCAGGCAGCAGGGTGCAGGCACCTGACCCTGGCATGTGCTAAACAGGACTATGACCCCAGCGGCCAGCGTACTCCCCATTCCCATATTTTACTGAGAGGATAGGACTCGGGAAGTGACTTGGCCAAGGCCACACAGCTGGGCCACACAGACCAATTTGGCAGACCCTTACCCCCTCCCACCTGGTGCTACTGAAGAATGGGACAGGGACTGGGACCCCACCCCCTCCCTGTCCCTCTCCATTCTATGCACCCAAGACCCCAGGGCCTGGCACAGAGCTTCCTTTCAGGCCTGGTCTGGACCCAGCCAGCCTGTCTGCTTCCTCCCCCTCTACTTGGCAGAAAAGCCTTTTTGTTATGGTGCACACAGAAGTCATTCTCCAGCACAGAGGAATGGTGGGCTTCCTGTCCACCCGCAGCCACTCAGGCTGCTGCAGGACCTGCAGCAGAGGTCTGTGAGGAACAGGGCTTCCTCTAGTCCTGCGTCTGCAATGCTGAGCAGCTAGGCTTTGTGTCCCCACCAAACTCAATACAAGAAACCAGAGAGGGTGGCTGAGGACAGTTGTCCCTCAGTTGTCTCAGAACACCCGGGGAGTTCTGGCATCGGGACACTGTCAGCACAGTAGCCTCCTCTTCTGTCCACCTCTCACATCGCATAAAGCAGTCAGATCCTGCCAGGCCTCCATTAGTTCCAAATGTCTGAAGTGCCCAGGCTGTTCCCTTCCTCAGAAAACCCTTCCCTATATGTTCCATCCAGTCCAGACTGCACAGCTTCAAGACCCAGATCCCCATCCTCTACCCTCAAGGTAGCTGAGCCCCTTCCCACTAGCACACAGTCCTTGTTCCTGAGCTCAGCCTGCCTGTGGTCACAGGCACCCAGATGCTGACTGTGGTTCCATCTCATTGGCTGTGTGTCTTTGGAGAGGTCACTTTAGCTCTCTGATCCCTAAGTCCCAGCCTGTAGAATGGGGCTAACAGCCATGCCTAGTTCAGTCATGAGACTTCAGAATTGACCCTGGAAAGCTGTGGAGGAGTGGCTGTTGCCAGGAGGCTGACAACAACGGCTCATGCCAAGGACCCTGCTAGAAATGCAGGTGCTTGGTGGGCACTGGACAGTACGACTTCTCTGCTGCTGCCAGCAGTGTTTATCAGATGGGGGCCAAAGGTCAAGGAGCCTAAAGACAGGTGTTTGGGAGGAGGGACATTCCTGGCCTACTCTCCCCTCCCAGCTGCCAGGTCTTCACACCTCGCCCCAGAACCCCATTCTGTCCGCGGCACTGGCCCAGTTTCCCAGCTCCTGGGCTCCAGCCTCAGATCTGGTTTCCTCTCAAAATGCCCAACACCTCCCATGCCCATGTGTCTCCCCATCTCAGGCTTCCAGAAATAGCCTCCCCTCTCCCCTTTACATACCAGCTCCCAGGCCCCTTCCAGACAACCAGGTCACCCCCTGTCCAGCATACCATAGCCACAGACCACTAACAAATCCCCAGACCAAGAGGAAGCTGTGCCCTCATAATTAATACAAAATCCCCCCAGCACAATCCTAAAGCCTGTGGTCCCCAGCCACATCAACCGCCTTTGACAGATGGGGGTGTGGAGGCCTAGATGGAAGGCTGATCCAGACAGTGGTGGATTTGGGGTTGTGGTTCTGTCAGAGGCAGGCTTGCATGTAACCTAAGGTGACCTTGAGCTCGTGCTCCTCTCAGCTCCACAACTCACCCCGGTGCTGGGACTGCGAGCCTCCATCCTCTGGCCCCTAGCTGATCTTTTAACATTCATTTTTTTGATTTGGGGGTTTGGGGTGTGGTGAGGGTAGTGGATGTATGTGGGTACGTGAGTACATCCACACACAGTGCATGGAGAATCGCCAGCAGGGCCTGGGGCATCTTCCTCTGTCATTCTCCACTTCGTCCTTTGAAGCAGGGTCTTTCACTGAACCACGAGCTCTGTTTCAGCTGGCTGGCTGGCCAGTAAGGTCTTGGAATTGCCTGCCTCTGCACGCATGCTCCCTCGCCACTCCCACATACACCGGGGTTACAGGCATGCACATGCCTGGCTTTTTATGTGGATGCTGGGCCTTTGAGTTCAGGTCCATATGTTTCGATGACAAGCACTCTTACCCACTGAGCCTTCTCCCCAGCCCCGTGCTGATCTTTGAATTGGTTCTTCTGCTCCCTAGACAGCAGCATCTCCCTCCACTGGGAAGAGCCCAGGCCCATGCACTGAGACTCCGGCTCTCTGGCTGAAAGGTACTGCTTTGCCCAAAGACACAGTTCCCAGGCCAGGGGGCAGGGGAACTTTGCTGGCGTCCCTCCCTGTGCCAATAATGCCCCACTGTCTGGAAGGACAACCCGTTCGTTCTTCCACCTCCAGGCATGGAATCTGGTAAAGCTGACCCTATTGTGCCTCTGGTAGCTGGACCCAGGACCCAGGGCCTGCCGGTCAACACTACTATGTATGGTTTAGAAGTAAGCAGAGAGCCAGTTGGGGCTCCTTGGCACCTGTTCTGGAGCCCCTGAAAGCATAAATCCCTGTTTACTAAGCTACATAAAACTGAGCCGCTGAGCTGAGCCCCAGGGCCACTGATGGGTCATTTTTCCGTCACACAAAAAGAGCCTGTTGGGGCTGGAGAGATGGCTCTGGTTAAGAGCGCTGACTGCTCTTGCAGAGGACCCGGGTTCAATTCCCAGCACCCACATGGCGGCTAAGAACCATTCCAGGGGAATCCGATGCCCTCTTCTGACCTCCGCGGCATTGCACACAAACCTACATGCAGACAGTACATTCATACACATAAAAAAAATAAAATAAGCCGGGCGTGGTGGCGCACGCCTTTAATCCTAGCACTTAGGAGACAGAGGCAGGGGGATCTTTGTGAGTTCAAGGCCAGGTGGTCAGGGTTGGTGGCAAGTCTTTACCTGCTGAGTCATCTCCCTGGCCCAACGTGGCAACTTCTTCAGACTGCAAAAAGTGCAGTATTATGTGGGCAACCATCACGGAGAAACCATGCAAACACCAGAAAATACAAGCATTTTCCCACCACACAGCACTTTAATGTGAATCCCAAGGCTTCCTCTATGAGTGTGGGGCATAACATATTTTCTTTTTCTTTCCATCTTGCTTTAAGTGTGTGTGTGTGTGTGTGTTGTGTTTGTGAGTGTGTGTGTGTGTGTGTGTGTGTGCACATGTGACCCTTTGTGCACTTGCAGAGGCCAGGAGGACGTCAGGTGTCCTGCTCTATCGGGCTGGGCTGGGAGAAGTGGAGTTACAGGCATATGTGTGACCATGGCAGGATGGCAGGCTTTTTACATGTGCAGGGGATTTGAACTCAAGTCCTTATGGTGGGGCAGCAAGTGTTCTTACCCACCGAGCCATCTCCCTAGTTCTCACATACTTCTTTTTTTTTTTTTTTTGTCTTTTTGAGACAGGGTCTCCCTGCACATACTTCTTTTTTAACAAAATTTTTTGCTATACTTATAATCATAGATAATAAAGGTAATTTTTCTACAATAAAATTTCCGAAGTTTTGTCTGAAAATTATCCCTTTTTTAAAGCCTGAATTGTACTAGCTTCCTATTTCTACTAATGAATTATCACAAATCTTGTCAGCAGCTTATGGAAACTCCTCTAACACTAATTACGTTCTAGACCACAAAGCAAGCATTAACAAATATCAAAGAATCAAAATAATCTCTTTTTTTTTTTTTTTTTTTTTTTTNTTCCAAGGGATCTGATGCCCTCTTCTGGCCTCTGTGGGCAGTGCACACATGTGGTACACTTACATACATGGAGGCCAAACACTAATACACATAAAATAAAAATTAAAAGAAAAATTTAAGGTTTTTTTTTATGTGTATGAATGTGTTGCCTGCACGCAGGTTGGTGCACCCATGTCGTGCAGTGCGGCAGAGGTCAGAAGAGGGTGTCGGATTCCCCTGGAAATGGAGTTAAAGATGGCTCTCAGCTGCCATGTGGGTGCTGGGACTCGAACCTGGGTCCTCTGCAAGAGCAGTCGGCGCCCTTAACCACTAAGCCATCTCTCCCAGCCCCCTAAATTTAAGGGTTTTTTTTTTTTAATGTGTATAAATGTACTGTCTGCATGCAAGTTTGTGCACCCGTGTCGTGCAATGCCGAGGAGGTCAGAAGAGGGTCTCAGATTCCCCTGGAACTGGAGTTCTCCTGGAATTGGATTTTCAGACGGTTCTCGGCTGCCATGTGGGTCTGGGGATTGAACCCGGTCCTCTGCAAGAGCAGTAGGCGCTCTTAACCGCTAGGCCATCTCTTCAGCCCTAAGGTTTTTTTTTTTAAGTGAGTTAATATGTCTACCTGCTTTTTTTCATTTAATATAGCATGAAATTTAAATGAGAAAAGAATTTTTTGATCAGTGCTGGGGATGGTACCCAGGGCTGTGTACACCAGACAAGCACTTTCCACTGAGCTCCACCCCAACCTAGGACTTTAATTTTTTATTTTTGTCTTTTCGAGACAGGGTCTCCCTGTAACCCCAGCTGTCCTGGAACTCACTCTGTAGACCAGGCTGGCCTTGAACTCACAAAGATCCACCTGCCTCTGCCTCTCCAGTGCTGGGATTACAGGCACAGGCCACCACACCTGGCATATCTTTTATTTTTCAAAAATTGATTGACGGGCTGGAGAGATGGCTCAGAGGACCCAGGTTCAGTTCCCAGCACCCACATGGTGAGTAATAACCCTTTAACTCCAGTTCCAAGGGATCTGATGCCCTCTTCTGGCCTCTGTGGGCAGTGCACACATGTGGTACACTTACATACATGGAGGCCAAACACTAATACACATAAAATAAAAATTAAAAGAAAAATTTAAGGTTTTTTTTTATGTGTATGAATGTGTTGCCTGCACGCAGGTTGGTGCACCCATGTCGTGCAGTGCGGCAGAGGTCAGAAGAGGGTGTCGGATTCCCCTGGAAATGGAGTTAAAGATGGCTCTCAGCTGCCATGTGGGTGCTGGGACTCGAACCTGGGTCCTCTGCAAGAGCAGTCGGCGCCCTTAACCACTAAGCCATCTCTCCCAGCCCCCTAAATTTAAGGGTTTTTTTTTTTTAATGTGTATAAATGTACTGTCTGCATGCAAGTTTGTGCACCCGTGTCGTGCAATGCCGAGGAGGTCAGAAGAGGGTCTCAGATTCCCCTGGAACTGGAGTTCTCCTGGAATTGGATTTTCAGACGGTTCTCGGCTGCCATGTGGGTCTGGGGATTGAACCCGGTCCTCTGCAAGAGCAGTAGGCGCTCTTAACCGCTAGGCCATCTCTTCAGCCCTAAGGTTTTTTTTTTTAAGTGAGTTAATATGTCTACCTGCTTTTTTTCATTTAATATAGCATGAAATTTAAATGAGAAAAGAATTTTTTGATCAGTGCTGGGGATGGTACCCAGGGCTGTGTACACCAGACAAGCACTTTCCACTGAGCTCCACCCCAACCTAGGACTTTAATTTTTTATTTTTGTCTTTTCGAGACAGGGTCTCCCTGTAACCCCAGCTGTCCTGGAACTCACTCTGTAGACCAGGCTGGCCTTGAACTCACAAAGATCCACCTGCCTCTGCCTCCCAAGTGCTAGGATTAAAGGTGTGCACCACCATGCCCGGCAGGACTTTAATTTTTATTTTCATTGTTGGGTTTTTTTTTAACAATAAATTCTTTTTTATTATTATATTTTAAGGGATTCACAATATAAGAGCACAGTTGTTTTCAGATCACATTGACATTGCTCAGTTTGCCATACAATTAGGTAATTGGCACTAGCATCCACAGATGAGGGATACCATTCGTCGTTTGTTTTTCTGGGGCTGTGTTACTTCACTCAGCATGATATCTTCTAGCTCCAGCCATTTACCTGCAAAGTTCATGATATCATCTTTCTTTTTTTTGGTCTTTTTGAGATGGGGTCTTCCTGTAGTCCCAGCTGTCCTGGAACTCACTCTGTAGACCAGGCTGGCCTTGAGATGTCATCTTTCTTTACCACTGCATAGAACTCATTGTGTAGATGTACCACATTTTTTCTATCCACTCATCAGTTGAGGGGCATTTGGGTTGGTTCCAGCTCCTTGCTATTGTGAAGAGAGCTGAAATAAACATGGCCGTGCATGTATCTCTGCGGTGGGGTGAGTCTTGAGGGTACATGCCTAGGAGTGGTATGGCTGGGTCAGGTGGCAAGTTCATTCCAAGTCTTCCAAGGGTTCTCCACACTGCTTTCCATAGTGGCTGTACGAGTTTACATTCCCACCAGCAGTGGATGAGTGTTCCCCTTTCCCCACAACCTCTCCAGCACTTGGTATCATTTGTTTTCTTGATCCTAGCCAGTCTTATTGGAGTAAGATGATATCTTAAAGTGGTTTTGATTTGCATTTCCTTAATGATTAGTGATGTTGAACACTTCTTAAGGTGTTTCTCAGCCATCTCTAATTCCTCACTTGTGAAGTCTCTGTTCAGCTCTTTGCTCCATCTATTGAGTGGGTCATTTGTTTTCTTTCTTCTTTGTTTTTTGAGTAGTTTATATATTCTGGAAATCAATGCTTTGTCAGATGTATCTGCTGTGAAGGTTTCCTCCCACTCTGTGGGATTTCTCTTCACTTCCTTGATTGTTTCTTTTGATGTACAGATGTTGGGTTAGTTTCTATGAGCAACTGTTATAGGTCTGTGATGATGAGTGACCTCTGTGATGATGAGATGAGGGACCTCTGTGATAATGAGATGAGTGACCTCTGTTATAATGAGATGAGTGACCTCTCCGGTGCCCTCAGGTTAACTCCATCATAATTTGGAGGACACGCTCTATAGATACCTTGGAGTTTCCTCAGCAAATAGCAAGACAATTGTGGATAGTATGTGGAAATGTCCATAGTTAACACAAATGGTTCTCATGGGCCTATACTCCACCTTCACAAAGGAGTTCTGTTCTTGCCTCACAGCAGATGAGCCCAGGAGTCAGAGATATGGAAGAGCTTGCTGCCGGCCACAGCACACAGTAGAGTATGCCTCCTCCAAAGCACATGCCCTAACCCCTTGTGTCAGTCAGCTGGGCATCATTACAACTAAAACCTGAGACAATCAACTTGCAAAGAAAACAAGCTGATCTTGGCTCACAGTTTTGGAGGTTTCTGTCCATGAAGGATTAGACCGTCTACTTTGGGCCTGTGGTGAGGCAGTGCATCTTGGTACAGTGTTTGGCAGAACAAAGCCACTCTACTATGAGCTAAGGAGAAAAGAAATGGAGGGATATGAGGAACCCGGGGTCCCACAATCCTTCCACAGGTGCACCCTGGACACCTACAGACTTCTCCCAAGGATCTTCATCCTATAGGCTCCTCTGTCTCCTATAGCATCTCCCTGGGGTCCAGCCTTTAGCACTCCATCCTTTGCTGGATGCTCATCTAAACCCCAGCACTTCCCCTTTGTTCAGTAAATGGCTGCTGGGGCCAGGATGTTGGCCAGAGAACCGTCTGTGCCACCTCAGGGTGCTTCCTCCAGGACTCCGCTCCAGGCAGAGGGAACTGGAACAGCAGCACAAAGGCTCTGAGACTGGGCCTGGCTGGCATGTACAGGAAGCAGTGAAAGGGGATGGGTGAGGAGCAGGGCCAGACCAGGTGGAACTGGATCTGCTTTAAGCCTGATGACACTTTCCTGGTGCTTTCTAAGGAGGAAGAGGGTAACACGGTCTGAGCTATAAGTTTAAGAATACTTCTCCAGGGCTGGAGAGATGGCCTAGTGGTTAAGAGTGCCGACCGCTCTTACAGAGGGCCCGGGTTCGATCCCCAGCACCCACATGGCAGCCGAGAACCGTCCAAAACTCCAATTCCAGGAGAACTCCAGTTCCAGGGGAATCCGACGCCCTCTTCTGACTTCCGCGGCATTGCACAACACGGGTGCACAAACTTGCATGCAGACAGTACATTCGTACACATACAGAAATAAATAAAATTAAAAAAAAAAGAATACTTCTCCAGACGGATCTCTGAGTTCAAGGCCAGCCTGGTCTACACAGGAGCTCCAGGCCAGCTGAGACTAAAGGGAGACCCTGTCTCAAAAAAATACCCCCCCAAAAAAAGGATATTTCTCTGACCAGGTGTGGTAGCTCATGCCTTTGATCCCAACATTTGAGAGGCAGAGGCAGAGGAGGCAGAGGAGGCAGAGGAGGCAGAGGAGGCAGAGGAGGCAGAGGAGGCAGAGGTGGCAGAGGAGGCAGAGGCAGAGGAGCTCTGCGAGTTTGAGGCCAACCTGGTCTACATAGAAAAATTCCAGGTCAGCCTAGCCTGCATAATGAAACCCTACCTCAAAAACAAAAACAAACAAACAAAAAAACAATACAAATAAATATATTTTCTAGCACCCATAATTATTTTTATTTATTTTTTTATTTTTTTTTAAATTTTATTTATTTCTGTATGTGTATGAATGTACTGTCTGAATGCAGGTTTGTGCACCTGTGTCGTGCAATGCCGCGGAGGTCAGAAGAGGGTCTCGGATTCCCCTGGAACTGGAGTTCTCCTGGAATTGGAGTTACAGATGGTTCTCAGCTGCCATGTGGTTGCTGGGGATCGAACCGGGTCCTCTGCAAGAGCGGTCGGTGCTCTTAACCACTAGGCCATCTCTCCAGCCCCCAAAGGTGCACCTAACTTTATAAACACTACTCTGCAGTATTTGAAGGCACAGTTTAATCCTAACACCTTAACAGTGGGGGACTTCAACACCCCACTGAGCTCCTTGGATAGATCTACCAGACAAAACATAAACAGAGAGACATCAGAACTGAACAAAACAATATACCAAAAGGCCCTCACAGACATCTACAGAATATTCCACCCACACACCAGAGAATATACTTTCTACTCAGCACCTCACGGAACATTCTCTAGAACCAACCACGGAGCTGGAGAGATAGCCTAGCGGTTAAGAGCACCGACTGCTCTTGCAGAAGACCCGGGTTTGATCCCCAGCACCCACGTGGCGGCCGAGAACCGTCTGTAACACCAATTCCAGGAGAACCCCAGTTCCAGGGGAATCCGACGCCCTCTTCTGACCTCTGCGGCATTGCACGACACGGGTGCACAAACCTCCATGCAGACAATACATTCACACACATAAATAAATAAATAAAATAAAAATTAAAAAAAAAGAACCAACCACATACTGAGGCACAAAAGAAATCTCAACAAATACACAATGATTAAAATTATTCCATGTATTCTATCTGACCACAGTACAATAAAGCTCAGTATGAACACCAGAAAAAGCCCAACTAACTACAAGAACACAGGGAGACTAAACAACACAATCAGGAATAATGAATGGATCAGAGAAGAAATAAAGAGTGAAATAAAGATATTCATGCAACTGAATGAAAAAGACAATACAACACAACAAAACCTGTGGAATACTGTAAAAGCAGAGTGAAATTTATAGCCCTAAATTCCCATATTTTTTTAAATCAAACAACAGAAAGGGAACAAATAAATTATCTAACACTGCAGCTAAAAACTCCTGAGAGACAACAGTAAACCCTAAACCCAACAGACAGGAAGAAATAACAAAAACCAGAGCAGAAATCAATGAAATAGAAACAAAGAAATAATAAATAGAATCAATGAATTCAAAAGCTGGTTCTTTGAAAAGATAAACAAAATAGACAGACCTCTAGCCCAGTTAACAAAAAAAGAGAAAAAGCAATTCCAAATCAATAGTATTTGTAATGAAAGGGGAAACATCACAAAAGACAAAGAAAAGATCCAGACAATCATAAAGGGATGCTTCAAAAACCTATACACCATTAAATTTGAAAACTTGGAAGAGAAATGGCTGAACATCTGAAATCCTGGGAAGTATCAAAGCTTAACCAAGAAGAGACTGACAGTTTAAACAGACCTATAATATTTGATGAAATTGATGATGTAATAAAAACCTCCGAACTAAAAAAGTGTGTATATATATATATATATATATATATAT
>VZQC01003255.1:6694285-6862100 GCA_009823505.1 Rhizomys pruinosus | reverse complement strand
CCCGTGTCCCTCCCCATTTCCCCTAGGTCCCTGACCCATCCCTCCCGTGTCCCTCCCCATTTCCCCTAGGTCCCTGACCCATCCCTCCCGTGTCCCTCCCCATTTCTCCTAGGTCCCTGACCCATCCCTTCCATGTCCCTCCCCATTTTTCTTTCAAGGCATTTCTACTCATTGGTTTGTGGGAACTCTATAATGCCCGGAAGTTGATCCCCTGCTAGTGAAGTTTACAGTTAGCAGGGCCTTAGTACAAGCCCCTTAGGTACAGAGAGGTGACCTGAAACATGATAAGCACAGGTACTGGCCCTGGCTAGTTCTCCCAGGTCTCTGATTCCATGATGGATCTAGGAGAAGCATCTGCTAATCTCGTTCATTCCCTAGCCTGATCTGCCCCTCCCGTCCCGTCCTCACCCCTAGGTCCCTTTCCAGTGGAGGGACGACCTACAACCAGTGGGCTGTGCGTGCTGATGCCGCCTTGGGGGAAGAGGCCAAGAGCACAGCTTTGTTTTCAGCATGGGGACATGTTTGTGCTTCTCCCCACAGACCGTGAGCGGCCACAGAGTTTACTGCATGCATCATGCCCCAACCCAGCAATCTCCTCTGGGTGGGGCAGGCTGTAGGAGCAGCCCTGAAACCTCCTGGACATCAGAGGAGGAGCCAATGAGTAAGCAGAAGTTCCTGGTCAGGGCTCAGAAACAAGTCGGAGCCCAGCTCTGTCTGACTGGGTTGCTTGAGCACCGAGCCTTTGTCCCCTCTGTTGTAAGGTGGGGCTGCCTCATTAAAAAACTTGTCTTAAAGGTTACTAGAAATAGAGCCAATTGTGGTCACGCTCATCTGTGATCCCAACACTTGGGGGATTGAGATAAGAAGATGGCAAGTTCAAGGGCAAGCCTGGGCTACATAGCAATCCTATCTCATAGCAAAGCAAGACAAGATTACCAGGGATCAAGGCGGTCCTTTGTCTCCTCTATGAAGATCCAGGAAGGCGTCTCCACACCCTTTGTTCATGGGGCGTATGATTGGGCTGGCCAGTGGCTTTGAGCAGAAATGGAGTCATTGTAGTGAGTGACAAGGGTCACTCGTGGTGAGGTGAATTTCAACCCTCTTCCTCCTCCGCTGTAGCTTCATCTCCTCTCCCTTGTCACAGCGGCCCCTCATCAGATAAGGTATGTCATGGGAAGCTGGTGTCTCTATGGCTGTGTGGAGCAGAGGGGCCCTGTCCGGACTGACATTCTCCTGACTGGCACGGTCCGGCAGGGTGGACTAACCAGTGGTGTGACGTCCCCATGTCACCTCTTCCTGCATCTTCCAGGCCTTTTTCTTGGTCTTTTTCCATGTGCTCACTGTGGGCCTCTCCACTCTGCTCCAGGCCCTTCCAGCCTGGCCCTGGTAGGCTGTGTTATCAGGAGCTCCCTCAACCTTTGGCTGGGTTCCCACAGTGCAGGGGCCACCAGGTGACAGGAGAAGGGCCTGGAGGAGACAGATGTGGACTCCTGTTGTGAGGGGATGGCGATGGTGCCTTTGGAAAACAGCTTCAAGCGGGGTGTCCCTCGCCCACGGCTGACCAAAGTTCCCACCTTTTCTCTCCTTCCCCTGCTTTCCAGGCCTGAGGTGACAGAGGCCTCTCCTGGCCTGGCCCCCGGTGTCACTGTAGAGACTAGGGCCTGAGTACACTTTTTTTTTAAGTCCTGGAAACTCTTTGTTTTGGTCTCTAGGGTAATTCTGAGACAGATGCAGCTGGAAAGAGGCTGAGCCTCCCTGGAACCATGCACTGTCTCTTTCCACACACACTTCCAAATTGCACATGTCGGCCACAGTGGGGCTGGCCTGCAGGCCCAGGTGGTCTCAAGGGAGCTGGGAGCAGCACGGGGACCCTCCCTCCACCGCAGTATCATGGCTCCTGGGATATTGGCTTGGCTCTGAGGGAGTGCCCTGGCCAACCAACAATCTGGGGCACCCAAGGCCACTGTACCAGCTAAAGCCACTGCCAGCCCCTATCATCACTGCCAACTGAGACCAGCCTGGGCCAGCTTCCCCTGAACTGGTCAGAGGCGGGACAGAAACCCGACAAGCATGTTTTCACCAACCTGAGAGTTTCGGCCCCTCTCTGGGGACTGTTTGTGTTTCAGGTCAGGTCGTTGGCTGGCCCAACCCCCTTCTTTCCTGTGCCAAATTGACATTCCCCAGGCCTCCAGGCCTCTGAGAAGTGGCAGTTCCTTCCCTGGGCTGCCCAATGGGAATCTCCTATTCCTGTTCCAGGCTCTTCCATGACCTTTGTAACATTTCATCTGGTCCATTGCAGCAAATGGGAGTGTAGCTTCCATTGACTGGCAGGAAGCTGAGGGCCAGCAAAGGCCAGCAATTTGCCCAAAGTCACACAGCAAATTAGGGCTGTGGTGACGCAAAAACTGGTTTACTCAGTCAACATCCTTGCCCCCAACTGGTGGGGACCAGGCCTTGCTAACAACCCTCTATCGGATGCATTCATTCACTTATCCAGCAAGCACTGACATCTACCGTGAGGACTACAGATGAATGCCCTCCAACCTTACCCCGCCTACTGTGTCTCCATAGCCGGAAGCTCTGCTGCTCCCTGCGCTTCTGTGTTGTTCCTTGTTGCTGATCTAGTCACAGCAATGACCATGTGGCCCCAGAGCCTCAAGTACTTACCAACTGGCATCTGGCTCTTTAAAGCACTTTGTCCAAGAAGTACATGGGGATTTTTTATACAATTTTTTTCAGGATTCGCAATTTTCCATTTTGATTTTATATTACTCTAAAATATGCATATATACCCTGCATCCATATACCAAAATTCTAAAGTCTGAAAATAAACAGTAGGTTAATTCTAGAACTTGTTAAGGGATTCACAATATAAGAGCACAGTTGCTTTCAGATCATGAGGAATGTAACATTAACGTGGCTCAGTTTGCCTTACAACTAGGTACTTGGTGCTAGCATTCACAGATGAGGGATATCATTCATCGTTTGTTTTTCTGGGACTGTGTTACTTCGCTTAATATAACATCTTTGGGCTGGAGAGATGGCTCAGCGGTTAAGAGCACTGACTGCTCTTACAGAGAACCCAGGTTCAATTCCCAACATACACATGGTGGCTAAGAACTGTCTTTAGTGTCGGTCGTGGTGGTACATGCCTTTAATCCCATCTTCTAATTCCATCCATTTACCTGCAAATTTCATGATGTCATCTTTCTTTACCGCTGCATAGAACTCCATTTTGTAGATGTATCACATTTTCTTTTTTTTTCTTTTTTCTTTTTGTATCACATTTTCTTTATTCACTCGACTGTTTAGGGGTACTTGGGTTGGTTCCAGCTCTTCGCTATTGTGAAGAGAGTATAGGGAAATCCAGCTTGAATTGCAGGCTAGCTTCCTAGCTGGCATGCCTCAGGGCACCGCATGGCCAAGAGTCTGGCTCCGCCGTGGAGCAAGGTGTGCAGTGGCTCAGAGTTGGGGGGCTCATGATTGGTCCTGGGAACTGACATCATTTGGTTTATAAAAGCAAGGACTAGAGAGATGGCCTAGCGGTTAAGAATGCCAACTGCTCTTGCAGAGGACCCGGGTTCGATCCCCAGCACCCACGTGGCAGCTGAGAACCATCTTTAACTCCAGTTCCAGGAGATCCAACACCCTCTTCTGACCTCCGAGGCATTGCATGACACAGGTGCACAAACCTACATGCAGACAATACATTCACACACATACAAGAATAAATAAAAATTAAAAAATAAATAAATAAAATAAAAGCAAGCTGTGGCAACTAGTAAATTTGAATTCCACAGTAACATCATCATAGAATTTCCAGCCATTATTTTTATTAATTATTGCATACATATAGGCTAAGGTAGGCCTGCATTTCATTTGGGTGGCCAGTGTGGTTGGAAAGAGATTCCTTTGCAGATCACCAACCTGGGTAGCTGGTGTTGTGAGTGAAATTCCTGTCCTGGCTCTGGGGAGGTGAAAAATCATGGCCAAGAGTGGAACACATCTCTCGTGGGTCCAGGCTAAGAGCCTAAGTTGGAATTATCACTTAGGCTGGGCTACGGAAGTAGCCAGCTGGTCTCTGCGCCAAGAGGCCAGCTCCCCACAGCAACTGCAGGCAGATGCTGTGTCCCCCTCCCCCTTAGCAGGGCCGTGTGGTCCCTGTTCACCATGAAAAGAAAAGCTTCCTACAAGAGAGCTGCAATAAACATGGCTGTGCATGTATTTCTGTGGTAGGATGAGTCTTGTGGGTATATACCCAGGAGGGGTATGACTTCATTTTGAGTCTTAAGGGTTCTCCACACTGCTTTCCATAGTGGCTGTTTTTATACATTTTTGTTTTGAATTCATGAGCCTTTCTCATTAACAAGAGTAACATACATAATTTTAAAAATTATGAGCATGGGGCTGGAGAGATAGCCTAGCGGTTAAGAGCACCAACTGCTCTTGCAGAGGACCCGGGTTTGATCCCCAGCACCCACATGTTGGCTAAGAACCATCTGTAACTCTGATTCCAGGAGAACTCCAGTTCCAGGGGAATCCAAGACCCTCTTCTGACCTCCGCAGCATTGCACCACATGGGTGCACAGACCTATATGCACAGTACATTCATACACATACAAAAATAAATAAAATTTTTAAAAAATTAAAAAAATAAAAAACAAAAATTATGAGCATATAATTTATATATACACACAATTTAATTTTATGACTTTGTTGATATGAAAGGAAATATACCAGAAAAATAAACAATGAATGGTATCCCTCATCTGTGGATGCTAGTGCCAATTACCTAGTTGTATTTCTTGTGCAGGGCTGCTTGAGCTTTTGTCCAAGAATTTGGAAGGAATAACAACAACAACAACAGAAAAGACTGTGTCAAAGAACTAACTGAAACGGTGAACTTCTGCTCGAAACAGTAAACTTCTGCATCGAGAATTTTGAGAGAGACTGAGAAAAAGATGAAAAAAATGTTTGGCAGAATGCATGAGCTCTGGTGGGGTGGTGGGGGGATAGAGAAGGGATAACAGGTCTAGATTTGATTTGTAATGTAATCTTACATAAAATGCACAGACTTTCAATAAAAAAAAAACTAAAAAAAAAAAAAAAAAAGAAAGGAAATATAATTCAGCCCAAATTCTTTTTGTTTTGTTTTGTTTTTCGGTCTTTTTTGAGACAGGGTCTCCTGTAGCCCCAGCTGTCCTGGAACTCCCAGTGCTGGGATTAATTCAGTCTAAATTATATTCCTGTTTTTCAACTGATTCAGAAAATGTTTTAGGGGCTGGCAAGATGGCTCAGTGGGCATAAGTGCTTGCTGCCAGGACTGAAGAGCTGAGTTCTATCCTTGGGATGCATATAATGGAAGGAAAGAAGTGATTCCTGCAAGTTGTCCTCTGACCTCTGCTTCTGCCCCATGGCATATGTAGATGCACACACATACACAAACAAACAAATAAACAAACACGCCAATAAATAAATAAATGCCAAAAAAAGGGAAAAGAGCATGTTTTAAATCTGTTCACGGTGCCCTGGAAATGTCACGCACCTGGGGGCCCTGCCATGCTCCACAGAGAGGACAGCCCTGAGTCTGCCACGTGGGGTCCTTCCAGTACAAAGAGGTCTCCAAGGGAGTCACCCCTCAATACTAACCCCTCATCTTGAGTCACCCCAGGAGTAGGGGGCAGGGAGAAGAGGTCTCCTTATTTGGTTTAGTTTGGAGGGTTTCATTCATTTGTTACAAGATTTTACTGTGTAGCCCAGGGTGGCCTTATGCTTACCATCTTCCTGCCTCAGTCTCCTGAGCATACCTGGCTCAGGGAGAAGAGTTTTTTTTAATATTTTATTTATTATTTTTATCTTATGAGTATGAGTATAATTGCCTGCATATGTGTAAGTACGCCTGTGTTGTGCAATGCCCACAGAGGTCAGGAAGGGCATCAGATCTCCTGGAACTGGAGTTATAAATGGTTGTTAGCTGCCATGTGGGTGCTGGGAATAGAATCTGAGTCCTCTTCAAGAGCAGTCAGTGCTCTTAACTGCTGACCCATCTCTCTAGCCCCTCGGAGAGTTTTATCAGCTTCAGGGTGACCAATCAAGGGAAAACATTTCTGGGGATAAACACTTCCATTTATTTCCCACTTTCTCTATTTCAAGATTTTTCACATTTTTAATTTTTTCCCATACTAAATAATAAGTGCACAGTGATTTTACAACATTTCGAACACCCCAAAATTGTTTGCAAAGAAATGCCACGTCCCTCGCCCTCTGTGCCCGGCCTCACCTCTGGCTGTGGTTCTTTCTGAAGGAGATGTGTCTGCATGGCACCCCACTCCTGTGCCCTACCTTCCTTACTCTTCTCACTCTTCTGTTTAAATGTCTCTTCAGATGCCCACTGAACAGATAAGCCCCAGTTAGGATATTTGGGAATTTCTAATCTTTTTTTTTTCCTATGACAACAGTGGAATATTGAATACTTCTGTACATACAGACTATCCCGGAATCTCAGGTAAACTTTTTTTTTTAATTTTTTCCTCTCCAAAAAAAATTCTTTGGGGAAGAGAAAGCATCCTCATCTGCCCATGTTCTCATACCAGTGCTGCTGTGACCTGGGGCTTTCTGCTTCCTTTATTTTAAACAAGGAAGCGCTATTTGAGGAAGACACAATTGCCTGAAATGACCTCAGTGACTTCTAATTTTGGATGTTGGAGACAGTCACCCAGCAGAACTCCTTGGGGGAAAAAAAAAGATGGTGAAGGTATTTAATTAAGAGTTAGTCATTCCCCCCAGGGGATGTGATTTCACAATTGTACATGTTAAACACCATGAACAAACCTTTAAAGACTACTTTTGCAAGTGGTGCTCATCAGAAGCTCATCAGAAGTCACTAAAACAAGCAAGAGTGAGGCTCCAGGACTAACAAGAGTCTTATATCCACATATATAAGTAAGGGACGTCTGAAAAACAAGAAAACCAGACCCATGGGAAGAAATCCATAGAAGACTTGGCCAGAACTTCACTTTAGAAACAATAAGCCAGCAACCAATAAACAGATGAAAAAGCATCTAGCTTCAAAGACTGTCAGAAAAAGGGAAATTAAGACAACAATGCAACACACGGTTAAAAGGCAAAGATTACAATGCTAAGTGTTGGCATGGGTGTGGAGAAAACTTAACTCTCATAAACTATTGATGAGTCTGACTTTGAAAAGCTGGGATCATCTCTTCACACTTGCCTAATATACATAAGGGCCTTGGTTCCATCATCAGCCTGGAAACAAAGCAAGACAAAGCAGTACAAACCAAAACAAAAAGTTGTTTTACAACATTGTCCAAATGAATCGCATTGAGTATACCACATGCCCAGCTTTAACCAACAAAATGCATTTGTGCACTCAGAGAAGGCAAGGGTTGAATATTGATGGAAGTACTATTTGGAAACAAACAAAAGGCCCATCAATACAGGAACTGATAAGTTGTGACATGTATGCACACAAAGAAATACTCTCTAGTACTGAAAATGAACAAATCACAACTTAATGTAAAGACAGAAGAATCACAAATGCCCGAGCAAAGGACTCCGGGCAACTTCTTTCTCTGCTCATGGAAACTGTCCATTCAGGTTGCTTCTTGGGTCACAGATGCAGAATCCTGAAAAGACCTCAGAGTCTGGAGGCACCCAAAGGTCCCCATGAGCAGGAAAAATTACACAGCCTGGGGCCCTAGATTAGAAGCCAGGAACACTGTTCACAATTGCAGAACAGCCAGAGGACCCCCAAATCTCACCCAGACGGGGAAAGAATGCCACAAAGCTGCCTCCAGATTTATTTATTTATTTATTTATTTATTTATTTATTTATTTATTTTGGTGTTTTTGAAACAAAGTCTCCCTGTAGCCCCAGCTGGCCTGGAATTTGCTCTGTAGACCAAGCTAGCCTTGAACTCTCAGAGATCCGCCTGCCTCTTCCTCCCAAGTGCCAGGATTAAAGGCATGTGTCACCATGCCCAGCCTAAGACAGTTCCTAGCCGCCATGTGGGTGCTGGGAATTGAACCTGGGTCCTCTGCAAGAGCAGTCAGTGCTCTTAACCGCTGAGCCATCTATCCAGCTCCTAAAGCCTCCAGATTTTAATTGCACAGCCCTCTAATTCTCTTTATCCTGGTGGAAACTATTCATGGTAAACCAGGCTTGGTGGTACACGCCTTTAATCCAGCACGTGGGAGGCAGAGGCAGGCAGATCTCTGTGAGTTTAAGGCCAGCCTGGTCTACAGAGTGAGCTGCAGGACAGCTGGACAAAAAAAAAAAAAAAAACAAACTACTCATGGTAGCCAACAAGCTAATATATAGAGAAAGAACAACAGGAGAGAGAGAAAGAGAGAGACAGAGAGGACATGGTCTCAGGGCATACCCCACAACCTCATTTCCTCCTTTTCTCTACTACCCTTAGCTTCCTAAAGTTTCAAGTACCAATAGCACCACACACTGCCAACTGAGCCTTTAAGACCACGTGGCCCTTCAGACTATATTAAGATTTAAGTCACCAGGCATGGTGGCACACACCTTTAATCCCACACGCCTTTAATCCCAGCAGAGGCAGGCAGGCAGATCTCTATGAGTTTAAGGCCAGCCTGGTCTACATAGTGAGTTCTAGGCCAGCTAGGGATATAGGGAGACCCTGACTCAAAAAGACAGGAAAAAAAAAAAAGAAAAAGATTCAAGCCACAGCACAAGCCAAAACCAGCCAAAAGGTGGAAACAACCCATGTGCGTCAACAGACGAATGGATAAACACAGTGCCATGGCCATACAGTGAAAGAGTGTTCATACATTCCCATAAAAGAGATTAAATTTTGATGCATGCTACAACATGGGGGAATCCCAAGCTAAGTGAAATAAGTCACCTGTGGAAGGGCAGAATTGCAGGGACTCTCTAGAATAGGCAAATTCACAGGAAGTAGATTAAAAATTAAGAGTGGGGCATGGTGGTGCACACTCACAGTCATTTGGGAATCTGAGGATTGTGAGTTCAAGACCAGCCTTAGATAACAGTGAGATTTTTGTCTCAAAACTAAAAAGCAACTTGAAAAGAAATAGATTATAATTGTTTAATGAAATATAACAGAGAGACAAAACTACATTTCCTTTTTCTTCTTTTTTTTAAATTTTTTATTATATATATTTTTTGTACAAGATTATGTTACTAATCAGCTCACCCCACCCCATCCTACGCCCCCACCCACCTACCCCCCCACTCCCACCAGAGCTCATGCATTCTGCCAAACATGCTTTCGTCTCTTCTCAGTCTTTCTCCAATTCTCAAGGGAAGAGTTCTGTTTGAGCAGAAGTTCACTTTCAGTCAGTTACATTTCCTTTTTCTTTTTTTTTTTTTTTTTTTTTTTTTGTCTTTTTGAGACAGGGTCTCCCTGTAGCTCCAGCTGTCCTGGAACTCACTCTGTAGACCAGGCTGGCCTTGAACTCACAAAGATCCGCCTGCCTCTGCCTCCCAAGTGCTAAGATTAAAGGCATGCGCCACCACGCCCAGCTATATTTCCTTTTTCTAAAAATAATATTTTAATTAATTCTTTGAGAATTTAGTACAATGTATTTTGGTTATGTGCACCCTGTTTCCCTGTCCCTTTTTTATTCACCAAGCCCATCCAGCTGGAGGTAGTGGTACGTGCCTTTAATCCCCACACTTGGGAGGCAGAGGTATGTAGGTCTCTGTGAGATTGAGGCCAGTCTGGTCTCCGTAGCGAGTTACAGGGCAGCTGTGGCTACAGGGAAACCCTCTCTCAAAAAGACAAAAAAAAAAAAAAAAATCAAGTCCATCCAATCCAATTTGTGTGGCCCAAACACTCTCTGGTGTGTGTCTATTCATAATAGACTATCAGTGGTCATGCTCTTAAGGAAAACTGACTCTCCTCCCAGCAGCTAACAATTGTCAACAGCTCTTTAGCTAGGTGGGAGGTGGCACTTCATATCCACCTCCCCTCTCCATACTGCTATTTTGTCTGGTTTGATCTTGTGTAGGTCTTGTGCATGCTGTTGCAAGCACTATGACTTCATATATCCGACTGCCCTGCTGTGTCTGGGAAACAATGTTTCCTTGTAGTCATCTACTGCCTCTGTCTCTTACAATCTTTCCACATTCTCTTCCTTGACAATTTCTGAGTCTTGAGGGGAAGAATGTGATATAGAATTAGGACTAAGTACTCTGTATTCTCTGCAGGCTGACTAAATGTGGGTCTCTGTGTTAATCACCATCTACTGTAAAAAGAAACTTCTCTGATGAGAGCTGAAAGATGCACTAATCTCTGGGTAGAATAAGTCATTAGGAGTGAGTTTAATCTATGTCCATTTAGTAGACTAATAGTAGGTGCTCTCCTAAGGTCGGTCTATGATCTATCTACCCACAGGATCTTGGCCCCAGTAATGGTGCCAGGTATGGGCTCTCTCTTGTGGTAGGGGCCTTAAATCCAATCAGAAATTATTTGGTTACTCCTATAACATTCACACCACTATTGCACCAGTGGGCATATGTTGCCAGGACAGTCATTATTGTAGCTTGCAGGGTTTGAAGCTGGATAAGACTGATGATTGCTTTTCTCCTTCCAGCACTATGAAAGTTAGCCAGTAGCAATGAAACTTCGAGGCCAGTACTAGCTTGATTTCTCGATGTTCCATTAACCGAGTATACAGTGTCTTCAGCAATAGGGTCTTACCATCAATTACTGGAGGGTTACCCAGACCAATGGCAATAGCCAGTGTACATTTCCTTTATTAAATTTCCTTTATTTTTTGGTCTTTTTTTTGAGACAGGGTCTCCCTATAGCTCTGGATGTCCTGGAACTCACTGTGTAGACCAGGCTGGCCTTGAACTCACCTGCCTTTGCCTCCCAAGTGCTAGGATTAAAGGAGTGTGCCACCATGCCCAGTTATAAATTTCCTTTATAATGATTTATTTTCTTTTTGTGTTTGTGTGTGTGTGTGTGTGTGTGTGTGTGTGTGTGTGTATCTACATGTCCATGCAAGTACCTGAAGAGGCCATAAGAAGGCATCAGATACCTTGGAGGTAGAGTTATATGTGGTTATGAGCTGCCCAGTATAGATAGTGGGAACCTAACTCTGGTCCTCTGCAAGAATAACAAGTACTCTTTTTTTTTTATTAATTTTATTTATTTATGTATGTGTATGAATGTACTGTCTGCATGCAAGTTTGTGCACCCGTGTTGTGCAATGCCACAGAGGTCAGAAGAGGGTGTCAGATTCCCCTGGAACTGGAGTTCTCCTGTAGTTGGAGTTTCAGACGGTTCTCGGCCGCCATGTGGGTGCTGGGGATTGAACCCGGGTCCTCTGTAGGAGCAGTCGGCACTCTTAACCACTAGGCCATCTCTCCAGTCCCTAGAACAGCAAGTACTCTTAAACACTAAGCCATGTCTCTGGCCCCAGAAAACTACATTGCTAAGGTAATGTTTTACCTAATGTTTTAAATGTGTGTATGAGTCCAAATTAATACATTAAGTATGTTTTTATTGAGTTTGTGGGGAGTGAACTCAGGGCCTCGAGCCTGCTGAACTAGGACTCTATCACTGAGCTAGACAACCCCCAGCCACTATAATACAACGTGAAGGGTTAGTTCTGTAGCCAAGTGCTACAGCACTTGCTTAGCATGCACAAAAGCACAGTGTAAGTACATTTATATTGTGGTATAACTGTCATCATCATCCATCTACAGAACACGGGCCGTACTGCTTGCCATATAGCCTAATCATTTCACATTCCCACCAACAGTCCAGTTGGTTCCAGTTTCTCCACCTCCTCCCGTGACTGGTATTTTCTCTTCTTTTGGGCAGTAGCCATCCTACTGGACATAATGCTGATTTTGGTCTTCTTTGGGAATGGGAAATTGTCATATATTCAGAAAATAGGATACTTCTTGGTGTCCTGGAGCAACTATGTGGGATGAACTATTGCAAATGAGACGCTGGGCTAATGGATGTGTGCATTCTACAGTTACCAGCTCTCCCCACAGAGGGGCCCATTTCTCACTGGTACCCACTGTGTCTCAGAGAGTCCGTTTCCCCTGAGTGAGCAGGAAGCAAAAGCTTTCATCAGCTAATGTGTCCTCCTAGCCTCCCAACAGGAGGACAAGGCAACCTCTGCTTAGTTCTGAGCCAGGGCACCCCAGCAAAGCCTTTCTGAGATGCTCTCTACAAGCCCCCTCCGTCTTCTCACCCTCCACAGAGGTTCCCAAAAGATTTTCCCAAACAGCTATGTCCAGTCTTGGAACACTTTTCGCTTATGTTCACAAAGCATTACTCTGTCTCAACAGGAGTTGGGCAGTGAGTCATTCTTGAGGAATCCATGGAGCAGCTGCAGGTCCCTCCTAGTCCCTCCTTTGCTATAGTTTGGGTCCTTCAGAAGGAGGCTTGAGGGCTAGAGAGATGACTCAGCCTTTAAGAGCACCTGTTGCTTTTGCAGAGGACCCAGGTTCAGTTCCCAGCACCTACATGGCAGCTAATAACCATCCATAATTCCAGTTCCCAGGGATCCAACCCCCTCTTCCAACATCCATGGGCATTGCACGACATAAGTGCACTTATGTACATGCAGGAAATATGCTCACACACACATTAAAACGTTAAAAAATAGCCAGGCGGGGCTGGAGAGATGGCCTAGCGGTTAAGAGCGCCGACTGCTCTTGCAGAGGACGCAGGTTTGATCCCCAGCACCCACATGGCGGCTGAAAACTGTCTTTAACTCCAGTTCCAGGGGAATCCGAGGCCCTCTTCTGACCTCCGCGGCATTGCATGACACGGGTGCACAAACCTGCATGCAGACAGTACATTCATATACATACGAAAATAAATAAAATTAAATTAAAAATTAAAAAAATAGCCAGGCACAGAGGTGCACACCTTTAATCCCAGCACTCAGGAGGCAGAGGAAGGCAGATCTCTTGAGTTCAAGGCCAGCCTTGTCTACATAGTGAGGTTCAGGCCAGCTGGGGCTACAGGGAGATCCTGTCTCAAAAAGACAAAAAAAAAAATAGGTAAAAAAATAAAAAATAAAAAAGAAGTCTTCTGGTGAGGATTCTGGTGGCCGTGCTGTAGGTCATTTCTGGGAATGCAAGAGGGAGTCCAGGAGGGGAAAGGTATAAAAGGCAAAGGAAAGGGGTGGGAGAGGGGAGGGGAGGGAAGAGAGGAAAGAGAGAGAGGGGAAGGGACAGAAGGGAAGGGATGGAGAAGGGAGGGGAGGGAAAGAAAGGACTGAAAAAAGGGCATGTTGCCCAAGGCATAGTGTCACTGCAGAAAGGGAGCTTCATGCAACGTACCCTGAGAAGATGACCTGACGGGACCACCACTTCCGGGTCATCCTACCTGCTTCCATGCTCAGCAGCAGTGTCTAGCTGAAGGCTGTTCTGAGGTCATTTCCTGGGTCTCCTGGCTCTATTGCGGGCAGAGCTGCAGCCACAGGAAGCCGTCCACAGAGAAGCACAGGAGCCAGAAGCTGAATTGAGGCCGCGTTTCTGACAGTGGGGCAGGGGCTTAGCCGCTCTGTTAACCCTGTGGCCCTGTCTTTTGGAGTGGAGGCTCCTGTGCTCTCACAGTTACCTCACGTCAGTCTCAGGCCAAGTGACCTGAGTAGTGACCCCACTCTGTGCCATTATCCTGTTTCATCTTTTCCATCCAGGTCCTGACGCCAGCCTCCAGGTTCACAGCCAGTGCTGGTTACTCCATCTCCACAGTTGGGGTGGGGTTGATTTCACCCCTCAGATAATAGGGCTGGTGACATGACTAGTGTGACTGGTCCACAGGCAATCATGTAACGACAGCCTTCCTCTCTGAATGTACGCTGCCCCTACAAAGAAGGCACAGCTCCTTTTCTGGTGGCCTAGGAGTCTTGAGGTAGCACTGAAAGCCATCTCAATATTTGGGGGGGGGGTGTTGGGCTGGGGACCCCACCTAAAACCCATCGCAGGGGAAAGCCAGCATAGGCATAACCCAATTATTGGTGCTACAGAGTCTTGAAAGCACCTTGCATGAGATGAGCTCTGCCAGGCACTGCTCAGTACCGGAGACAGCAACCGAGCCTTTTAGCTTAAGCCAGTTTGAGTTGGGCATCTGCTGCTTACAACTGATAGAATCAGGACCAGCATCCCAAGGCCTGCCTCTGAGAAGGAGTCCGGGACTCCCTTATCCACACATTTGGGAAGAGTCATCCAACTGGGTCTCCTAGTGGGAGAAGCTTGGAAACAGGATGTTCTCTATCACAGGGCGGGGATGGGAATGTCACAGCACAGGGTGGGTAAAGGCCACCTGCGGAGGGAAGAGGCCCCTGGCTCTCAGCAGTGCTCCCTCCCCACCCCACTTCTGGGTCCACTAGCTCTCCCTCTCTTCCTAGCCCTGCTCCATACCTCTGCACCCACACCTGCCCAGCTCCAATAGTCAAATCAGAATGCACTGCAAGGGAGCAGCAGACCACATGAGTGAAGACCCTCTAGGGCCTCAGGTTACAGCCTGGGGTCTGTTTTTATGGAGAAGGAAGGAAGGAAGGAAAGGAGGAAGGGAGAGAAGGAAGGAAGGGCTGGTTACTAAGGGGCATGATTTGGGTGGTTCTCCATTTTGATTGATTGGGTCATATAATCATTTTTCAACTGTGAATGTCCTTAACCATAATGCATCTGACTTTAATCATATATACACCCAATTATGCATAGGCATAAGATGATAAATAGGGGATGCTCCTTAAGAGATCACTTTTGGGGGCACAGTTTTGCCCTGTTGTGCATGCACTTGAAACCAGTTCAAGCTGGATTGGCCTTTCTGGCCTTATACCAGGCATAAGGAGAATATGACTGGACAGAATCTAAGTTTTGTGGTCATTAAGGAGAGGAGAAATGTATTCTATTGTTCAGATTGGGGTGTGTGTGTGGGTGGGTGCATTGTGTATATGTGTGCATACCTATGCATAGTGTGTGTAGGTAAGGCTTTCAGGCTGCCAAATGTATTATTATTTATTAGAAAAGGGGTGCTAAGCCGGGCGTGGTGGCGCACACCTTTAATCCCAGCACTTGGAAGTCAGAGGCAGGAGGATCTTTGTGAGTTCAAGGCCAGCCTGGTCTACAGAGTGAGTTCCAGGACAGCTGGGGCTACGGGGAGACCCTGTCTCGAAAAAAAAAGAAAAGAAAAGAAAAGAAAAGAAAAGAAAAGGGGTGCGGACAGCCCACACCAAGTGGAGTCTTAGGTTACTAAACTATTCTCTATTCTTGCCTGGCTAAGAGTACTGCGTGGAAAGTACAGTTGTGAGCAATGAACTTGGGGTGTTCATTGAGAAGGAGCCCAAGCAAAGTGTTATCGGTGAGGCCTGTCCCTGCTCCCTGCTTACAGTAAGACAGGAGATGAGAGAAGTAGGCAAGGAAAGGCAGGTGAGCCAGGGAACCAGCCTTGTGGATTTGGGAAAGTCTTAGCATGTCTGCTTTGCAGAGGAGACTCACATGAAGAAATCCACCGTTGGAAACTGCCATGGAAAAGGGACCAACGGGTGGGAGGCGGACAAGGTGAGGTGAGCGAGGTGAGGCGTGACCGTGACTCAGGAATCCACTTGCCCATCCCAGGGATGAAAGAAAGATGGGCTCAGCCAGGAAGCATCTGGGAAGGACCTTTGTTCAGTAGTACAGATTCCTGCCACTTCCGTCGGAGACACACAGGGGCTTTGAGGTTGTTACACAAGCAGAAACAGAAACATCCGAGGCCAAGAGGGAAGGAGACAAGGGAAAATGAGAGAAGGCTGCTGGGCTTCCGAACTTTATGGTGGTAAAGGGCTCATCATCAGTCATGGAAGACTTGGTCTTGGGCCTTGCAACAGAATGGAATCTGCTCAGTTAGATTTGAGCACTGGCGGATAGTCACTTCCCTTGATGACAAACACCTGTGGAAGCAACTCCAGGGACGAAAGACAGAGTATGGGCTCCCAATCTCAGGATCGCAGACCATCATGGTGGGGAGAGGCACGACGGCCAGTGTTGGCTGCTAATCAAAACGTGAGAGATCCAGCCAGAACCAGACGCCCTATAACTTTCAAAGGCTGTCCCCAGTCCTGGCAGACTTCCACCAGACAGACCCTACCTCCTAAAAGTTGCACGGCCTTCAAAATAACCCCCACAGAGCTCCGTAGGGGAGGCAGGGATCCACGTAGAGGAAGGAGAGGGCTGGATCCCATAGGCTGTCCTCTGACTTCTACATGTGTGCTGGTGCACATGCCCCAACACTCAAAATAAGGAAATACAATTTTTCTTTTTTTTTTTTTTTGAAAGTGGAAGACCTTTAATTTTTTTTTATTAATTTTTATTTATTTCTGTATGTGTACGAATGTACTGTCTGCGTGCAAGTCTGTGCACCCATGTCATGCAATGCCGCGGAGGTCAGAAGTGGGTGTCGGATTCCCCTGGAGCTGGAGTTCTCCCGGAATTGGAGTTTCAGACGGTTCTCAGCCGCCATGTGGGTGCTGGGGATCGAACCCGGGTCCTCTGCAAGAGCAGTTGGTGCTCTTAACCGCTAGGCTATCTCTCCAGCCCCAGGAAATACAATTTTTAAAATTCTAAAACAGCACCCCAAGTGCTGGGGCCAAGTGCTCAAAACCCACGCCAGTGGTGACATTCCAGATTTAAACCTTAACACCTAGGAGTCCACTTATCCTTCTATTCTCCTTTGGAATGGAAGCATCTGTCCTTCCCACCATGGTATTTCAGAAGCTTTGGAAGGCCACCTAGGTGGAGAGAGAAATTTGCCTCAGAATGAACTGACCCAGATCAGTTAGATAATGAGATAAGACTTTTCTGAGAGGATAATTCCCCCCCACCCCAGTCTGGAGACAGGGTCTCCCTGCAGCCTCAGCTGGTCTGGAACTCACTATGTAGTCCATGCTGGCCTTAATCTCATAGAGATCTGCCTACCTCTGCCTCCCAAGTGGTGGGATTAAAGGTGCACGCCACCATGCCTGGTTGTTTGGTTGGTTTTAATTTTTGAAAGTAGGTCTCATTCTATTGCCCACACTTTCCTGGAACTCACCAGGCTGGTCTTGGACCAATGCTGAGCCTCTGGCCTCAGACCCATGAGTGCTGAGGTATCCATCACCATGCCTGGTTTTGAGAAAACAATCCTTAGATGAAACTGAGGCTTCATTTTGATGCTGCAGTGGAAGATTTGGGCAGTGCATGGGATGATACATTCCACGGTGGACTGTGGTAAACTGAATGTGTGCCCCGAAACCTGTGGGTGCAGTACTACTTGGGAAAAAAGCTCTTGCAGACATCGTTAAGTACCTCAAGATGAGGCCATCTTGGATTACCCAGTTGAGTCCTAAATACAAAGACAAATGTCCTTATAAGAAATGCGCATGAATGGGCTGGAGAGATGGCCTAGCGGTTGAGAGCGCCGACTGCTCTTGCAGAGGACCCGGGTTCGATCCCCAGCACCCACATGGCGGCCGAGAACCGTCTGAAACTCCAATTCCAGGAGAACTCCAGTTCCAGGGGAATCCGACACCCTCTTCTGACCTCCGTGGCATTGCACGACACGGGTGCACAAACTTGCATGCAGACAGTACATTCATACACATACAGAAATAAATAAAAAAATTAAAAAAAAATGCGCATGAAGGAGAGCTGGAGACACGGCTCAGGGGTGGCTAGCGGCAGGCCGATTCCCAGCACTGCACAGGAAAAAAAGGAGGGAGGAAGGGATAGAGGCAGGGACGGAAGAGAAAGCTGTGTAAAGACAGAGGCAGCTACATGTTAAGAGGAAGCACCTGGAGCCACTGGCTTTGAAATTTTCCCTTGGTGCCTTTGTGTGATGACAGCCATGCCATCTTGGACTTGGAACATCTGGCCTCCAAGACTGAGAGAACAGATGTCCTGCGCTTCAGACACTAAGGATCAGGGATTGTTTGTTACAGCAGGCCTAGCAAACCAATAAAGGAAGCAAAACCATAGTGACATCTGGGGAAAATGTTCTAGAATGGGGGCTCCCAGAGACGAAGGCTCGGGGTGCGTGAGGAGCAGAAACCAGAGCAGTCGGAGTACCATGAACAGGGAGAATGGACACCCAGGTCAGGTCCGGCAGCCTCCAACAGCACACAGAGCCTCAGCCACACCCTGAGCGACCAAGTGCAGGAGAGATCTGGAGGGGAGAGCCCTGAGATCAGACCCACAGTCTAAATAAACAAAGCCACTAAGGAGCCATGGCTGCCGTCATGTCACCACACCACATGTGGTTCTGTCTGTCTGCTGTCTCCCCTCCTAAACCAGAAACAATTTGAATCTCTCTCTCTCTCTCTCTCTCTCTCTCTCTCTCTCTCTCTTCCTCCCTCCCTCTCTCCTCTCTACCCTCCCAACATGAATAATCAAAGAGCTTCTATAAATTAACAAGAAAAAGAGAAAAAAATAGGTAAGTGAAAAGAAACTCAAGTGTTCAGCAAATATGAAAAGAAGCTGGCTCTACTGAAGTCTTCAAGAAACTGCATGCCAAGACAAATGAAGGCCCGTGTTCACCGAGGCACCTACACAGAAACTTCATCATAACCAAAACTTATGCAGCCCAGGAGCTCGTCCTCCAGGGGGTGGGTGAACGGCCTGTGTATCCAGGCACTGGACCAATATTCAACAATTTCAACAATGAAAACTATTGCAGCCGGGCGTGGTGGCGCACGCCTTTAATCCTAGCACTTGGGAGGCAGAGAAAGGCGGATCTTTGTGAGTTCAAGGCCAGCCTGGTCTACAGAGTAAGTTCCAGGACAGCCAGAGCTACAGGGAGACCCTGTCTCAAAAAGAACAAAAAAACAACAACAAAAAAAACTAACTATTGCAATGGAGTAGATAAATACCAGCTACTATGGGAATGCAAGAAGCCAGACATAAACCTATTCAAACTGTGTAATCTTACTTGTAAGATATTGCAAAATAATCAAAGTTAATTTATGATGCCTCTGGGGCTGGGAGGACAGAAATTGGCCAGGCAGGAGCAGAGGTGACACTCCATTTTATAGCAGAAGACTGAGTTCTATAGATGTATGCATTTGTCATAACCAGTCAAGTGACCCACTTGAGATTGTTGCGTCACCATATATAAATTTTACTGAGGGGACAAAAGAAACTATAAATAAATATTGAGTTCTAGTTAATCATATGCACTGCTTAAGGGTGAAATGTGAGGATGGTTGTAACTTACTTTGAAATAAATAAAACCTGGGGCTGGAGAGATGGGTCAGCGGTTAAGAGCGCCAACTTCTTGCAGAGGACCCAGGTTCGAGACCCAGCACGCACATGGCGGCTAAGAACCGTCTTTAACTCCAGTTCCAGAGGAATCCAACACCCTCTTCTGACCTCCATAGCATTGCATGACACGGGTGCATCTACCTACATGCAGACAGTACACTCATACACATAAAATAATAAAATTAAAACAAAGAAAGAAATAAAACCTATGCAGGAATAGATACTTGCTGAAGAAACCCAAATGGTTTATTGTTGACTCTTTCAACTTTGCTGATTGAAAGGAGGCTCAATCAAGGGTGAACCAGTGGCCTAGAGTTGCCAGAACTGCAGACTGGGGCTGCCTGGTCTACCCAGAGTTAGGGACAGTCCTGCAGGTAACAGGACTATGGTGATATCAGCACTTCCTTCCTGTCTCCTGTCCTGAGATCTCATCCTTTACATGCAATGTATATAGTTTCATATCCTGTTTTCCCCACAGCAGTCGATCAACTTCTCCCCCACTCATTAAAAAGCCCTTGCTAACCACTGTCCTTTAAAAACCCAGTGTTAGCTGGGCGTGGTGGCGCATGCCTTTAATCCTAGCACTTGGGAGGCAAAGGCAGGCAGATCTTTGTGAGTTCAAGGCCAGTCTGGTCTACAGAGTGAGTTCCAGGACAGCTGGGGCTACAGGGAGACCCTGTCTCAAAAAGACCAAAAATAAATAAATAAATAGCCAGTGTTAAAAAAATCAATAAATAAAAGAATAAAAATAAAAATCCAGTGTTAGAGGATTTGGGTGGTTTATTGTTTGTTGTTGTTGTTGTTGTTGTTTTTAATGATTACAAATTTTACTGTAGAAAAAGTAGAAAGTACAGATAAGCACAAAGAAAAAGCTAAGTGCCCAGCATCCTTATTGTCCTGTTGTGATGTGGCCCTGCCTGTCTTTCTATGTGTTGTGCTATGGCCCTGCCTGGGTTCTATGTGTTATGTTGTGGCCCTGCCTGGGTTCTATGTGTTGTGTTGTGGCCCTGCCTGGGTTCTATGTGTTGTGTTGTGGCCCTGCCTATCTCTCTATGTGTTTGCAGATTCACACACTTAGGCGTTCACACTGGAGCACAAACATGTTCAAATGCATTTATGCTTTTGACTGTGTGTGTGTGTGTGTGTGTGTGTTTTCACATATCACAGCACACATGTGGAGGTCAAAAGACAACTTTCAGGAGTCTGTTCTCTTCTACTGTGGGTCCTAGGGATCCAACTCTTTGTTCAGCTTGTTGGCAGAGACTTTCACCCGTCTCACCTACCCTCATGAACATTTTTTAATCCTGGGATCCTATAGAACATTGAGTTTTGTTATCTTTTCTTATTTAATACGATTCTTCTTGGACATGCATTTTTCGGGCTTCCTGGTGCTCTAATAAGGAGGCCACATCCTGTGTCCATTGTTGGAGTAGAAGTAGAGTCAGCTTGGTCTTACTGAACCCCCCTGGGGAGCCCAGAATGAGAATATTAAAGGTGTGTGAGCTGTCACAGTTGGAAGAAGGCTTGGCAGAAGTAACCAGGGATCCTGGAGAAGGCCACCCTGTTCCCTGGCCCAGCCTGCCTGCCCCAGCAGCTCCAGCCACTGCCTGGTGCCAGGGCTCAGCTAGGAGCCTGCCCACTGTCCCCCACTCTCTCACTGCCTCCCTAGTTCCTCCTGGCCTGTCCTGAGCTGCCCTTGGGTGAGGTTGGGCCCGGAGTGTCCCTGCAGGCTGTGGGAAGAGCAGGCATCTGTGGCCAGCAATCAGTCTTGCTTCAGCAAGGGAAGCTCTTGGCCGTAGTATCCTCAGCCCAGTCTAGGGCCTGGAGGAAGCCCCTGTGCACCGGGCCTCATTGTGTTTCAGGATTTCCCGTTTCCTGACCGCCTAACCTATTTATGGGCCACAATGGGTCCTTCCTCAGGGAGCGCTACTGTATTGGGCTCCGTGGATGGAGCTCTGAACTCAGCCCACATAGAAGAGTTTCAGCCTGGGCTTGGCCAGGGCAGGGAAAATAAATGGCTATCATTTTACATGCTACATGATAGAGGTTGCCAGGGTGCAGGGTTGATGATTCTAAAGCTCTGAGTACAACAGCCCCTCAGAGACCCTGTGTGCAAGACAGGGGCGTGCACTCCAAGCCCCTGGCTTGGAGCATTGTGATAGGTCTCTGCCATGGATCTAGCTTCCTTTCCTGTCTTCTCTCCTTCCTCCTTTCCTCACCCACCGTCCAGCTGTAGGCTCACTCATTTATTGGGACATGCCTGCCTTTTCCTGACCTAGGACCTTTGCTTGCGACACTCTAAGGGTATGCCCAATATATCACTCAGCAAAGTCCAACAGTCCCTTGGTACCCTTAGCACAGGGTGGGTTTGTTGTTATGGGTTGAATAGGTAAAAATTGTGGAGAGGCTGTGTGCACTGGACAAATATATACTATAGGCTAACACATTGCTTTGTGTGTGTGTGTGTGTGTGTGTGTGTGTGTGTGTTTTCAAGACAGGGTCTCCCTGTAGTCCCAGCTGTCCTGGAACTCACTCTGTAGACCAGGCTAGACTTGAACTCACAAAGATCTGCCTGCCTCTGCCTCCCAAGTGCTAGGATTAAAGGTGTGCGCCACCACACCCGGCACACATTGCTTATTGTATATTCACTGTGCTCATTTGAAGTCAAGTGCCCTAAAGTTCAGAAATTTTAACCATGGAATAGGACCAAAACAACAGATTTGCTCTTGGTGAGCTATAAGAGGCTCAGCAGTCTTGCCAGGACTTGGCACTCAGTGGATGAATGATAGATGATGGATGGTAGAAGGATGGATAGATGGGTGGATGGATGGATGGATGAATGCTGGCCAGGTAGATGGACAGATGATGGATAAGTATATGGATAATGGATAGATATAGATAGATAGATAGATAGATAGATAGATAGATAGATAGATGATAGATAGATAGATAGATGATTGATGTATGGATAGATGGATGAATGGATAGGTAAATGGATAGATTGATGGATGAATAGATGGATGGATCAATGGGTGGATAGGTAGATGGATGGATTATTGGGTGGATGAACAAATAGGTGACTGGTTGGGAGAACAGATGGCTGGATGGATTAAAGGATGGTAAATAAGTAGATGGATTAGTGAGTAGCTAGTTGGATGAATAAATGGGTCAATGTAAGTTGAATGGGTAAGAATCTGTTTTATAAATGAATAACTTAGGTTCTAAGATGCAGTGGTCACAAGGAAGCAAAACCTGTGCTCAACATTAAAATTCAGTGGCAGAACCAAAATTCTCATTTATTGACCTCAGAGCTGAAATGCATAAACAATAATCAATGGAATCAGACCTTGCCTTGTTCTTACACCACCTGGATCCCTCAAGATGAATCTTAAATTGTGGGGTGTACCCCATAGGAGAGGAGAGGGGAAGTCCTCTGGACAAAGGCGGTCCGGCATGGGCTCACAGAAAGGTGCCGTTGGGGAAGAGGTCCTGCTTTGCTGCCTCCTGGCCCTGCGATGGTCCTGGGGTGGTCTGCAGTTTGACAGGCACCAGCAGGTACTCACATAGGGAAGACGAGGACAGGGGCAGAGGTGGACTGAGATAGGTCATGTCTCTTTGACCAAACTGGATGGAGGTGGCCCTGCCTAGAGATGAGAGGCACACTGTGGAGGAAGTCCCAGTGTCCCTAGGCCGAGCTCTTCTCTGAGGAAGGCAGGGAAATCGTGATGGAGTTTGGAGCCAGAGGAAGAGAGACAGGGGGTTATCTGGTTGGCAGTGCCCACTGCCTGGACCTCTAGGCAGGAAACTGGACCCCCAGCTCTGCCTATACCTGGATTTCAACCTTAAGTCCTATGCTGGGGCCTCAGGTGCCCCAATGAATGGCAAAGATCTGTCCAGGTGCTGGTGGGGATGCTTTGGCTTGGCATGAAGCTCAGAACATGTTATTTAGGGAAGGATCTCAGCTCTCACAGGTTTGGGGGGACAGCTCTCCAGGGACCAGGAGCTGAGCCTCAGCGCCCTGAAGGGAGGAGGGTATCAGAGGCTCCTTACTGTCCCTGTGGTCTCCTGTGTGACCCCAAGTTGTCATAACTCTCAGTCAGACCTGTGTTTCAGCTGCAGATCGGCCCCTGCCCACTGTGAGATGCTTGACCTTCTGGAGCCTTCTTCCCCACAAGGGGACAATAATGGCCCCTGGCTGAGTGTGCAGCCAGTCTCCAGGGAGCCAGGGGCATGCAGCCGCCCTTCCTGCCTTGTTTCCCTGTGACATTAATATCGGCCTTCAGGAATCAGGGTAAGTGCTATCCTCAGATCTCACTCAGTCCCAACTTTGGCATGGACAGGCTGCCTCCATTTTTAACAAGCACCTGGACTGCCAGCACTCTCTGTATGTACCCCTGTGCACACTCATTCACAGCTCTATCCCAGTTGTATATACGTATAACACATTCACATTCACACATGTATGTGTACATGGACACACGGTCTTGCACTCTCACATGCACTTTTTTTTTTAAATCCAGACTGGCCTTATTATTTTTCTTTTTTTTTTTCACATAAATTTATTTTTATTTTTTTAACAAATCTAGACCCGTGTTCCCGCCCATTCCCCCACCCCGCCAGAGCTATGCATTCTGCCAAACATGCTTTTCATCTTTCATGCACTTCTACACACACTTGCACACCTGCCCCACTTGTTGGAGTCCAGTGCTCAGGGTAGGAGCTGGGAGGAGACCAGTGTTTATCTAGCTGCTAATTGCCTTTGGCTAGCAGGGGAGGGAAGAAGATATGGAAGCAGAGGTGGGGTGAGGCATGGAGGGTGAAGTGGCTGCAGCTGGCTGCCTGTTCCACGGAAGGATCACATTTTCCCTGGAAACACCCAGCCAGCCCCCGTCCTCCACCCCCTTCTCCAGTGGCCTTTTACTCATTGTCCTGGAACAAAGGCCAGGGCGGGGGCTCACCTGGGCTTTGCACACACTGACCTCACCAGCCAGCTCATTTGGGGCTGAAGAACCACTATGTGGACCCCCATACTCACTGTCCACAGTGCTGGGGAGCAGGGGAGCCTCCTGCCACACTGGGCGCCGTCAGCCGACAGAAGTCCTGTGCAGTCCACGACTGCAGTCCACCCCCCTTTTTTTTTTGTTTTTTTTAAAATTTATTTATTTATATATATTTTTTTATCAAACCTAGACCCATGTCCCCCCATCCCCCCACCCCGCCAGAGCTCATGCATTCTGCCAAACATGCTTTTCATCTCTTTCTCAGTCTTTCTCAATATTCTCCATGTGGAAGTTGACTGTTTTGACCAGAAGTTCACTGTTTCAGTCAGTTCTTCGATGCAGTCCTTTCTGTTGTTTTGTTGTTTCCAGTATGAATCACTCCTAACGGCTTTGGACAAAAGCTCAAGGGCCGTGCATAAGAAACTTGACAATTAACTGGGTAATTGGCACTAAGCATCCACAGATGAGGGATTACCATTCGTTGTCTTGTTTTTCTTGACTGTGTTACTCAACTCAGCAATGATGTCCTCTAGCTCCAGCCATTTCCTGCAAAGCTCATGATGTCGTCTTTCTTTAACTGCTGCATAGAACTCCATTGTGTAAGACTGTACCACATTTTCTCTTATCCACTCGTCAGTTTGAGGGGCATTGTTGGTTTACAGCTCCTTGGCTATTGTGAAGAGAGATGAGAATAAACATGGCTTGCATTGTATCTCTGTGGTGGTGTGAGTCTTGAGGGTACATGCCTAGGAGTGGTATGGCTGGGCACGACCCCCTTTCAAGGGGTCATGACGGCTAGTACCCTGCCTGGAGGAGGGGTTGGCTGCCCCCTGGGGGCCTCCCCTGCAGGCCCACCCCACACCTCCAAGTGCAGCTCCGCTCCCTATGCTCTAAGCCCACCAGTGCCTTGCTTTGGGCTCTCCCTGGGCAGCAGAGCCTGTAGGGGCTGAAGAGAAGGCTCTGGCTTCTATCTGTGGTTTCTGCTTCGACCTCCCCAGCCGCCCCCAGCTTCCCCCCTTTCCTGTCTCCTCATCTCCTCCCCCCCTCTCCTGTCTTCCTCATCTCCCCCATATTCCTGGTCTCCTCTCTATCCTCCCCCCCCTTTCCTTCGTCTATCAACCCATTCCGTGCCTCCCATCTCTCCTCCCCCCCTCCTTCCCTATGTGCTCCTCTCATTCTCCTCCCCCCCCTGTCTCCTCATCTCCTCCCCCCTCCTGTCTCCTCATCTCCTCCCCCCTCCTGTCTCCTCATCTCCTCCCCCCTTCTCCTGTCTCCACTCATCTCCTCCCCCCATTCTCCTGTCACCATCAGCTCCTCCCCCCTCTACCTGTCTCCTCATTCCTCCTCCCCCCTTATCCTGTCTCGCTCCTCTTCCTCCTGCTCCTTTTCCTGCTCCTCATTCTCCTCCCCCCCCTTCTCGCGTCTCCCTCTGCTGCCTCCCCCCTCTCACTGTCTCCTATCTCCTCCCCCCTCCTTTCCTGTTTCTCATCGTCCCCCCCCTTCCTGTCTTCCTCATCTCCTCCACCCTTGCCTGTACTCCTCACATACTCCCCCCCTTTCACTGTCTCCCCCTCATCTCTCCCCCCCTTTCCTGTCTCCTCATCTCCTCCCCCACTTTTCCTGTCTCCTCATCCTCCTTCCCCTCTCCTGTCCTCCTCATCTCCTCCCCCCTTCGTGTGTCTCTCTCCATCTCCTCCCCCCCTGCTCCTCAATCTCCCCCCCACTCCTGTCAGTCTCTCATTTCGTCCTTCCTCTCATGTCTCCTCAATGTCTCGCTCCCCCTCTTTCCTATCTCCTATCGCCCCCCTTTCTGTCTTCTCCTCATTCTTCCTCCCCCCGTCTTTTCCTATTCTCCCATCTCCTCCCCCCTTATCCTGTCCCTCATTCTCTCCCCCATTTTCATGTCTCCTCATCCCTTCCCCCCTCTTCCTGTCTTCCTATCTCCTCCCCCCCTTTCCTGTCTTTCCTCATCTCCTCCCCCCTTTCCTGTCTCCTCATCTCCTCCCCCCATTTCCTGTCTTCCTTCATCCTCCTCCCCCCTCCTGTTCTCCTCATCCCCTCCCCCCCTTTCCTGTCTCCTCATCTCCCCCCCCCCTTCCTGTCTCCTCATCTCCATCCCCCTCTTCCTGTTCTCCTCATCTCCTCCCCCCCTGTCCTGTCTCCTCATCTCTCCCCCATTTCCTGATCTCCTCGATCTTACCTTCCTGTCTCCTCATCTCCTCCCCCCCTTTCCTGTCTCCTCATCTCCTCCCCCCCTCCTGTCTCCTCATCTCCTCCTCCCCCCTTCCTGTCTCCTCATCTCCTCCCCCCCCTTCCTGTCTCCTCATCTCCTCCCCCCATTTCCTGTCTCCTCATCTCCTCCCCCCTCTCTGTCTCCTCTATCTTCCTCCTCCCCTTCCTGTCCTCTCTCCCATTCTCCTTCCCCCTCTTTCCCAGCTCCGACCTCTGTCTGCTTTCTCATCCACTACCTTTTTGTTTTGTTCTGTTCTCTTCTGTTCTCTCCTCCCCTCCCCTCCTCTCCTCATCTCCTCCCCCCTTTCCTGTCTCCTCTTCTCCTCCCCTCTCTCTCCTCCTCATCTCCTCCCCCCTTTCCTGTCTCCTCATCTCCCCTTTCCGTGGTCTCGCTCATCTCCTCCCCCCCCTTTCCTGTCTCCTCATCTCCTGCCCCGCGCTGTTCCGTTCCGGTCATCATCCTCCCCCCCTTTCCGGTGTGCCGTGCCTTCATCTCCTCCCCCGCCTCCTGTCTCCTCATCTCCCCCCCCTTATCCTGTCTCCTCATCTCCTCCCCCCTTTCCTGTCTCCTCATCTCCCCCCCCCTTTCCTGTCCCATCCCCACCCCCTCTGTCTGCCTCATCGTCGCTCCCCCTCATCGCTGTCTCCTCATCGTCCTTCTCCCCTTTCCCTGTCTCCTTCAGATCCATCCCCACCTTATCCTGTCTGCCTCAATCTGCCTCCCCCCTTTCGTGGTCTCCTGCGAGTCTCGCTGGCGGCCGCCTGCCGTGTGCTCCTGCAGTCTCCTCCCCCACCCCTAGTCTCCTCAGGTCTCTCGCCGGCCCTTTGTCCTGGTTCCTTCATGCGTGCCCCCGCCCTTCCTTTTTTTTTTTTTTTTTTATTTAATTTAAATTTATTTCTGTGAGATGTGATGAAGTAGTAACTGTCTGCATGCAGATGGCGTGGACAGCCACTTGCGTGCAAGCACCGGCGGAGTTCAGAGGAGGGTCTCGGAGTCCCCTGGAAATGGAGTTCTGCTGGAATTGGAGTTTCGGGGAGACGGTTGTCTCAGCCGCCATGTGGTGCTGGAGTCGAAACGCGGCGGCCGTCGGTTAAAGGAGCGGCGCTCTTTGAACGCGCTAGGGGCGTGATCAGTCTCCAGCCCGCTCCCCCCTTTGCCTGGATCTCCTCATCTCCGTCCCCCCTCTCCTGTCTATCTCCTCCCCCCCTTTCCTGTCTCCTCCTTCTCCCTCCCCCTGTTCCTGTCTCCTCATCTCCTCCCCCCTTTCCTGTCTCCTCACTCTCCCCTCCTGTCTCCGCATCTCCCCCCCCTTGTTCTCTCGCATCCCTCCCCCACCCCTTCTTCCTGTCTCCTCACTCTCCTTCCCCCCCGTGTGGGTGCGGTGCGTGGCGGCGTGGCGGACTCTACCTCCCCCCTCCTCTTCCTGGTCTTCCTCATCTCTCCCCCCCTCCTGTCTCCTCATCTCCTCCCCCCCTTTCCTGTCTCCTCATCTCCTCCCCCCTTTCCTGTTCTCCTCATCTCCTCCCCCCTCCTGTCAATCCTTCATCTCCTCCCCCCTTTCTCCTGTCTCCTCATCTCCTCCCCCCATTCTCCTGTCTCCTCATCTGCGCGTGCGCGCGCGCGTGCTGTGCGCTGGTCTCCTCATCTGGGCCTTCGCCGGCGCGCGTGTGGTGGCCGTGGGTGCTGCCTCATGCGTGCCCGGGGGTGCGGGCGGGCGCGGGGCGGCGGCGTTGCGGCTGTCGTCCCTCCTTCCCCCTTTCCTGTCTCCTCATCTCCTCCCCCCCTTTCCTGTCTCCTCATCTCCTCCCCCCTCCTGGTGCGTCCTCATCTCCTCCCCCCTCCTGTGCTTCTCCTCATCTCCTCCCCCCTTTTCCTGTCTCGGCATCCTTCCTCCCCCCCCTTTCCTGTCTCCTCATCTCCTTCCCCCCTCTCCCTGCTCCATCTTCCTCCCCCCTTCTCTGTCTCCTCATCTTCCTCCCCCCGCGGGTGTTCGCTGGTCGTCGTCATCGTCCTGCCCCCCTCTCCTGTCTCCTCATCTCCTCCCCCCCCCCCTTTCCTGTCTCCTCATCTCCCCCCCCTGTCTCCTCATCTCCTCCCCCCCTTTCCTGTCTCCTCATCTCCTCCCCCCCCTTTCCTTTGATCCCCCTCTCTTCTTTCCCTCCCTCTCTAGACCTCTCTGGCGTTCTCCTTCTTTTCCGGTCTCAGTTGCTTTCTGGCTCCTCCTCCTTTCTACTTGTCCCTTGCCCAACTCCCCAGACTGTCCTCCCAGCCACCCTTCTCAAGCGCTCAGTCCCACTGGTGGCTCCGCAGCCCCCACCTTGGCTGATGTCAGAAGGAGGTGTGTCCTGATCACTGCCACACCCCTGCTCCTGGCTCTGGCTCCTGGCTCCAGCTCCTCTCCTGCCCTTTCTGCAGGAGTACTCTGAACCCTTGGGGAGGACCGCTGGTTCCCGATGGAGTCCCTGCTCTGAGGTGGGACCTGCAATCTTTGCAAAGCTCCATCTCAGCTTCTGGTACCTTCCTTCCAGGCCTTTGCAGGTAAGCCTGCCCTCTGCCTGGGAGGTGACCAGTTGTCCCCACCTACACACTTCTCCTGGAAGGTAACAGCAACTACATTATTATTATTATTATTATTATTACACAATTTCGTACACAATGTTTTGGTCATTTTCAACCATTACCCCCCTCATCTCCTTCTCCTGTTAAAACCCTTCTTCCCCAGTCCCCCTCTGACTTTAATGTCTATTTTTTTGTATCTACGAGGCACTAAGATTAATTAAGCTTGCTTGTGTGGGCATAGGATTATTTGCTGAAGCATGGGCAACTTACCAGTGCCTACAGCACTGAAGAAAGTGACTCTCCATCCGCAAGCCACCTTTAACCTGCACTGGAGCCTCATAAGTCCCTGCCCTCCCCTTGATGAAACGTTGCCAGGTGCCATAATCTTGCTGCCTTGCTCAATGCACCTTACCAACAAGGGGTTTTCACGTCACTTCCTCAGAGCCCCCCAGCCTCTGCATGGACCTCTTTGTGGTCCTCACTTCCTGTCCACCTCCTCTAAAGGCAGGTCTGCCTGGTCAGAATTCGAAGTGATTTGTCCCAGGGGTGAGAAATCTGGGAAGCGTCTGACACCTGGGATGAGGTGAGGTGTGGCCCCAGGACAGGGGGACATCGAGATCTCTGAAACTGCAAACCTGCCCCCCCTAGACTCTATTGCTTATGAGTCAGGCCTCCTGTCCTGAGGTTTGCACTAGACAGGCACCCCACACCCTGGTGCCAGGCTTTTTGCCTGTGAGGCTCCCTGCTCTTTGCTACCACCCAGAAGCCATCTGGGCCCACAGGCTGTAAATCACTGCTGTTGTCTGGCAAGGCCCCATCTGCAAGTACTTTGAAAGGGTAGCACAGAATCGTGCTGCCCCCAGCCACTGCCCCCGCCAGACCAGAGCTGGTGCAGAAGAAGAGAAAGGGGGTCTTTATGCCCACGGACAGGAGGGCAGCTCGTCCTCTGTCAGTCCCCATACAATGGCCTCTGGTGAAAGAGCCTTTTGTGATGGTCCAGACATTAGCCAGGGCAGACTTAGAGTCCTTCCCACTTAGGAGGCAGTGCCCGGCTCCAGGTTCAGGGAGGTCACAGGCCACATAGGGGAAGCCTTGGACCTAAGGACTAGAGGAAAAGGCCAGCTGAGGCTGGAAATGAGGAAAGACCAATTGACAGCTCTGGGGGGGGGTGGGACAGAGTCTCCGCTTCTGTGTCAGAACAGCCTGTGCTCCCTGCGGCTGTTCAGAGCCACTTCCTGGTGGAACTGTCAGTGATGAGGTCACCCCAGTGGACAGTTGACCTTCTCGTCACTCCCCTTCTTGCACATGCCACTTAAGGATGCTCAAGAACTGGTCCTTCCGCCCAGGATGCTGGGTCCCTGAGATGCAGAGCTGTGTGTCGCTGTTCTTCACTGGCTATCTCAGCTGGCTTCCTCTCACCACCCTTCATCCTCCAATGCCGTATGATAACTGCATCTGTATATTTTTGTTGGTGGTTTCCCTCGCTAGGATGGCACTTCAACACAAGAACTTATATCCATGCACTTCCTGGCACAGTGCCTGACACCCAGTAGGTGCACAGCGGCTATTTGTGCAAGCAAACAGATGGTCTTTATTTAGTTTTTCTCCAACCCTGAGAGGAGGCATGGAGATCTCATTTCTAGATGAAGGCTCTGGGAACCAGGGGATGTTTCCCAAGCAATATGGAGAGGAGGAGTTAGAAGTGGGATTCAGGCTGGGCGTGGTGGCACATGCCTTTAATCCCAGCACTCAGGAGGCAGAGGCAGGAGGATCTTTGTGAGTTCAAGCCCAGCCTGGTCTACAGAGTGAGTTCCAGGCCAGCTGGGACTAAAGGCAGACCCTGTCTCAAAAAGACAAAAAAAAAAAAAAAAAAAAAAAAAAAAGAAGTAAGTGGGATCGAGTCTCTCATTGCCCTTGCCAGCATGTTCCCCAGTGCCGGTCTCCCAGCACATCCTACCTGGGCTGCCCTTTCAGACGTGTTCCTCAGGATGTCCTATGGGGCCCTCTCTGGTGTTCAGGGTAATAGATACCCCCTTGAATGCTGGATGGTGCCCCATGCCAGGTTCTCACACAGCCAACCAGCCACCATCCAATTCTTACCCCACAAGGCTGACCCTGCTGAGCTGTGTGCTGTCAGGCAAGGTTGTTTTTTGTTTTAATTTTGCTTATTATTTTTATTTTATGTATATAAGTATATTGCCTATAGATACATAGGTGTACTCAGGTCGTACAGTGTTCATGTAGGTCATAAGACGGCATTGGATCCCCTGGAACTGGAGTTAGAGATGGTTGTTAGCCCCCACGTGGGAGCCGGTCCTCTGCAAGAGCAGCGGGCACTCTTAACCACTGAGCCGTCTCTCCAACACCCCCCAGGCAAGGTTTTTAATACTCCTAACCTCAGTGTCCCACCAGTGACAGAGCATTCACCCCTGCCTGGCAGGTGCATCTGCAGGGACATGTGCAGAAAAGAGGGCCTGGAACCTGAACCACAAAGCCACTGATATAAATGGGGCCTCCAACCGTCCGCAAAGGGACAGAGGGGCACAGAGTCTGGCTCAGTCCCTCCCCCATCCCCTTGTTAGAGGAAAGGCTGAGGGAGGGGCTACAAAGAGTGATTCATTCTTCCCAAAGCCAGAGACCGGAAGCTAAGTCCGTCTTCGTGGGGGGAGGGTCTCTTCAGGGTAAGCTGCCATCCGGTGAGAAGCCAAGTAGAATCCATCTCTTCAGAGCCTAATGGATGTTGGCGGCTTTAGTCTGAATTGTGCTGGAGCCTGGGAAAGAGGTTCCTTTATAAAAGCCAAACTTGACATCTTCCTCAGGGACACTGACCCTTGTCAAGCCTCGCTCCATCCTGTCACCTGGCCTTGTAATTGCATGGGGCCTCTTTAGAACAGCAAGCTGGTCCTCCGTGGTCCCTCCTCTGCAGACAGAGCAATGGGACCGGAGCAGCAGGGGCCTCTCTCAGAGCTGGGGACAGAGACAGGCCGCCCACAACCTTGCGCTTGACTCCGCTCTACCAGCAAATCCCCCAGGTGCAGCTGCGAACTGCAGGTGCTGGTGAGAGCCTCTGGCTAGGGCAAGCTTGGAGCAGGAGCCCCTCCAGTGTTCCTCTAACCCCTTCCCTCACCATCCCTAAGCTCTAGGTGTTCCTGCACACTGGCCAGGCCCTGTCTAGCCTCCAGGCTGTGTACGCGCTGTCCATCTTGCCTGGAATCCCTGTCCTGTCCCAAGTAAAATTTCAATTACTCCCGGCTCGTGAAGCAGACAGTTCCCACTACCCTCCAAACAGTGCTCCTCCCTGGCCCACCACTGGCTCCCGCTCTCGATTCTGGCCACTGCGGAGGCCACTCTGTGGAGCCTTGGCTTAGCCTGCTTTGCTCCATGACTGGTACCCAGCCAAGGCTCTCTGGCTGTGCAGCAGAGATCCGGCCCAGCTGTGAGCTCCCCTCGTGTCCTGGGAGCACTCCCTTCTTCCTTCTCCCACTTTCCTCCTCTGGCCATTCCAGTCAGCTGGAGAGGTTGTAAGAGAATGGAGAATGGGGAGCTACCATGTCCCCAGGGTGGCCTCCTTCTTGGAAGAGCTGACAGCCTCATCTCTGTGGGCCCGTGTCTCCCCCGCTCCTGCCGCTCCCTGCACCCTTTCCTACCTCCCTTTTCAAACTCCAGAAAGAAACCAGATGACTGCATCCTGCCCACTGCCCAGCCCAGGACTTCAGCAGCAAGCGTGTTCAGCAGGGGATAGGGCGAGTCCACACTCTGGGAAGACATCATTCATTCATTCATTCATTCATCTCAGGAGTCATGGTCCAGCGTGGTCCTCTCTGTCTCTCCTGTCTTTCTGGAGTCCCCAAGCCTCCTCCTGCGTAAGGATAGGATTATTTTCCTTACTGCGAATCGCTTCGAGGCACTTCTTTATGAGAGCAGTCAGAGTCCAAGAGCAAAGCCAACCGCAATGGCCCCAGTGACACCTATGTTCGCCATGACAACACATCACAGTTCTGCCCTAAACATGTCTCCATCTGCTTGAGGAATGCCCACCTGCTCCTGGGAGATGCATATTGCTTTCACAAGTCCCATTTCCACAAGAGAAGGGTGAGCAAAGTGACAATGTGGGTCCTGCAGGCACACAGCTGTGAGCACAAAAAGTCAGAATTCAAGTCCAAGCTGGCGTGCCGTAAGGGCTGGACTTGCTCACGGGGCCACTTGGCTTTTCTAGGACCAGAAGGTCATGTTCACTTGGCTCCTCCTCTCACAGGTAGGTGGACACCATGGAGGTGTGAATTCTCCAGCGAGCTTGCGTTTTAGTGCTGGGAAGGGCCTGACCAGCACAGCCCAGAAGCCCAGTTCCTTACGAGGAGAGGCATAATCCCGTCACTCTGGTCTTGGCTACCAAAACTTCCTTTCCATCTCCACTGCTGTCAGGATCACAAGAACCAAGTATAGGAGGTTGAGTCCACCTTACCCTCTACCTCCATCTACCCAGATCACACTCAGAGCTCCAGCCCCATCCTCTAAAGCTGCATTCGGGCCTGTTCCTCTCTGACCCAACTGTCCCCTCCATAGCCCCTGTGGTGCAGACTGGGCCGCCCTACCTCTGAGCCGTCTCTGGTGCTGTTTGCCCACCCCGTCACCATACCTTGACTCAGCCATTCACTGGTAGGAAGCCAGTGACCCACTCAAAATAACTAGTCCCTTTCCTGATGACACAACTGTCTTCCCTAGGGGCAGAGAACAGCTGCAAGGGATTAGGTGGGGACTGGAACAAGAGAACCCCCACCCACAGCCCCACACCCACGGAGCTGGATCAGCTGGCAGGGGCCTAGATGAGGAGGCTGCCCCAGCCCTGAGTCTAGGACAGCCTGGTTCCTAGAGCAAGTTCTTCTCCCACAGGGGCAGAGAACGTGTAGGGAGACCTCAAGGGTGGCCTCCCAGTCCCCATCCTCCCACCCCTCATTCCCAAGCCTACTTACCTGTGGCCAGACCTGGGCTGCTGCATGCCTTGGGGTTCAGCTTGGAAATCATATGTCAAAAGACAGTATATTCTGCAAACAAGAGGTTTCTCTGCACTCCTAACCTCTCCTCCTGCTGCTCCCTCTGCTCTGCCTTGAAGCCTGGAGTCCACATTGCCTAGGCCCTCAAATGCCTTCCTCCTTCCTGTAAGCTTTGGCCCAGTAAACACCTTATTTTTTTTCAAAGCCAATTTTTTATTGAAGCTTTGTGCATTTTGTACAAATTTTCTTTTAAAATTTTTTTAAAATTTATTATTTTTTTATGTGTATGAATGTATTGTCTGCATGCAGGTCTGTGCACCCATGTCATGTACTGCCGTGGAGGTCAGAAGAGGGCATCGGATTCCCCTGGAAGTGGAGTTAAAGATGGTTCTTAGCTGCCATGTGGGTGCTGGGAATCGAACTCGGGTCCTCTGCAAGAGCAGTCGGCGCTCTTAACTGCTGACCCATCTCTCCAGACCCTCGTACAAATTTTCAAATAAAATTTAGACACGTGTCCCCCTCCCTGCCCCCCCACCCTACCAGTGCTCATATGTTCTGCAAAACATGCTTTTCTTTTTTTTCTTTTTTTTCTTTTTTTTTTTTTTTTTTCTTTTCGAGACAGGGTCTCCCTGTAGCCCCAGCTGTCCTGGAACTCACTCTGTAGACCAGGCTGGCCTTGAACTCACAAAGATCCGCCTGCCTCTGCCTCCCAAGTGCTAGGATTAAAGGTGTGCGCCGGCCGCCAAATATGTTTTTCATATTTTTCTCAGTCTCTCTCAAAATTCTCGATGCAGAAGTTTACTATTTTGAGCAGTTCACCATTTCAGTCAGTTCTTTGACCCAGTCTTCTTGTTGTTGTTGTTCCTTCCAATATGCATCACTCCAAAATATGCATATATGCATGCCACACATAGGTTTTAGCATCTTCAGCTTATGATTTTTTTCTTTATTAGGCTGAAAGATGTCATGTTTGAAGTCTCCTCTTTGGCAAGCCAAAACCACCATCAGTTCAGTTCTTATGTTCTACACTGGGGTTTTCCCTTCCCATGGTCACCAAATGAGGTCCAGTAAGCACTACATCCTGTCTTGATCTTCCTGTACTGGTCCCCGTGATACAGCCTGGGTAGTCCAACAATGGCAGTCTATACTCTGAGGAGGCTGAAACCCCAGTAGTAGCTCACTCCATAAGTTGGATGTCTCAGCAGTCCCCATCTGGCACTGAAGGTTTAGAAGATTCTTGAAGAGACATGAGTCTTCAGTCCATATTGGAAGGTTGAAAAGCAGTGTCTCATGTCTTTGAAGGATGGCAAAAGCAGTGGCAGCCACAGGGTAGTTGCACTTGGCAGTAAGACAGGCAAAACAACTGTGCTTTTTCTTTAACTTTTTTTACTTTTTCCTAAGATCTCAAGTTTTATACCTGAAGTACAACTTCTCAGGCTTTACTACTTATTTATTTCTGGTTATACTTTCATTTTGGATGTTTAAGGCCACACAGCCCAGATTAACCAAGGTTTTTGTTTTCTCAAGGTCACTCGAGGATCTGGTCCTCAAGGGTCACTCAGCTTTGGGGAAGGGCCCTGGCTCCTTTTGGCTTTTCAATCACCAGTTCCATCTACTCAAGGACAAAGTCAGGTCTTGCTAGACCAGGCTTCCCTTTTTTGAAGCGTGAGCAGACTTTCCTCTTTATAGGCTGGACATTGACTGAAGACCCATTAGTGGATCTCCAAGACCTCCCTGCACAGGAAGACTGGTGACTCACATTTGCAGGACATTTCAAGAGAGCCCCCATGCATAGTCCTCTGGGACTTAGTTGACCTCTGAGGGCAAGGAACAAAGTTATCTCTTAAGACCCTCAGCCGAATTGGTATGGGCAATAAGTATGGTCATTAAGCATCCAGAAAGGCTAAGTTACACCAGCCTTATACTTTTAGCTACTGTGTAATATTTTAGAAAAGGCTTGGACAAACACTCAAGCAGCCCTGCACAAGAAATACTAAGAAGCACTCTCATAAAATAAATACCGTGGTCAGACACAATGTCATGACAAATCAGCCTTTTCCTCATTCCTTTGATCTTATGTTACTCTAAAATATGTATACATACCCTCCATCCATATACCAAAAATTCCTAACTCTGAAAATAAATGGTAGCTTAATTCTAGAACTTGTTTAGGGATTCACGATATAAGAGCACAGTTGTTTTCAGATCATGAGGCATATAACATTAACGATGCTCAGTTTGCCTTACAACTAGGTAATTGGTGCTGGCATCCACAGATGAGGTATACCATTTGTCATTTGTTTTTCTGGGACTGTGTTACTTCACTTAATATCTTCTAGTTCTATCCATTTACCTGAAAAGTTCATGATGTCATCTTTCTTTACCACTGCATAGAACTCCATTGTGTAGATGTACCACATTTTCTCTATCCACTCATCAGTTGAAGGGCACTTGGGTTGGTTCCAGCTCTTCACTATTGTGAAGAGAGCTGCAATAAACATGGTTGTGCATGTATCTCTGCGGTAAGATGAGTTTTGTGGGTACTTGCCCAGGAGTGGCATGATTGGGTCACGACATTGAACACTTTTTAAGATGTTTCTCAGCCATCTCTAATTCCTCACTTGTGAAGTCTCTGTTCAGCTCTTTGCTCCATCTTTTGAGTGGATTTGTTTTCTTTCTTCTTTGTTTTCTCTTCACTTCCTTGATTGTTTCTTTTGATGTACAGAAGCTTTTGAGTTTAATGAGGTCCCATCTGTCAATTGTCGACCTTATTTCCTGTACAGCTGCTGTCTGATTTAGGAAGCCTTTTCCTACACTTATGTCTTATAGACTGTTGCCAACTTTTTCTTCTATCACCTTCAGAGTTTTGGGTTTCACATTGAGGTCTTTGATCCATTTGGAGTTGACTTTTGTGAAGGGTGAGAGGTAGGGGTTTAACTTTATTCTTCTACAAGTGGTGATCCAGTTTTGCCAACACCATCTGCTGAAGATGCTGTCTTTCCTCCATCGTGTCCTCTTGGCCCCCTTGTCAAATGCAAACAACTTATTTTATAAGGAACAAATGATACTGTCAACTCTTTCCAGGGCCATTTCCATCACTGACATATTCCTCTGCACCATAAGGACTTGCAAGGCCACACTTACAGACACCCCAAGGAGGGCCGAGAAGAGCGGGTATGTCAACACAGACTTCACACATAGTGGCACCTGCCCTTCCTGCTTCTCTTCAGCCCTCTCCTCCTTCTCAGCGTTGAAGATAATTTTATATGACGGGTTCCTGTTATGCTATTTCATATCCCTTTTTGAAACTGGGATGTTAATATGTAGTAGTATTATGTGTGTAGTATTATGTGTGTAGTATTATGTGTGTAGTATTATGTTTGTATTATTATGGGTCTTTTCCTCATGGGATGCAGGGACCAGAAGTGCTGGCTTGACCTGTGAGCTTACAGAAATGCAGAATCCAGGCTGGACCCCCTGACCTACTGGATCAACTTATACTTTAACAAAATCACCAGGTGGTTGACATGCACATGCCTGGTGAGACGATCAGCTTAATGAAGACACTATTTATTCTATTTTATTTATTTATTTAATTTATTTTTGTGTATGAATGTACTGTCTGCATGTAGGTCTGTGCACCCATGTCGTGCAGTGCCGTGGAGATCAGTAGAGGGCGTCGGATTCCCCTGGAACTGGAGTTCTGGAACGGAGTTTCAGACGGTTCTCAGCCACCCTGTGGGTGCTGGGGATCGAACCCGGGTCCTCTGCAAGACAGTCGGCACTCTTAACCACTAGGCCATCTCTCCGGCCCCAAGACACTATTTTTGATGATTATAGTTTTACTTTGTTCAATACAAACATTTAAAACAGAACTGCTGGGGCTGGAGAGATGGCTCAGTGGCTAACTGCTAACTGGTCATTCTTGTAGAAGACCTGGGCTCAGTTTCCAGCACCTACATGCCAGCTAACAACCTTTCTTAATGTAGGGACTCCAGTGCTCTCTTCTGACCTTCACAGGCATTGCATATATATGGTCCACTTACATACATGCAGGCAAAACACCCATGGACATAAAATAAAATAGCACTGCCAAGTTGGGTATGGTGGTGCATGCCTTTAATCCTAGCACTCAGGAGGCAGTGGCAGGTGGATCTCTATGAGATCAAGGCCAGCCTGGTCTACATAGTGAGTTCCAAGCCAGCTGGGGCTACAGGGAGACCCTGTCTTAAAAAAAAAAACAGGGGGCTGGAGAGATGGCCTAGCGGTTAAGAGTGCCGACCGCTCTTACAGAGGACCCGGGTTCGATCCCCAGCACCCACATGGCGGCCGAGAACCGTCTGAAACTCCAATTCCAGAAGAACTCCAGTTCCAGGGGAATCCGACACCCTTTTTAAAAAAAAAAAAAACAGGGACTGGAGAGATGGCCTAGCGGTTAAGAGCGCCGACTGCTCTTGCAGAGGACCCGGGTTCGATCCCCAGCACCCACATGGTGGCCGAGAACCGTCTGAAACTCCAATTCCAGGAGAACTCCAGTTCCGGGGGAATCCGAGACCCTCTTCTAACCTCCGCGGCACTGCACGACACGGGTGCACAGACTTGCATGCAGACAGTGCATTCATACACATACAGAAATAAATAAAAATTTAAAAAAGTATTAAAAAAAAAAACACTTCCCAACGGAACTCTCCTATATCCCTCCTGCCCAGCATGACCGCCTGCCCCATGTGTAGCCACAGAGTGACTGGACTGGTAGCTTTGCCCGCTGCACTCACTGCCTGCCATTCACTGGTACCACCAGGTTTGCAAAGCAAGAGAGCCGTGTGTGCAGTGGGGACAATGGAGAACACAACTAGATCCACCCCTGAGGACAGCTACAGTGTGGAAAGGTGACTGGGGTTAGAAGGCAACCCTGGTCTGCATATATGTCACAAAGCTTTCCAGCGCACATCACAACCCACACTTCATGGGCGTTAGCTGAACTTCTAAGACCAGTGATTTTGTTTTATTTTCTAAAATCTATTTTTATTTTATGAGTGTTTGGTTTGCATGTATATATGTGCACCACGTGTGTACCTACTATTTGAGGCCAGAGAGCACTGGATCCTCTACAACTAGAGTTACAGGTGGCTGTGAGCTGCCATGTAGGTGCTGGGAATGGAACCTGAGGCCTCTGCAAGAGCAATGAGAGCTCTTAACTTCAGAGCCCTCGCTACAGTCCCATAGCTTATTTTTAAAGAGAGGTTCTCATGTAGCCCAGGCTGGGGTGATGTCCTGGAACTCATAGGTCTCAACAGTGAGTGCAAGGACACAGCTAGGTGAGCAGGGTGCCAAGAACACTGCCAGGCTAGCTGGGTGCAGAGGGCACAGCTACTGCCAACCCCACAGCGAGGCAGCCTCATGCAGGGCTCCTAGGAAGCCCAGCTTCCTTACCTACCTCCCTGGAGGCTCCTGGGATTTCTTGAGTGCGTTGAAAAACAGGGGCAGGGCTTCGGGTTACAGATAGTCCCTCTCCTGCCAAAGGCACTTGAGGGACAGGTGGTGCTGACTCAGCAGGGATGGCCACTGTGCTCTCAGCTTGGCCTCCGCCCCGGCATGGCGCCTGGCAGCCAGTCTGGGGAGAAGGACTCCAACTCTTCCTTGTTCAGGGAGACTCAGGGAGACTTCTAGCAGCAAGAAGAGAGGTCCCAGGCTCAAAGGATGCTTTCGGTTCAAGTGGACACTGGGCAGCTTAGGAGGACAAGAGGAGACTGGAGCCAGCCTTGCAACCTGAAGGCTAGCGTATTTATGGACTGAGTCTTTTGTCTTCAGTCTTACTATGTACCCCAAGCTGGCCCTCCAACATGTAAGCCTTCTGCCTCAGTTTCTTGAGCGGCCCCTCCCATCATCCCGTGGTGGTTTAGGGACCGATTCTGCAGTAGCTGCTGACAAACTCCCAGTGCCAGGAAGAGTCTGTATTTGGCTTTGTGGAGTGAGAGCTGGAGAAATCCAGGCGAGGGGCCCATGGCGGCTGTTGCTAATGTTCCTTACTCTCATGCAGTAAAGCAGTGTGGATTTTACAAGGGATTCTGTCCAGTCTGCTCCACATCCCGCCCCTCCCACTGCTTTGCTTTGCTTCAGACACCATGGATACCAAGAGGCACGATTTTTCCAGGACTCATGCCCCATCCAGATGTTCAGTGCCTCATAGATTTACAATCCCAAGTGTCTCTCACAGCCCAGAGGCAAGCACTGGCTACCTCACAGTGCTGCGTGCCTTCCAGTTATACAAAAGACGTAGGGAAGTTACACACTACAGCTTGCTGTGGAGGAAGCTTAGAGGGTTCTGAGGGTGGGTGTTTTATGGTTCTCCTCTCTGGGTGGTACCGGGTTCTTTCTCTACACTCCTGTGCATGACCTGAGCCTGCTCACTCTAGGCAACAGCAGCTCATAGGCCAATCCCCCTGGGAAAGGAAAAAACAAAAACAAAAACCAGAAGACAGTAACGTGTAGGGTCTAGGTTAGGTAGAGAACAGAGAGGAAGAGAAGAAACTGGGAGGAGAGAGAGAATATGCATCTTTTGGGATAGGAACAGTTATTCATTTGAACTAGTTGGGCCCCAGGAATCTGTATTTTAATAGGCTAGGGCCAAGGAATCTGAATTTGATAATTAATTAATTGGTGTGTGTGTGGTGTACCCACACACACATGTATTCATTTGTGTGTGTCATGTATGCACATGTATTTTCAGTCTTGTGTGTGCAGCGTGCACACACATGTATGCAGGTACACCTGCTTGTACACTCGAAAATTCAGAGGAAGAAGTGGGCATCCTGCTCACTCTTTGCCTAATTCCTTTGAGACAGGGTCTGCCCTGACCCTAGAGCTAGGATGGTGCCAGGAATACCTGCTGATTATCCTGTGTCTTTTCCTACAGTGCCTGGGTTACAGGATTGCCTGGCGTGCCCAGCTTTTTTCACTTGGATGCTGGGGGTTTGAACTCAGATCCTCCTGCTTGTATAGTAAGCATTCTTACCATCTCCCCAGCCCTGAATTTGATTTTTTAATTAAGAAATGTTAAAATGAAGCCAGGCATGGTGGCACATGTCTTTAATCCCAGTACTTAGGAGGCAGAGGCAGGCGAATCTCTGTGAGTTCAAGGCCAGCCTGGTCTACATAGTGAGTTCCAGGACAGCTGGGGCTATAGGAAGACCTGTCTCAAAAAGACAAAAAAAAAAAAAATGCTAAAATAAATGGCTCAGCAGTTAAGAGCACTGACTGCTTTTATAGAGGACCTGAGTTCAATTCCTGGCACCTACATGGTGGCTAACAACCATCTGTAACCTCAGTTCCTGGGGAATCTGATATCCTCTTCTGATCTGCTTGGGGATTGTGCAACATGGGTGTACTTACACACATGCAGGCAATACATTCATACACATAAACTAGAAAATAAAATATATAAAAGAAAATTTTCATGGCTGTGCAGTGTTCCACTTCATGTAGAGAGCACACTTGATGTAGTTGATTGTTCATGACTTTGCCCGGTTTCATATGATTTATCATCAGGCTAAGGTTGAAGTCAGAGCACGTCAAAACTGAGTGACTTAGGTGCCCAACAGTGGGGTTAAATAGCCCGAATGTGAAACTTGCTTCCACCACTAGGTCTCTGTGTGGCCTCTGTTTCCTTGTGTATAAAGTGGGAATAATAGCCAGGCATGGAGGTACATGCCTTTAATCCCAGCACTCAGGAGGCAGAGACAGGCAGATCTTTGTGAGTTCAAGTCCCACTGGGGCTGCAGGGAGACCCTGTCTCAAAAATTAAATAAATAAATAAATAAATAAAATAAAACAAATAAATGGGCTAATAGTTACTATATCATTGTGACAATTCAGCAAAATATGTACATAAAGTCATTAAAACGTTGTCTGGCTTGTGGACAGCTCCTGGTGTGTTAGCTGTTCACGTTATTATGTCTGAATCTCCACGTTCCTTCTAAGAACTGAACCCTTGGGGTGGCTGCCTGGATCTAACCATCAACAAAGACATGGGATGCTAAGGAAACTTACTTAGGAAGCTCGGGAAGCTCCAAAAGGGGTTTGTAAACAATAAACGACTGCTGGGGTAAGGGTTAGCCTCCTTTGCGGAACTTCAGGGGGGAGGGGCTGTGACGCAGTTTTGTTTTTCTGTGGTCCAGCTTCCTTAGGCTGCTTACGCTCCTGTAAGTAAACCCAGTCAAATCACTGATCCACCAAGCTAGCTGGATAGAAGCGAGGCTGTCGTTGGTGGCATTCCTGGGGTGAATGGATACTCGTTCACATCTTCCTATGCAACACAGTTGGTGCCTGGAAGGAGACTAACAGAACCAAAGCTGAATTTGGGGGATATTTGCATGGCCCTTGGTTTCTGTAACAAGTCAAGTCCCCGAGGCTGATCTGTCTGAGGGCAGAGCATCCACAAGGCTACCTCAGCATGACTACCTTTCTCTGTGTGGTCCGGATGCTGCACCTCCTGGCTGCAGAGGTACCTGCATGCTCCCTGAGAGGGCTGATGGATGCAACTCAGGCTAAGCGCTCTGAGCATGAAGTGTTCTCAAGGGGAGTCCAAGGCAGCTGCTTTCCTCTACAGAGTGCATGCCCCACGATGAACGGGGCTGCCCCAGGCACAGGGCGGCCCCAGAGGGCTAAGGGACCAGACAACACATTACTATCCTTGAATCGGCATGTAAGGATGGGGTTGAAAGCAGGCTGTGGCAGCAGGTGTGTGGCCTGGACTGTGGTGATGAGACGTGCATCTGCCCAGAGATTGCCCGGGAGGCAGAGGAATCCCAGTGAGAAAGACTCAAAGATGCTACAGAGCGAGTTAACGGCTGACCTGGTAGGAAATTCAGAAAAAGGGGGATGAATTGGAAGGTGCAGGGGGAGCACAGATCAGATCTGTGCTGAAGAGCCCTTCGTGGGACCCAAAGGCCTAGAGCCCATGGGAGGAACGGGACAGTGAGGAAGGAGACAGAAGTAGAGAAGATGGCCTCAGGTCCAACCTCTACTACAGAGAAAGGGACAACTCATGCTTCAGTATGCAGATGAGGCCTTAACAATGACCACTAAGGGTACTACACGGTCAGCGAACACTCAGAACTTGAGCTGCTCAAAGTGGAAAGACTTTTATTTATTTTATTTTTATTTTTTTAAATTTTATTTATTTTTGTATGTGCATGAATGTACTGTCTGCATGTAGGTCTGTGCACCAGTGTCGTGCAATGCCGAGGAGGTCAGAAGAGGGCGTCGGAGTCCCCTGGAACTGGAGTTGAAGACAGTTTTCAGCCACCATGTGGGTGTGGGGATCGAACCTGGGTCCTCTGCAAGAGCAGTCGGCGCTCTTAACCGCTAGGCCATCTCTCCAGCCCCAAGACTTTTAAACAAGAAATGAAGTAGCCTGTCACAGCCTAGCTTGTGAGGCTGGGGGGTGTGGGTGGCTGGGATCAGTCTGAGTGCCATAAGTGGATACCTCATCCTTCCTTAAGACAAACCTGACACAACACAGGTAAACCAGTCCTTGAAGGACCTTGCTGGCTGAGGTCCTCATGACTAAGGAACAGGGCACGTGAGAGACAGTGTTTGATGCTCAGTTCATTAGGCTGGATAGGAATGTTTGCAGAAAAGTTAAAAAAAAAATGTTGGGGCTGGAGAAAGGACTCAGCAGTTAAGAGCGCTGACTGCTCTTACATGGTCAGTACCCACACAGCAGCTAACAACCGTCTGGTCTTCAACTCCTGGCCTCCATGCATGCATGGGTAAACTTAAAAACATGCAGGCATAGCCAGGCATGGTGGCGCACGCCTTTAATCCTAGTGCTAGGGAGGTAGAGGCAGTTGGATCTTTGTGAGTTCAAGGCCAGCCTGGTCTACAGTGTGAGTTCCAGGACAGCTGGGGCTACAAGGAGACCCTGTCTTGAAAAGACAAAACAACAACAACAAAAAAAACCATGCAGGCAAAACACACAAATAACTTTTTTTAAAAAACTTTTTATTTTATTTAATTATTTATGTGTATGAATGTACTGTCTGCGTGTAGGTTTGTGCACCCGTGTCGTGCAATGCCGCGGAGGTCAGAAGAGGGTCTCGGATTCCCCTGGAACTGGAGTTCTCCTGGAATTGGAGTTACAGATGGTTCTCAGCCACCATGTGGGTACTGGGGATCGAACCCGGGTCCTCTGCAAGAGCAGTCGGTGCTGTTAACCGCTAGGCCATCTCTCCAGCCCCACAAATAACTTTTTTTTTTTTTTTAATTTCTATATGTGTATCAATGTACTGTCTGCATGCAGGTCTGTGCACCCGTGTCGTGCAATGCCACGGAGGTCAGAAGAGGGTCTCGGATTCCCCTGGAGCTGGAGTTCTCCTGGAATTGGAGTTTCAGACGGCTCTCAGCCGCCATGTGGGTGCTGGGGATCGAACCCGGGTCCTCTGTAAGAGCGGTCGGCGCTCTTAACCGCTAGGCCATCTCTCCAGCCCCCCACAAATAACTTTTTAAAAACACATTCATTCGGCCAGGCGTGGTGGCGCATGCCAATGATTTATGGAGAGCAGCTTGGATTACGTTGGGCTAGCGTCTCCAGCATACTGCTCCACCCTACATTGCTTTTCTGACATAATTATTACTTAGGTAATGGGATCTTTTCATACCCTATTGAACTTTGCTAATTTTTTTTTTTTGGTGTTTTTGAGACAAGGTCTCCCTGTAGCCTCAGCTGGCCTGGAACTTGGTCTGTAGTCCAGGCTGGCCTTGAACTCACAGAGATCCGCCTGCCTCTGCTGAGTGCTGGGATTAAAGGCGTGCACCACCACGCCCAGCAGAAACTTTTTTTTACTACTGCAGAGACCACCAACACACAGTTAAGCCGCTAAGAATAAGTGACTGGCTATGGCCTAGGGAGCCAATGCTCAGCCAGAAATGGGAAAACAATCAGACATCTGTGTCACTCCCTCCAAGGTTCAGGAAGGATTGTGGAAGAAGTGGTGAAAAGACAGTAACGGCTAGAGGAAGGAGTGTTGTGTAGAAATTTCTAAACTGAGACACTCCTCTCAAGGGAGGAGGGAAGCTCGTAAAACTTAGGAAGTTAACAAAACGTAAGAGGGTCGGGAAGCTCACCCAAGCTACAAGGTTCCAAAGGCCCTTCACCCCTGTCATACAAACAGCTGCCAGGAGAGGGTCTTCCATGGGGCTGCCTGTAGATCGTGCAGGGTGTTCCAGTGATACACTGCAGATCGTGCAGGGTGTTCCAGTGGTACACTGTAGATTGTGCAGGGTGTTCCAGTGGTACACTGTAGATTGTGCAGGGTGTTCCAGTGGTACACTGTAGATCGTGCAGGGTGTTCCATGGGGCTGCCTGTCAATTATGCAGGGCGTTCCAGTGGTACACTGTAGATTGTGCAGGGCGTTCCAGTGGTACACTGTAGATTTTGCAGGGCGTTCCAGTGGCACACTGTAGATTGTGCAGGGTGTTCCAGTGGTACACTGTAGATTGTGCAGGGTGTTCCAGTGGTACACTGTAGATTGTGCAGGGTGTTCCAGTGGTACAGCTTTTCTGAACTGTCACCATGTTTGCTGAGTTGCCCTGAGTCACCCACGCATCTGCAACTTCTCTATACTTCTGTTAAGAGCACCAGTAAACTCATCAGTTCAGCAAACCAGACTTGAGTGGAATTCTTCTTCGGTCCTTTGTCAGCGCCTGAGATGAACAGATGTTTGTTCGTGTATCCCCAGAAAAAGTCACACAACACAGGAACACTTCAGTATAAAATGCCCAGGAGCATGGTATAGTAAGACTGAAAATGTGGAATAAGACTCAGTAGTTGCATCTTCCTGTAGGGAAGACATGGCCACATGGGGTCTTCTGGTCCATTTTAGATGCTTTGTGAGCAGGTATCTTAAGTGGCTGATGGTGTGGTCAGCCCTGGGGCCTGGCCTTCCAGAAGGAAGCCAAGACTTTACTCCCACCCTGGCCCAGGACTTTTATGAGCCTTCTGACTTCTTGTATGGGTCTGTGGGTCAGGGTAGCCCCGACCTTTGACCTTTCAGCATGTTCGCCTCATGGAAGAGTGGAGAAAGCATGCAGCACTGTGGAAGGCAGCCCCCAACACTCCGCTATCTGTGCTGCCTTGGTGGGTTGTTGTGTTTTGTATCCCAGGCTGGCTTCAAACACATTATATATCTGGGTATGACCTCGTCTCTACCTCCATGGTCCTGGGATTACAGGCATGTACCTCCAAGCTCAGTTTTATGTGGTACTGGCAATTAAACCCAAGGCTTTGTCCACGCTAGTCAAATATTCTTACCAACCGAGCTACATCCCCAGCCCATCCCATCTCCTTACAGATGCCCCCAGACTTCTGGAAACAAATCAGAGTGGGAATCTGAACACTCTGTTCCTACTGGCAAGCCAGGGAAGAAGGGAACTCTCTTATGCTTTCAGAGACTTTCGTTCAGGAATGGGGACTGAGCCTCCGTGTTACTTCATATTCTAGGTTTGAATTTGCCTTTATGATTAAAGAACACAACCCTCTACACCTTGGCTTTTTACCCTCAGCCCCAGGAGACTTCAGGTAACGTGATCACATGGGACTGGCCAACAGCCTTCACTGCCAAGGCTAAGCCAACTCTAGTCCTTGAGGCAGCGGGATGCCAACGTGAGGCCAGAGGCGGTGGGTGGCACAGGACTCAGGTGAGTTGCGTTCTGGCTCCTCCTGTTACTGTCGGAGCAGTCCAGCATCATCAGTAAAACTTGAGAGCAGGCCACAGACAAGCACTCCAAGACTTTCCTGTGACTTCCATGCTACCTGGAGCTTTGGGCTAAAGCCACTGCAAGGCTAGGGAGACTGTTCTTATCTCTGGAGACTACTGCAGTCTGCTCTGGTGCCGGCCAATCTTATAGGCTGGCTACAGACAAAACACTTGGTGGGCTAGTGGCCAATAAGGGCCGTGGTGGATCTCTAACCCTCATATGAGCCACTGGGAACAGATGCATGTCAGCTCTCTCTGGTCATACAGTAAACGAATAGTCGCTTGGAAGGCAGTTCCTCTAAGGTACATCCTGGCTTCTGAGGAGCTGCGGTGCGGCCCTGGCTGCCCGCTGACCTGCAGCCTGCTCTTTACTTGTTCTCTCACCTTCATGACTGGTTGCCTGTCATCCTCCTGGTGACCTGGAAACCAAGGCCAAGGGTAGTGTCCGAGCCGATGCCACTGTTCTGCTGGCCTGGCTCCAGCTTCGATGACACCCGTCACCCTCAGCAGCCCCTCACTTCCTCTCTGACGGGTGAGGCATCGGGGAAGTCAGCAGCTGCTGCCTGGCGGGCACCCTTTAAAGGCTGGTGAGGTAATCCCTAGTGGACTGACAGCCTCAGGGAGAAAGGGGCACTGTGTGGGGGAGTTTTGCTGTTTCCAGGAGCATTTCATCACTAGTGTCCTGGCACCAAGAGCCGAAGAAAAGCTAGCCTGGACTTCCTTGCTTCCACAAAAGCATCTTTCATTCCACAGCAGACTCCAGATTGCAGGAAGCTTTCACCAGGGCAGAGACAAGTAGCTCTGTTACAGTCACTGAACGCCCCACCCCCACCTATTCAGGAATTTTTTTCTGAATCCCAGAAAGCTAGACAGATAGGCACATGGCATCTGACATGTGAATGAAGGCGAGCGGGACACTGCCTGGATCTGACTCGGCTGTCACCTGGGCTGAGGAGGGCTTGAAACACAGAACTGTGGGAGAGTCTCAGGACAGGACATCTGTGGAAGGAGCTGGTCGGCTTGTTTGGCAGCAGGAGGAGGGGAGCACTGTCTTAACTGGAGCACAGTGAAGAGACACGAATACCCAGTGAGAGGCCTCAGACAGTACAGAAGGATGTTCCTTGTCATTTCTCAGAACACACAGTAGTGAGAACTTGTAGAACCTGTGTTTTCACTTTGACAAGAACCAAACTGGATGGTACAGTGAAATTAAACCCAGAGCGGTACTAGAGCGGTCTGGAACTGCACTTTGCTCTCTTTAGACCTGGACATTCACCTTTGAGGCACCTGAGATGGTTCAGTAGGTCAAAGAATTGGCCACGAAAATCTGATGACCATGCGGGTGGGCGGTCCGCCGCGAGGCGAGTCACCACCCGTCTCCGCCCCTTGCCTCTCGGCAACCCCTCGATGTTCTTAGCTGAGTGTCCAGCGGGGGCCCGAAGCGTTTACTTTGAAAAAATTAGTGTTCAGAGCAGGCCCGAAAAAAAAAAAAAAAAGAAAATCTGACAACCCGAGTTGGATCTCCCCAGTGACACACTGGGAGAACCAACTCCTGAAAGTTCTTGGACCTCCCCATGCATGTTGCAGGAGGCATCCACCTGCACTCCTCCCCATGCGTGCTGCAGGAGGCATCCACCTGCACTCCTCCCCATGCGTGCTGCAGCAGGCATCCACCTGCACTCCTCCCCTTGCGTGCTGCAGCAGGCATCCACCTGCACTCCTCCCCATGCGTGCTGCAGCATGCATCCACCTGCACTCACGTGTCTCAGACATTAAAGTAATTTTTTAAGCCACTTAAAAAAATTTTTTATGGGGCTGGAGAAATGGCTCAGCAGTTAAGAGCACCCACCGCTCTTGCAGAGGACCCGGGTTCGATTCCCAGCACCCAGATGGCAGCTAAGAACTGTCTTTAACTCCAGTTCCAGGGGAATCCGACGCCCTCTTCTGACCTCTGCAGCATTGCACGACACGGGTGCACCAACCTACATGCAGACAGTACATTCATACACATAAAAAAATTAAATAATAAATTCAAAATTTTTAAAAATTTTATTTATTATTTCTTATGTGTGTGAGTGTACTGTCTGCATGTAGGTTTGTGCATCCGTGTAGTGCAATGCTACAGAGGTCAGAAAAGGGCGTTGGATTCCCCTGGAACTGGAGTTAAAGACAGTTCTTAGCTGCCATCTGGGTGCTGGGAATCGAACCCGAGTCCTCTGCAAGAGCGGTAGGTGCTCTTAATTGCTGAGCCATCTCTCCAGGCCCCGAAGTAATTTTTTAAAATTCTTTTGCAAATGGTGTGTTCCCTGGGGACAGTTAACTATTGTCATACCCACAAGGAAAGAGAAACATCACCATTAAAAAAGGCGAAGTATAAACAATCTACAAACCAAGAATATACCATTTTATTCATTTCCAGATTATGAGTATTACACAGCATATACATATATTTAGATAATATATAAAACAAAGAATAAACTAATTGTAGGAAGAAATATTGGTCTGAAACTGCCTTATAGGACATCTTTAATTCTGTGTTTGTGGCAAAAGTATCTCCCACATGCTGGGGCAGGCAGCAGAGGAAACCCAGCACTTGTGTGTCACTCAAAGCACTACTTTGCCCCAATGAACTTACAATGCAATTAACAGGGTTGTGGCATGGTCACCAGTGTCCACAACAAAGGATACCAAGTAGTAAACAAGCCACAGCACACTGGATCGATATGTGCTTTGCACTGTCTCCATATAGTCTGCTTTTTAAACTAAGGTTGAGTCCAGGGTCCATCTCCTCTAGCTGCAGTTCAGTTATTGCTGAGGAAAAAAAACAAAACAGAAAAGAGGCATCAGTTTAAACTTTAGGAAATTGATGGCCACGTCACCAGCCCCTATTTCTGGTCCTGAGTGTACAATGGGCTGTGGGACAAAAGTGTATCTGCAGCAGACAGGAGTGCAAGCAGCCACCACGTGTGGGGCGGGGTACAGCTTGCTCACTGGTGTCTGAGGCTGACAGAGGCTGAAGTAAAGAACATTGAGCACTGTATGGAGGAGGCAGCATTGACAGAGTGTACCACAGCTTGGCACTGACTTAGCACCGCTGTGCTGGAAGGACTAAGAGGTGATGCCACAGAGCACTCCTCCAGTGCCAACCTAGCCAACCAGCAGCTCAAATCCTAGACCAGAGACACCTAGGGCACAGCCCCACAACCCCATCCCAGCTTCGCCTAAGGAAGGCTGCCTCACCTTGGCTTTGTTCTGAACTGGGAGATAAAGTTTGAACTCTGCTGGCAGCTCATCCTCTGAGTAGAGTCTGTCTGAGAAGTAAACCCGTCGGATGCGACAGTTTGCGTGGATCTGTGGAGGCAAGACTCATTTGGACAGGCTAAACACAATGATCTCCTCGTTCCTGGTTTTCCCAGAAGTCCATTATACTGTCAAAACTCCATCTCCACAAGCAACTTGGCATGGCTTTGGTGCAGAACCCAGCAAAGGGTCCTCTTGTTTGCTGAGTTTGCCTACACCTGAGCAGACCTCTGAATATTTTCTGGACCCCTTTGAGGCTAAACCCCCTGAACAGTACCTGGGGAACTTTAGCCAGAACCCCCTGCTCTGCCACATGGGCCACAGGCCAGTCATACAGAGTATACCCTTAGTTCCCACGTGAGGCTCCACATGTGGAAAGCGCAGTACCTGCACTCTCAGGGTCTCAATGTAGTTTGTGCCATATGCCCGCCGGGTGAAGTCAGACAAGTTGAACTGAATCTGGTTCCAGCCATCATCCAGCCGCATGGGCATGGTGCAGATGAACGGCTTGACTCGGGTGGTGCTCTGGTAGTTACTTGCTCGAAACCGCCGCCGAACATTCTTGTCATCGAGGACCTATATGCACCCACAGAAGGACCATATTAACCTCATGGCTGCAAGGCTCAGATGACCTCATTAAGACAAGAACCTGAACTCCCAGAGTCTGGTTCCCAAAGCTAAACCCCAGGGGAAAATAAACCGGGCCAAGACAGGTCACAACTGGTCACAGATAGCCTGCAAGTAGCAAGTTTATCTTATTTGTTGCCAAGACAAGAGCAGCTGCTATGACATCTGACAGAGCCACAAGCTCGGACCACAGAAAGAGTTCCTATTTCTCCCCTAAAAATATTAAAACAACTCACTATTAATTACTCCCCAAATGGAAATGATACTAATCTTTAATCTGTGAAATCTTGCAGCCATTCATTAGATTTTTCTAGGTGTTGTTTCTTTCAAAAACTCTGTTAATGCTGATTACGAGCACCAAATTTACATCAGAAGAACGAGAGCTGCACTGGCTTACAGTAAAGGCAAGGAAGAGCTCATGCAAAAGGCTAACGTTTCCAGCCCCACACTTTCCTACAGTGGGCAAGGTGTGTGGCCCAGCCAAGAGTGATGCAGTCACGTGCACACTCACTTGCACTTCGAAGGTGAAATATTTCTTCAGGTTTTTGATGATCATAACAAGGAAAGGCAATTTAATTCCCAGTGTCTTCTTAGGGTCCGCAGGACATGTGATATACGTGGTGCTGTAGAGAGGAATACCAACAAACAGTCTTTTTCACTCTGTGGTGTGCATAACACACAGTCCAAGAAAAACTGGAGAAAAGACCTAAAAAGCTCAGATCTGTCAGCCAATGAATTGCTGAACTGTTAAACCAGGGAACGAACTACTTTTAAGAAGTCAAGTACAGGGTTGGCAAGATGGATCAGCAGGTAAAGGTTCTAGACATGAAGCCAAGCTTAAGGATCTGATTTGGACCCACACAGATATAAAGGAAAGAACTTCACGCTGTCCTCTGACTTCCACATGCACACCATGGCACACACACCTGCTCCCCATTACACACAAAAGATAATGAAAAGTTAAAAAGAATTTTCAAAATGTCAGGTAGAGTGACCTGTAGGAGGCCTACTGGAGGCTAGTTCAAGGCCAGTTGGGGCAACACAGATTCTTTCTTGAAAAGCCAACCCAAAATCAAAAAAATCTGGACTCAAACAAAACCGTGATACCAACAATAAACTATCTGAAAACCAAAGCCAAACTAGTGGAACTTGGGAAGTTCTTCCAGTAAATGAAGACTTCAATTCTTGTCTGAGCACAGGAAATGATAGAAAACCAAAACACCAAGGTCCTGAAAGCCACACTGGCCACCATCTGAGTGAGCCCAACAGCTGCCTTCACACGCTCAGGATGAGTGTTTATCATACAGCTAATTGCTTACTATGCCAAGCATGTTCTAAGTGCCTTAGACACAGTCACTTATTTAATCTTCATGATAACCCTAGGAGGAAAATGCTACCATTCTACAGATTGGAAACTATAAGCCGGAGATCAAGTAACTTGCCTGAGGTAAGCTGTGAGCAGCACAGTGCATCCGCAGGCAGCTGCTCTTCAGCCTGTTGTTAGCGCAGACATGCACTGCATTGGTGTGATATATATGACTGGGAGAGAGTCAGCAACCTACCTGACATTTGTCCCTTCAATTTCTAGCACCAGGGACTGGATGTCATTGTCGGTGATTCTTTTGATGTGGCCATTCCGCACCTGCAAGAAGAAAATTAGTGCTGAAATGTTTGCCAACAACTTTGTAAAGATTTTTAAAATTTTTTAAAATTATTATTATTTTTTTATGTGTATGAGGGTACTGTCTGCATGTAGGTTGGTGCACCCGTGTCAGGCAATGCCGCGGAGGTCAGAAGCAGGCATCGGATTCCCCTGGAACTGGAGATAAAGACAGTTGTTAGCCAACATGTGGATGCTGGGAATCGAACCCGGGTCCTCTGCAAGAGCAGTTGGATCTCTTAACCACTGAGCCATCTCTCCATCCCCTTTGTAAAAATGTTTTTTTTTATTTTGGTCTTTTCGAGACAGGGTCTCCCTGTAGCCCCAGCTGTCCTGGAACTCACTCTGTAGACCAGGCTGGCCTTGAACTCACAAAGATCTGCCTGCCTCTGCCTCCCAAGTACTAGGATTAAAGGTGTGCGCCACCACGCCCGGCAAGATTTTGCAGGCTGAATGGGACCATTTAAAGAAAACAATAGTAGCCCAAGGTATTTAACACACAAGTTAATAACACAGCATGTCCAAGCCCACATGCAGGAAGAATACTATTCCTGCTACAGGGCCCCTTCAACATCACAGAAATCCAAAGTAACCAGGCAATCTGCCATTCAGAATAAGTATTTTCCCAATTTAGATTCAGCTAACATTTACTGTGCATGTGTACATCTGAATGTGTGCATGTTTGTGCGTATGTGTACATCTGTATGTGTATGTGTGTGCATATGTTTGTGTGCATATGTGTATGTGTATGTCTGCATGTGTATGAGTATGTGTACATGTGATGAGTGTGTGTGTACATCTGTATGTACGTGTGTATCTCCCTTGAGTTTACTCCTACTTTATGCTTCCTTTTTTACTCTCTTTTATCTAATTCTACACTTTTTTCGAGCATGAAATCTAGTCCCTTCCATGTCATATATAGACACCTTCATTTTCAGCTAAGTGATCTCTCTTTTCTGTTTTCCTGGCTCGTGTTATCTAGACCACATAACTTAGCACTTCATATATGTTGTATATATGCACTTTATACAGTATATAGGGAGGAAGCCACATTAAATACAGATTCCTTCTCCCAAAATATTTAGGAACAGACAAGCACCATTTGAGAAAGGAGACGTGTCTTTTCCAGGTGCTACCCAAACACTGTGCTGGGCTGCTGCAATCAACAGTGACTCAATCACACTGACTAAATTAAATTCATTAATCAGCCTTCTGATTAGTTTGATTTCTCATTAGATATGCACAGAGGGAGAGGGCATGGGTTTCAGCACAGAATCAACAACATGGCACTGTGCTTTACACATTAGTCTCTGAGAGTTCTGCCACTGAGTCCAATCCACTCAAAGTGTGCTTGGTGTTCTCGGGGTTATCACTGCCCACCTGTTCTGCAACTGCAACTGGGTCTTGTCTTCCCCCCAAAGTATGAAGCCCAACCAGAGTAGGGCTCAAGCATCACATATCTTTGAATCTTCCATAGTGCTCGGTTCTCTCGTCGGCATAAGCTAAGTGTTCAGATATGTGCTGACTCTGGAATCTGTCACCTCAGAGCTGGCATATCTGAATAGGTTCAAGGAGGGTTTTAAACATTCCTGGATAACATATCCACCATGGACTATTATAAGAAGCTGGAGATCATGGGGGAGCGTCACAGCTCACAAGGCTGACAGTGTGAAGAATGCCTTCCCACAAAACACCCTTTGGTGCCGTTCTCAGAGACGGAATGCAGAACGCTAGGCTAGATGGACCGCTCTGCCAGTAGAGCAGTTCTGAGTGCTCAAGACACAAATGTCACATTGAAATGCTTCTCAAACAAAGCTGGCTGCATTCAATGCCCTCCTGCTTTGAATTCTGGGCCTCTTTCCAAGGGAGATTAAGAGCACAAAGGCTCAAGCCTGTATAACGTGCCCACACTGCCCCCCGCTCGTTCCTCAATGCTCCCAACCAAAGTACCAATATTTCTCCTCTATTTTCTGTGAAAAACCAGGCAGACTTGTTAAGGAGGAATCAGTCAAGAAATTATTTCCAAATAACATGTTGCAGCTCCATTGATAAGAATTGACAGTATTTCAGCCAAGACACTAATTTTGTAACACACCACTAATTCCCAATAACTTAAGCATTCTTTCTTTTTTTTTTTCTCTCTCTCTTTTTTTTTTTTTTTTTTTTTGGTCTTTTCAAGACCAGGGTCTCCCTGTAGCCCCAGCTGTCCTGGAACTTGCTCTGTAGACCAGAACTTGAACTCACAAAGATCCGCCTGCCTCTGCCTAGCATTCTTTCTTCAGAAGGTAGCTACAGATATGGCTCAGTGGTAGAGTAATAATGATCTAGCACTGGCAAGACTCTGGGTTTAATCCCTAGTACAAAAAAAAAAAGAGAGAGAAAAAGAGAAAAAAATAGCTAAAAAGGTAGTTAAATTGAGGGGACTAGGAAGTAATTATGGCCTAAAGGCTACTATTGCTACAGGGCAACAGTGTGCTATTTGCCCAGAATTATTTTGAAGCATGGCCTCAATCCCAACACTTCCGAAAGCTCCCAGGCCAAAGTCAACAAGAGGACTCCCCTAGCTGCAGGAAGACCAGCCAGATCTCACCGGGAGGAACTGTTAGGGAATTTGCCCTCTCCCCACCTCCAAGTTTACAACTTACGAATCTGACCCACTCAAGTCTTTGCAAAGGAAAGAATGCCTTCTGCCCCATGCAGAACTCCCCTTCTCCCAGCCAGGATGGACTCTGGTATCGTCAGGCTTCTTACCACACAGGCAAGATAACCTGACTATCAGTGAGTTATGGTTTCCCAACGTACAAAGCCCTTTTCAAAAGGGCTACAATACAAAGTCACTGGAAGGATGAATCAGGGACATGAGCATTCAAGGAGACTTCCCAAAGCCTCTGCTCAAGGCCCTGAAATAAGGGGAGTGGTCCTTGGGACAAGGCTTCCAAACCCTCACTGCTAACGTACTAAATGACACAGGCTGAGCCTGGCATGCCTGTAATCCTAGCACTTTTGAGGCAAGAGTATCTCTGTGAGTTTCAGGCTAGCCGAGGCTGTATAGAGACCTTGTCTCAAAGAAAAACAAAACAAACACGACATAGGCTGTCACCGCCTTGGCGGTGTACAGGCCTTCCAGGTGGCAGCCCCTCCAAGCAGCTTCTCACAGAACACATCCGCTGAGATGCCGCCCCCAGAAAGCGGCGACTTCCTTTCCTTAGCTTCTTCCAGTTCAAAGTTCACTAGGCAGGTCAGGCTCTGGGATGAAGATACAATGTACTTGTTAGCATTCAGTACTCAAGCAGGTTTTATTTAACGTCCTCCTCTAAATGGGAAGAGCACACTGCTTCTGATTTTTTAAATTCTTTTTCATTCATGATACATTCTCACTGTCAAAATGTGGCTATCAACTTTTTTTTTTCCGCCTTTGCCTTTCTTTTATTAATGTTTAAAATTACAAGGCTGGAGAGATGGCTCAACAGTTAAGTGTACTTGCCACTCCTGTAGAGGACCAGGGTTCATGTCCCAGCACCCACATGGCAGCTAACAACTGCCTGAAACTCATATTCCAGGGGATCCGATGCCCTCTTCTGACCTTCATGGGTACCTACCGGCATGTGGCACAGGTAAATTCACACAGCCACATGTGCATATACATAAAAATAAATAATAAATCTTTAGAGAACTAGTGTGATGGTTTACCTTCACTGTCAACCTGCCTGAACTTGCATCACCTAGGAGGTATTCCTCTCATGTGTCTGTGAGGTACTTCCCTTAAGTTTTAATGAGGAGGGAAGACCTACTTGGAATGTGGGGGACACCAACCCAACCCATTCAGTGACCAGTCCCCTCTGGTCACTGAATAAAAAGGGAAAGGAAAAACCTGGATTAGCATCAAAATTCCCTGCTGTTCCCTAGTCTGCACAGACAGGGAGTCCCAGCAGCATGCTCCTAGAGCTGTGAACTGGCTATGCCTTCCTTGCCAATACGAATTAAACCCTCTTAAAAGCCCAAATACTTCTTCCTTCCCTTGAATTTCTTCTTATTTGGTCACAGCAACAAGAAAACTAATATAGTTACCATATAAAGTTCAAGACGGGTATAGTGGCTAACGCCTATAATCTCAGAGATGGAGACAGAGGCAGGAGGATGTTGCAACTTTGTAGCTACCCTAGCTACATAGCAAGCTCCAGGGTAGCCTGACATACATTGTAAGAGCCTGTCTCAAAAAAAAAAAAAAATGCTTGGGGCATGGTTCAGTGGGTACAGTGCTTGCTGTATAAACATGGAAACCCATCTGGATGCCCAGCAGCCACATAAAATCCACATGTGGCACTGCAATGCCTGTAACCTCAGCACTGGGAGATGTGTGTGTGTGTGTGTGTGTGTGTGTGTGTGTGTGTGTGTGTGTGGCTGGGGTGGGGGCAATAGGGCAGATGGAGGCGGTGCAGGTAGATCCCCGGGGCTGACTAACCAGTGTAGAGGACACTTCAATGTCCACCTCTGCCTCTACACACACACACACACACACTCTGGCCCATATACACATGGACACAGACACATGCACCCTACACACATACAAAATGCCCACACGCTTTAAAAACAAAGGAAAAAAATTAATAGGCATTAAATGGCATTTTCATACATATTACACTTTTTTGGGGGGAGTCTTTTCGAGACAAGGTCTCTATGTAGCCCCAGCTGTCCTGGAACTCGTTCTGTAGACCAGGCTGGCCTTGAACTCACAAAGATCCGCCTGCCTCTGCCTCCCAAGTGCTAGGATTAAAGGCGTGCGCCACCATGCCCGGCCATATTACACTTTTTAAATTTATCTCTATGAACCCAGCACCAGTGTCCTACCCATGAGCTGGAGGTATGTAGGAGTTTGGGGACCCAGTTACTGGCAATTACCCATAAGAATGGTTCTCAGTTGTACAGACACCAAGGGAACAAACCCTCACCCCATCTCACAGTCGCTCTCCCAGGCTCTCCAGAGTTGCCAGGCAACTAATAAGAACACTGTTTTCTCCCCTCAGTGTTAAGCCCCAGGGACAGGGAGGAAGCTGGCCAATCTCCACACTTCTACAGTGATTTAAAAATAACATGAGTTGTACCATTCCCTTCCCCGCCCCCTACTTTCATTTTCTGGCAGGCAGCTGAAGGCTCGGCCATCTGGCATGTCCTCTTCATGACACATGCTCCAATTTACATTAAGCCATTAGAACTGTCCACTGCAGCAGGCAAGTGTCTGCCCAGGGGTAGGGCCACTCCAAGTCAGAAAACAGGCAGAGGGAGCCCTCTGTGGGGAGACGTGGGAATAGCTGACTCCAGGGATCTGGCTTCTCCTTGTGCCACACTCTATGGGATTACCCAGACAGCAGACAGACCACTCCAGACGTGGCAAATGCCCCCTTCAGTTAACTTAGGGACAACAATGCCCCTTGAAAACGCACAAGCAGCCAGAACTTGCTATGCTTTCCTCCAATTACAATAAAAGCTATTAGGGTAATAAACACCATTGGTGGCTGACCTTGGGAAAGTGAAAATCAGTTTACTCTTTCTCTCCAAAGGTAACCAATTTCATTCATGGACTGCATCAATTTTGCATACATCTGCAGGCTCACTAATTAAAATCAGGGACAGCAGTGGCTCAGTAGGTAAAGATGCCTGGAGCTAAGCCTGATGACCTGGGTTAGACCACCTACTCTTTTGACCTCCACAACACACACACACACACACACACACACACACACACACACACACACATACACAGAGAGAGAGAGAGAGATTAATGTAATAATTTAAAATATTTTGTTTTTTATTTTATGTGTATAAATGTACTGCTTGCATGTATGTAAGTGGACCCATGTCATGCAATGCCTATGGAAGTTAGAAGAGGGCATTAGATCCCCTGGAACTGGAGTTACAGATGCTTGTTAGCTATCATGTGGGTGCTGGGAATCAAACCCAGGTCCTCGCAAGAGCATCCAGTCCTCTTAACTGCTGACCCATCTCTCCAGCACCCATTACTGTAGTAATTAAAAAAAAAAAAATTCTGGAGAATGTGCATCCTTAAAATAAGGACCAGGGACCCATTCATTAAAGACTATCCAGCAACAGTATCAACAAAAAGGACTCTAGTAAAGTGATATTCCACTTGGAAATAAAGAGGAATGGCATCAACTGCAAAAAAGACAGGCTGGGCAGAAAGGAAGAGAGAGCAGCACGCTTAGGATCTCATCTCCTAGGGCAGCCACCAGTCAAGATGAAAAATCACACACCATTCACACACATCTGAGAGAGAAGAGACAAGAAGGATGCTTATATTAAACTTAAGAGTCTTTCAATAAATAAAAGATCTGCTGGGTCCAGAAGTTAAGGAATCCATTAATTTCTTTTTTTTTAATTTTTTATTTTTGTATGTGTATGAGCTACTGTCTGCATGCAGGTCTGTGCACCCGTGTTGTGCAATGCTGCGGAGGTCAGAAGAGGGTCTCCGATTCCCCTGGAACTGGAGTTCTCCTGGAATTGGAGTTACAGACGGTTCTCAGCTGCCATGTGGGTGCTGGGGATCGAACCCGGGTCCTCTGCAAGAGCAGTCGGTGCTCTTAACCCCTAGGCCATCTCTCCAGCCCCGGAATCCATTAATTTCTTCTAAATCTTGGTTTGAAAATTTACAAAGATGTCTATCAGGAAACAAGCTGTAGCCAGAACTTAAGCTAACATTCAAGTGAAACAAACAGGAAGCGGAGGCTCAAAAAATGATACTAAATCAACTTAGTCTGCAGGGTCAAGGCAAGCCTCTGCATTCCCACATCCTTTGAACTGTGACCCCAAGATTAATGAAGAGATGGGGTGATACTAAATTAACTTAGCCTGCAAGGTCAAGGCAAGCCTCTTGGGCCCCACCTCCCATGAACTATGACCCCAAGACTAGAGGAGGTGAAGGACTGGGAGTGAAGACCTGCAGAAAGCAGCAAGCTCAGAAGGCTTAGGTCACAGAGAACTGGAGCTGGTGAAGCAGGAGGCAGTTCTGGGAAGGAGCGGGCCTGATGTGTGAGCCTGGAGAACTAGCAAAGCGGGTGCAGACCATGGGCCTAGAAACTTCTGGGTGCTACACTAGGGACTCTGGAGCAGGAAAGCCATAGGCCAATGACTACATTGTTCAGATGTAATAAAACAATGCAATGCAACAAAGTTGCCTTTCAGAAGCTTAGCAGAAGCCATACCAAATCTTTCACGATTACTTTTCATAGAAACCTAATAGATACTCTCTCTACAAACTGAAAAGTCAGCATAATAAAGATTTGTACAATCAAAATTATTCCAAATAGGTACCACAATCAATTTGGCACTACCTACTGGCAAAGGGCCAAGGCACATCTAGGTAACTATGGATAGCCTGACCTGCCTACACCCCAAAATCAGACTTCACACATATTAGGGATCTGCCTGCCCCCCCCCAAAAAAGGGAAAACTTTCCCCCTAACTCTATCTTCCCAAGTCTGCATGATGCCTAGCACTCAGGCCTTGCTCAGTACATAAGCATAGCAATTTCGAGTATTTCCTTGTCTGGATTCCCAGTTCCTTTCTGAGCCCTTTATAGTGTAGTTGAGGAAAAGCATGGGGACAACATGGCTAAAGGAGCCGGCCCCAAGCTTCCCAGCCTCCGCCCTTGCCCTCTTGCCTCGGGGAGAAACCACTCTTCCCCTAAACACTCTTCCATCTAGTCTAAAGAGTTGGAAACACATAATTCACTTTTTGTATTGTAAGGATTTGGCTTTAAATGAGTATTCAATTAAGAGTTTTCTTGGCCACAATGTCTGTTAACTTGCTCTGCCTGGGGAGCTAGCTAACAATGTTTCACATGTGTTTATGTCATCAGGGTACCATCCTACCTCTAGTGGTGTTGTTAAGGGACACAGAGCACCATGGTTACTCTGCTTCCATATTCCATAGGTAAACATGTTGACTAGTCAAAAGATGTGTTTTATTTTATGTTTTTTATTTTTTATTATCTTTTAAAGAATTTTTATGTATTTCATATATACTTTTTCAGAAATTTTAAAAATATATATACTTTCTTTTATTTCATTTTTTTAACAATAAGTAATAATTTATGAGTACAAGCATCCTTCATGTAAAACCAATTTGCAAGCAGTTGTGCCCAAACCCACACAACCCAAGGGTCCCACCATCCAGCTGGGGGGGCTTGTATGTACAATCAAGTTGATCAAGTAAGTGTCCAGTCTATATTGCTGTAGTTTCACCATTCACCCCAATCGCAGCCCTTACATTCTACCAAGCCCCCTCTTCTGCAGATTGTTCCCTAGAAAAGCCATGTTTTAAATAAACTACACCAGAGATAAAAGCTGTGAGAGTTAAATGGACACCTCTGATAAAGCTTCACCTTGTAAGGGCCTGCCTCCTGTTCCAATTCATGTTCTGACCTGTTCTGGAAACCTCGATTACTGACACTTCATATGGTTCAGTTTCCCATTTCAGAGTTCAAGTAGCACAAGGACTGCTCTCTCCAAGCCCTGACTACCCATAACAAGAGGTAACCATGGCTGGTGAGCCACCATCCTCACAAAGTCTCCAGGGAACACTCTGGATTCTCTGTGCGGAGGTGTCATTTCAGAGCTTATGAAACTCCATTTCAAAGTGAATGAAACCACCAACTGAAAAGCTAGGAGCCTGGGAAAAAAGCTAAGGGACCTCCTTCCTATGAACATTCAACATCAACTGGAGCTCATGGACAGAATCACCTGAGAGCCAGTGCTACTCAGACCGCTCAAGTGTCAAGGGCCCAACCTTGTCCTACACAGATCTTTCAAGTGTCTGACCTAAAGATACCATGGACACACCTCCCCTCAGAACGCACATCTGCCTAGGGATGAAAAGCAGACAGTGGGTCAGGCACTCTCCCAAACTGTCCCAAAGCCCTCATCTGTGGATAAGAGATGACAGAGAATCATCCTGGCTCAGTGGCACATTCCATAGACAGCTCTATAAAAATCCCACTCAGCACACTCCATCCTCCCCCACGGAGGGCAGAACTGAAGACAGGCCCTAAATCACCTGGCTTCCACATTAATGTCCACCTTAATTTATATTTAAAAAGTGGTATAGGGGCTGGAGAGATGGCTTAGCAGTTAAGAGCACTGGTTGCTCTTGCAGAAGACTGAGGTTCGAGTCCCAGTACCCACAAGGTGGCTAATTACAGTCTGCAACTCCAGTTCTGGGGATCTAAGGCCCTCTTCTGGCATCCATGGGCATTGCACACATGGCTGCATTTACATGCAGGCAAAACACTCATATCCACAAAATGAAAATAAGTTTAAAAAATTTTAAGTGGTACAGTTGACTGCCTGTGCAATTTCATGAGAAATGAAACACCAAGGTAAAAATGGCACGGCAACTCACAGACACCTGGATGCTAACATCTCCAAGTGGCCAAGGAGGACCATCATCTCGAGGGGTAGATACCACCCATTCTAGAGGTTGCCCGAACAAAACCGAGGCTGGATCTTGGCTCTGATGTTATGGGTCCGGACAATCACCACTTTGCAGCTTTCAGGACAGAGAAGCCTGGCTTCTGGGAAACAGTACAGACTCCAAGTCATAGCGCACAGAGCAGGGATCAAAGGCTGGTTTGTTAGAACCAGTGAAAGGAGAGCGAATGAATGAAACCTAACATCTCTGGCTTGGCCCGCGAGGCTCCGGCTGTGCCTGTGGAAGGGCGCCTGGCACAAAGGCGGTGTGTCTAGAGACCAGCCCAGTGCCTGGCACAAAGCAGGGCACTGGTGTGCATGTGCCGGGGGACAGCAGCTCCTTTCACGGCACCGCGCTGCGTTTCCCGCTTCTGCAGTCTCAACCCTATTCCATGCAGGGGAACCGAGCCTCAGAACCACAGCCGGCACCGCCCACGCCCCGCAGCCCCCTCCCGCAGCGCGGAGCCCAGCTCAGCTCGCGCTGCAGTGGCGCCAAGCGGGAACCCAGTGGCCTCCCGCTCCCGCCGCCACTCCGCGCTCACCTTTTTGTCCCAGATCTGCAGGGGCTTGCTGCCGATGCTGTAGAGGATGGAGAGGAAGCCGCTCTGGAAAGTGTTTTTGAACATCTCGCCCGCCGCAGGCCCGGGAGTGGAGTCCGCACCGAGGAGCGTAGGAGAGCGGGCACGGCCGTGCGAAGCGAGAACGTCGAGCTGCAGCCACCGACGGCGGGACGCGGGTCCGCAAGCCCCGGCGCGCACCTGGCCTCCCCAGCACCGAAACCACAGCAACTGCTGCCCGCGCCGCTAGCTGCTCGCAAGGAGGCGGAGCGCCGCCACGACCGCGGCCGGATCCCTCCGCATGCCTCGGCCCTCCCTCCGCGGTCTCGCAGCCCGGTCTCGCAGCCCAGTCCCGCGGCTCACAGCGCGGCTTCCGGTTCCTTCCGCCCATAAGCCCCGCCCCCTCCCCGCCCCGCCCCGCCCCCGGGAGCGGAACTCGGTTACCAAGGGACTATTTTCCCAATCGGACAGCTCAGTCTCCCTTCCCGAGAGCGGAAGGAGACACAGAGGCCGGCACGGTTGAGAGTACCTGCGAGGTGTCATGGGAACCCGGAGGGCGTGGGGGTGGAGTCACGACAGGCTCCGCCCCCCGGAGGGCGGAGGGGGAGGAGGAGAGCTGCAGAAAGCAGAGATGCCTTGGAAGAAGTCTTTACGGCAGAAATGCTGGACTGTGCCTGGGGGATGACAAATAAATGTTCATTGGCTGAGGACAAGATAAAGTGCAAGTGTGCTAACCAATATTAGCCACCAGCTGTGCCATACGCCTTATACACATCATGGCCTGTAATTAGCGGGGTCACTGTGAATGAGATGCAGTCAAAGCAATAATCTAAGGAAAATGAACTGCTTTAATGCTTTGGAGAGATGTCTCGCAGTTAAGAGAACTGGCTGCTCTTGCAGAGTACCTGGGTTCCATTCCCAGCACCCACACAGCCGCTAACAACCGTCTGTAGCTCCAGTTCTAGGGGATCCAACACCTTCTGACCTCTCTGCAGGCACTGCATGAAACCTCTGCATTTAAACATATGCAGGCAATACACTCATACACTAAAGTAAAAATAATAAAAATATTTTTAAAAGAAAACAAGAAAGCCTGAATAATAAGATGAAAGCAGGAATAAAATTAAAACAAAGTTGAATTGAGCTGCTCCAATAGCTAATTAAAAAAAATTAAATGGAAAACCAAATAGCTAATAATCATAGAACAAAATTAAGGTGGTAACTGATCCCTCTCAGCCCAGCTTAAGAGGACTCAGAAGGACACAAAAGACTGTAGCAGCAACTGGGCTGGAGGCCAGTTGCATGATATTTTACTAAAGAATCTGGCTGTTTTGTCCCCATGCCCTGAGACTTTGTGTGAGGGTAAATTTAAAAGCAATGGACTAATTTCACTAGAGGCCATTTCAGGATAGTATAATATTTGAGTCCATGGTATGCTTATTACCGATAACTCTTTCCGGGTCTACAATGAAAAAGCACAAGTGAGGGTAGAAAGAATTTTTTTTTAATGTACAGATGGGAGAGAAAAAGAACATTAGGAAGCTTAATGTTATAGCCAAGGCAATGCTGATGGAGAGGCTGAAGGAGATTAGAACCATTAAGGAGAGGTCTGCTGTGCACGGGAACAATGGGAAGGTACCCTCAGGGTGAGAGGAGAAAGCCTAAGGGATTGCTTGTTCCTAGAAGGCATTTGCTCCAACATACAAAAGCTGCTGCTCCTGTGGTCCAAGGTGGAGAGGGTCTAGCCCAAGCTAGTAGTGGAACTTGGCAGTATTGTCCGAATGGGACTGGTTTTGGAGGCATGAAAGATGCAAGGGGGAGGGGATCATGGACCTTCCTCTGCCCTTGGTGAGCTGCTGGGGCCAGGCAACATGTGGCAGGGAAGTCCCTGTAGGAGGGCCCTGAGAGGGCAGGTGACCCTGGTAGGCTACCGAATGAAGCTGTGACATGAGTGAAGCCTGGGTTCTGGTGAAGACCCCAAGATGTTGAAGATGCCAGAGCTCTGAGACATCTGCCAAGGAGAACTATATGCAGGAAGTGGGACCAAAGAAAGAAAGATACATATTACAGGCAGCAAAACTGAGGGGGTGGGCACGCCTTAGAAACTAAAGTCCCAGACACAGAACATGGAGATACAGGATTTGGTACTTGAGCTTCTGAGTTTAAGACTTGTTTAGGTCCTCACTCTGACCCCATCCCTACTTTTTGGAATGGAAATGTGCTATCGTATGTTGGAAATATGTAATTTGTCTTTTTGATTTACAGGGTGTTACAGTTAAGAGATTGCCTTGAGTTGCAGAAGAGAATCTGGACTTTCAGGGTTGAAACTGTTATAGACTATGTGGACCTTAGTCTTGGAATAAATGTATTTTGCCTTATGATATGACCTTGAGCCTATGGAAGCTATTGAGTGGAACTTGGTGGTTTGAATGAGAACAGTCCCTCACAGGCATTTGGTCCCCCATCGGCAGTGCTCCTTAGTGGGGAGGGTGGGGGAGTTTTAGGAGGTGTGGCCTTGCTAAAGGAAGTGTGTCACTTGGGGCAGGCTACTAGAGTTTATAGTTCCATCCCACTTCCAGTTTGTGCTCGGCTGCTTAGTCTTTGCAGCTGCATACGTGGTTGCTCAGCTTCGTATTCCGGCCACCTGCTGCCGCATCTCCCTAGGTATTATGGACTCTCCTTTGTCACCATAATTCAAAATAAACTTTTTCATAAGTTGCTTTTGGTCGTGGTATTTTATCACAGCAACAAAAAGGAACTAAGGGGATAGATGGCTCAGCAGAACCTAAATAATGGCTCTGATTTCTGCAGTACAAAAACATACGTACATACATGAAGGCAAAACATTTGCACACATGAAATTAAAAAAAAGTCTTTTGAAAATAACTAATACACTAAGTAAATACCTTGCTTGGTTTATTTATTTATTTGTTTGTTTATTTGTTTATTTTGGTCTTTTCGAGACAGGGTCTCCCTGTAGCCCCAGCTGGCCCAGAACTCGCTCTGTAGACCAGGCTGGTCTTGAACTCACAAAGATCCACCTGCCTCTGCCTCCCAAGTGCTGGGATTAAAGGTGTGTGCCACCACACCCAGCTATTTTTTGTGGCTTGTTTATATTCTTTGCCCAAGTCTCCATTGAGGCCCTTTTTCCTTACTGATTTCTGAGACCTAGAACATACTACACAAGCACTCTACCACTGAGCTACATCTATGGCTTCACCCTTCTCTTTAGCTGAGTCAGTTATGTCAATGGCATATATAAATTCTCCTTTCCTTGCTGGTTCTTGTGGTTACCTTTATGTATAAGATGCACATGTATCTCTTTCTGAGTTTTCTTTGAGGCTACTTCAAAGTTCTTATACCAGGAGCTGGAAACATGGCTCAGCAATTAAGAGCACTGACTGCTCTTGCAGAGGACCTGGGTTTGAATTCCAGCACCTACAAGGCAGCTAACAAGTAACTGTCCATAACTCCAGTTCCAGGGGATCTGGTACCCTCTTCTGACCTCCACAGGCACTTCATGACACAGGTGCCCCTACATACATTCAAGCATAACAAACACATAAAATTTAAATAATTAAAATATCTTAAAAAAAGAAAAAAGGGTCTTACACAAATACGACTCATCCAGATTTTTTTATTAGTGTGGTGGTATACCTTAATATCTGACAGGGTGACTTTTTTCTTTTTTTATCTAAAGGCTAATTGTCTGGTATTTGTGAACTTTCTTTTTTTTTCCATTCAGATTTTACAGTAAATTTATTGAATTGTGGAAACCATATTATCAATTTTGATATGGATTATAGTATAGTTATAAATTTGCTCAGGAAGAATATCTTCAAAATTTTTTAAATTTATTTTTATTTTACGGGCATGAGTGTTTTGCCTGCATGTATGTAGTGCATGTGGAAGCCAAAAGAGGACATCACATACCTTTGAACTGGAGTTACAGACAGATATAGCCACCATATGGGTGCTAACCCAGATCCTCTGCAGGAGCAACCAGTGGCCTTACCACTGACCTATCTTTACAGTCTCAAGAATATCTTTTTTTTAGAATGAAAGGGTTTTTTTTGAAATTTTATTTATTTTTGTATGTGTATGAATGTATTGTCTGCATGTAGTTCTGTGCACCCGTGTCATGCAATGCTGCGGAGGTCACAGGAGGGCATTGGATTCGCCTGGAACTGGAGTTAAAGACGGTTTTCAGCCGCTATGTGGGTGCTGGGGATCGAACACAGGTCCTCTGCAAGAGCAGTCGGCACTCTTAACCACTAGACCATCTCTCCAGCCCCTCAAGAATATCTTTTTAGTATTGTCATCTCTTCCAAAAAATATTCAATATTCCTTTCATTAAGGTCATCATCTGAGTCCTTTAAATTTTTCTCCACGGATGGTTTATATATTCTTGGTTTATTATGATAATTGTACATCTACATTTGTATTTTCTTTTATCTATTATTTTCTTAGAAAAGTTATATAGCCAGGAGTGATGGCACACGTCTTTAATCCCAGCACTCAGGAGGCAGAAGCAGGCAGATCTCTGTGAGTTCAAGGCCAGCCTGGTCTACATAGAGTTCCAGGCCAGCTAGGGATATGGGGAGACTCTGTCTCAAAAAAGACCAAAAAAAAAAAAAAAAAAAAGTTCTACCTACTCAGGTATTGGGACTTTTTTTATTGTTATTGTTCTGAGACAACAGAACAGGCTGGTCCCAAATTGACTATGTAGCCAAGGATGGCCTTGAGCTTCCAATCCTCCTGCTTCCACCTCTGAAGCTGGGATTACAGGTGTGTGCCACCATGTCTAGGTTTTGTTGATATTTTGAGTATTTTAAGTTATATTTTCTTGGTTACTAATAGTGTTGAAAAATGCCTTCGGTTTTCAAATTTTATTTTGTACTCAGGCATTTATTGAATTTTAAAAATGATTAATTTTACTCATTTACAGTTTCTACATACATGATCATATCATCTACATAAAATCAAAGCTGTGTCTCTTTTCTCCCAATGGTGAGACCTTTTTTGGGCTCTGTGCTCCATTTGCAAATGTCCTACTTTCTTCTGTGGAGATCTGATAGGTATTTCAATTCTAGTGTCTAAGACAGAACTCTACATGTCTGTGCCATTGTCCATGTCACCATGTGTCCAAAGTTCGTCCCTCCCTCTCAACTTGATTTCTTGTGCAGACCAAACCTGTGGATTCAGCCTGAGTTCCTGATTTCTGACCCCTCACATGAATGAATCCTGTAGCTCTCCCTGCCAAATATCTCCCCAGTGTAACCACAACACTGCCCTGGGGCACCACCCTGGTCCAAGGCTTCAGTCACTCCTTACATGCCTCTTGGCCAGTGTCACCTTGCAGATCTGTTCCCTGGACTCCTTTGCTTCCACCTGGGATGCTCCTGCCTGCTCCATCCTCCATCCACTGCATTCACTGGGAACTCTACTTTGTGGGCCTATATAATGAACTTCCTAAGGCTGCCATGACAACACACCACATCCCTAGTAGCTCAAAACAACAGACATTTCTTCTTTCCCAGTTCTGGAGGCTAGATGTCCAAAATCCAAGTTGCCAGAGCCATCCTCCCTCCCAAGGGATTAGGGGAAGTTTCTCCCTGGCCCAAGGGACTCCTTAGGTGGTGGTGGCACAACTGTGAACTCTACATTCATCTCCACACAGGTGTCTTCTCTCTCTGTGTCCTCTGGCCTTGTAATAAAGACACTAATCATCAGATTTAAGGCCCACCTCAATCTAATATATCATTTTGAGATCCTTAATAATATAAACAAACACACTTCTTTCCAAATAAGGTTACATTTTGAGCTTCCAGATGGACATGAACTTGGGGGTGCACTGTTCAGTTTATTGCCCTACTTTTTCAGAGATGACTTACTTGTCTGATGGCCCCCTCTGAGACAACCCTCCATACCCTAACCACTCTTCTCCCTTCCTCAGCTTATCATTTCATCAACACTTGACAATCTAGAGTCAGCAGTACTTTACTCACAGACCATCTCTCCCCCCCTTAACCCCCCTCCTCAGTTTTGAGCTCTTGGGAGAAAAACTTTGGTCTCATAGATGTATTCCCAGGGACTAGAACAGATGCTTGCTTTTTTTTTTTTTTTTTTGTCTTTTTGAGACAGGGTCTCCCTGTAGCTCCAGCTGTCCTGGAACTCACTATGTGGACCAAGCTGACCTTGAACTCTCAGAGATCCACCTGCCTCTGCCTCCCAAGTGCTGAGATTAAAGGTGTGCGCCACCACGCCCGGCCCCAGATTCTTGCCTGTTGAAGTGGCTATGCAATCAGTATGCACAGAGTCTGTGAATCCGGCCTGGACTTGGGGTCCGGGCCGTGGCAGGGCCAGCCAGCACTATCTGTTCTGTCTGCTCTCAGCAGTTCCAAACTCATCCAGTGGACAGGGCTCCTGCTCTGAATCAGCAGTGGCTTGTCCCATTCACCTTCCCACAAAAACTCTGCAAAGTCTCTCTCTCTCTCCCTCTCTCTCTCTCTCTCTCTCTCTGGTGTGTTGTGTTGTATTGTGTGTATGTGTATGTAGTATATGTACAGGTGTGTGCAGGTGCCCATATGGGAGGACAGACAAGGACACTAGGTGTCTTTTGTCTTTCACTCTCTTATCTCTTAGGCAGGGTTGCTCACTGAACTTGGAGCTAGGCTAGCAGCAAGCCCAGGTCTCCTCCTTTATCCCCCCACAGTGCTGGGATTATAGGTGACCTCAGCCACGACCGGCCTTTTATGTGGGTGCTGGGGATTTGAACTCAGATCCTCATGCTCATGCCAAGCCATCTCCCCAGCCCTCTGCAAAGCCTCTTATTGGAGTTGCAACAGTTGAAATGAAAATACCATCAGCACGTGTGACCTTAAGAAATTTGACAATCAATAAACATGGGGGACAAAGGGACGTTTCATTGCTCTGAACTCATCATTTTCAGTAACTGTCTGTGTGGACTGTATTCGGTCTTCCTTACTCTGGAGTTAGAGCTTTAATGTGATCATAGCCTTGGGTACAGTAAGTAGTACCTGATGAGGCAGCGAGATCTAAATGCATAGCTTGCTCCTTCCAGGTAAGGACTGTGCTCTGCTCTGCTCATGTATCCGGGTCCCACCGTGGTGCCCACTGCTGTGATAGGCACTCAGAAAATTAATGGATGGATGGAGAGAGCCAAATAGTCACCTCACTCATTTGCATTCGTTTCAAAGCTAATATGTTCTAAATTTACATAAAATGCAGGCCTCTCACAGACAGATGCATTAAACACTCTGGTTCTTATTTTCCTGCTCCCTTTGAACACTAGGGTTCTTATATACTGCATAGCCTTCAACACAAAGGTACCCAATGTTAGAAACCTTGCCAATGAGTGGCTGCTGTCAAAGACACAATTAGAATGCAGTCAGACCAAGTGACAATTAGCATCCAGGCCTGGTGGTTCAGGCTAGTAATCCTAGCTATGTGGGCGATTAGGGCAAGAGGATCAAAAGTTCAAGGCCAGTCTGGTGTACAGAGGGAATTCAAGGCCAGACTGACCATAAGATCCTGTCTCAAAAAAAGCAGAGGGCTGGGGATGTAGCTCAGTGGCAGAGTGCTTGCCTAGCACTTACCTAGCATGGAGGAGGGTTCTGTCCCCAGAACCACAAAAAAGAAAGGCAATCAGTGAGAAGGGAGCAGATTGCAGTTGGGGTAAGCCACTGCAGCCTAGGCAGCATGGACAGAAGCTCCACTGACCAGAGAGAACTAGGGCATTAAAACTTGCTCAGGAAGTGAAGCACCTCGTGCTATGCAAGGCTGGGCCTGCCTGGGAATACCATCCCGACCATAGGAGCCTGGCTGATGGCTTGTGTTTATTTCATCTCTGACCATTAACGTGGTGGTGCACACCTTTAATCCTAGCACTTGGGAGGCAGAGGCAGGCGGATCTTTGTGAGTTCAAGGCCAGCCTGGTCTACAGAGTGAGTTCCAGGACAGCTGGGGCTACAGGGAGACCCTGTCTCGAGGACCAAAATAAATAAATAAATAAAAAATAAAAAAATAAAATAAAATTTTGGGCTAAGAGATGGCTCAGTAGTTAAGGTCACTGGCTGTTCCTCCAGAGGACCCAGGTTCTACCACACGGCAGGTAACAACCATCATTAACTCCAGATCCGGGGGATATGACACCCTCTTCTGATCTCCCCAGGCATTGCACAGCACAGGTGCACTTACACACATGCAGGTAGAACATTCACACACACACAGACACACAGACAGACACACACACACAGACACACGCACACACACAAAGCTGGGCGTGGTGGCACACACCTTTAATCCTAGCACTTGGGTGGCAGAGGCAGGCGGATCTCTGTGAGTTCAAGGCCAGCCTGGTCTACAAAGAGAGTTCCGGGCTGGGCGTGGTGGCACACGCCTTTAATCCTAGCACTTGGGAGGCAGAGGCAGGCTGGTCTACAGAGTGAGTTCCAGGACAGCTGGGGCTACAGGGAGACCCTGTCTCAAAAAGACCAAAGGAAAAAAAAAAAAAAAGGAGAGTTCCGGGACAGCTGGAGATACAGGGAGACCCTGTCTTAAAAACACCAAAAACAGGGGCTGGAGAGATGGCCTAGCAGTTAAGAGTGCTGACCGCTCTTGCAGAGGACCCGGGTTCGATCCCCAGCACCCACATGGTGGTTGAGAAATGTCTTTAACTCCAGCTCCAGGGGAATCTAACACCCTCTTCTGACCTCTGCGGCTTTGCATGACACGGGTGCACAAACTACATGCAGACAGTATATTCATACACATAAAAATAAAAAACAAAAACAAAAAACAAAACAAAGCAAACAAAAAGCCAAAATTTTACCCTACATCTGCACCATCTACAAATGTAGAGCAATTGTGACAGAATACCATGCAGCCAGGAAAAGGGGGTAGATATAAACATGCTGATCCAGAGTTTTACAATCAAGTGAAAACACAAGTTTTAGAAAAACAATGTATCATTGTATTACATTTCCATTACCACTGAAAATCACTGTAATTTTTAGATGAAAGTAAAGGCATATGGAAACAAATGAAAGGATATACACCAAATGTAACAGCAGTTATCTCCAAGGGAAGTAAGAGCTCTTGTGTGTGTTACGTGTGGCTAGGAGGGGTTTACATTATTAAGTTTTTGGTAACATTTGAAATTTTTACCACAAGCACATGTAACTTTAGTCATCAGAAAATTGCAATAAATATTAAACTAGCAGCATAAACAGGACAATGGGAAGATGTGAAGGAGTCTCTGATGCTCCAATGCCATGGAGGAGCACAGATGGCTCTCAGATTAGCAGGCTCTTTGTCCTCTTCAAAAAGTCTAAACGACCTAAGTGCTGGGAGTGGTGGTACACATTTTTTGATCTCAGCACTGGGGAGTCAGAGGTAGGTGGATCTCTGGAGTTTGAACCCAGCTTGGTGTAAGTAACAAGGTCCAAGGTAGCCAGGAGCACATAGTGAGACCTGTTTTGAAACAAAAAACACCACCACCACCATCACCACCACAAACAAAAGTAATCTAAATAAAAACTTTCCCTTCCCCTTCCTCTATGACATTTACAAAACCCAAGTGTCTGGTATTCCTCAGAGGTTTCTGAAAAGCAAGACTTCCATGGCCGCAGGTGGAGAGCTGTATTTAAACAACCTGTCACCCCCCACTGGATGGTGGGGCTGTAGGTGTTTGGGCACAACAGCCTGCAGATAGGTTTTGCATGAAGGATGCTTGTACTCATGGATTATCACTTATAGCTAAAAATGAAAAAAAAAAACTGAGAGAAAGATGCAGGACAGTTATGGCAGAATGCATGATCTGGGATGGGGTGGGGGTGGGGGGGGAGGGAAAGGGAAATAAGCCTGAACTGAATTGGAAAAATGTATGAAATGCACAAAGCATCAATAAAAACTAATTTAAAAAAAAATAAAATAAAAGAAAAGAAAATAAAATAAAATAAAAAGCAGGGGAGACTAAGCTAGTGTTTCAAGTTCTTCATGAGCTCTGAAGACTTCCCAAACCTATTCCTGTCTAGCCAAGATGCTCCACATCTTGCTCACAGCTACGTGTGGAGAGCATAGACTGAAATAGCATGCACATGGTAATGAGCAATTCTGATGCTGTCCCAGAGATCTGGAAGACCGAGATTGGTAGAGCTTTGACTCTAGACATGTTCCATGAGAAAACCAGGCCAGTGGTGGGCTAGAAATGAGTCAAGCCATTCGTATCCCACTTAGTCTTTTTGTTGTGGTTGTGTTGTTTTGTTTTTTTTTGAGACAGGGTCTCCCTGTAGCTCCAGCTGGCCTGGAACTATGTAGACCAGGCTGGCCTTGAACTCGCAGAGATCCACCTGCCTCTCCTCCTGAGTGCTGGGATTAAAGGCATGCGCCACTATACCCAGCCTGTATCCTACTAGTCTTAAAGTCTGTGGCCAGTGGGCTGGGGTGGGGGTGTCACTTGCTGGCACCCCGGGGCACTTTCAAGCTCTTACTTTGGGGGAACTGATTTAACAGAAGTGGGTCCAAAGGAAATGACACCACAGTGGCTAAGGGAGCCCGTCAGCTCCCAGAGTAACCGCTGTACCACCATGGGCATCCACACTTGGATTCACAGTGGCTGAGGGAGCCCGTCCGCTCCCAGAGTAACCGCTGTACCACCATGGGCATCCACACTTGGATTCGCAGTGGCTGAGGGAGCCCGTCCGCTCCCGGAGTAACCGCTGTACCACCATGGGCATCCACACTTGGATTCGCAGTGGCTGAGGGAGCCCGTCCGCTCCCGGAGTAACCGCTGTACCACCATGGGCATCCACACTTGGATTCGCAGTGGCTGAGGGAGCCCGTCCGCTCCCGGAGTAACCGCTGTACCACCATGGGCATCCACACTTGGATTCGCAGTGGCTGAGGGAGCCCGTCCGCTCCCGGAGTAACCGCTGTACCACCATGGGCATCCACACTTGGATTCGCAGTGGCTGAGGGAGCCCGTCCGCTCCCGGAGTAACCGCTGTACCACCATGGGCATCCACACTTGGATTCGCAGTGGCTGAGGGAGCCCGTCCGCTCCCGGAGTAACTGCTGTACCACCATGGGCATCCACATTTGGATTCACACAGCTATTCAAAACAAAGGGCAGAAAAGGGTGTGGAGCAAAGGGTCCCTGTGAAGAACAGGCTGGCACCCCAACCCACTGCCTGTTTCAAATCTGCATATTGCTCTGAACTCCAGAGGCGGTGCAAGTAGTGGTAAGGTGAAGATGAAGGGCCAGGTCGAACAGCCAGCATCTGTGTTTACCTCCTTGGCACAGCTGTGAGCATGGTCTGAGCAGGCCAGTGCACTGTAAACTGGTTTTCCTGTTAACACCAGCTGCTTGCACTGCAGTTTCTTTGTGCATGCAGGCTATTTTCCCTCTAGTACCTGGGAGCCCCAAGTTGGAATAAGAAGCATCCTTGGGCCTGACCCCTCTCTTCTCATTGAACACTAGACTCAACCAGCCTCTGGGACTGAGGCGTGTCTTCAGAAGGGAGTGGGCATGGGTAATAGAACAAAACACTGAGATGTGGGCAGAGACAGAAGGGCAGTGGCATCTTCCTGAACCCACCACTTGGGCATTTATCCCTCAAACACTGAGCCACTTTCTAGGTGGAAGACAAGGGTGGACACTGGTGATGGGAAGGCCAACAAGGCCCAGTTCTCCTAGCCCACAGTACACCAGACTCCATTCCACGGACATGCCATTCCAGCCCTATCTCTCTCTGGTCAGAGCCTGGCACAAGGGCCTTCTATCACTCAGTCCTCTTCTGGCCACAGGTCTTGGTCAATGGCCCATTTCAAACTGAAAACTCTCCATCCATTTCTTTTAAAACTTTTTATTCAATAATATATACTTTTAAAATAATAATATGTAACTGCCCATCATGCCATACACTGCCCCTGTCCCGACTAGAGTCTGTAGTCAGCAAGTCTCCAGGGTTGGCTGGAGCAACTGGGGGGCCACGGGACCAGTCAAGAGGCGCGGGGAGCAACAGTAACCAATAACCATTTGCATACCCTTCACATTTCCCATGCTTTCTGGGTCGGGAGAAGTCAACAGGAAGCCAAAGGCATGTGAACCTTTTACATTCAGAAGTGAGGTCTGATTTACGGTGGTGGGCTGCCCTTCAGGTGGTCTAGTTGGAGTTCGCCAAGCCTGCCACCATTTTGTCTGCTCTTGGAACGTGATCTCGCTACACACGTTAAGACGTTTGGTTTGGTTCTTGTTCTGCTTATGGAAAAGTGGGAGGAACCGCCACAGACCTGGGGAGAGACGGGAGGAGGGGAAAGATGGCATTAATTACTCTGAGCCAGAGACAGGCAGGCCACCCGGGGGGGCTTCCTTCTCTCAGAGAGGGCCGGGGACAGGGCTCAAGCTTGTCTTCTCCATGCCATCGATGGGACATTTGCTGCATGGGCCCAGGCTTCGGACAGTGTCCTCTTCCTGCTCTCTGACCCCAACAGAAGCAGCCATTAGCCTGGCCTCATGGAGAGGAAGGACTTGGGGGAACACCATATCACCATATCCTGTCCCTTGGGTCCAGTTGCTGATGCAAATATCCTGTGACTGTCCTACAAGCCAAGCTACAGGTCCAACCCTAGACCTCCCTCAGACTTGACCCAGTTTCCTGATGTCCTGGGTCTAGAAGGTAGATGAATGACCTCTACTCAGGGAAGAGGACTGAGTCCACTGATAAATGAAGGGCAACAGCTGCCTGGCATGGCCTTAACACCTCAAGTCTCCTTTCATATTCCAGTTAAGGGAGTGACAAACTAGTGGCCAGATTCTAGAAGTGTTTCCCAGGACACTATCAGGGTGGAGAGAAAGCACTGGCAGCCAGGAATTGATCAGTCACTTCCTGCAAACTTCCTTTGGGTAAAGGAAGGGTTTCACTGCTTAGGTGTTTGAGAAAGGCTGACTGTATAGTAAGAGATTTGCCTTTAAGCACTTCAGCCAATTTCCAAGGGTCCAATCCACAGAGGGGAAAAGCGGGCACATGCATGAAAGCCCCCACCATCTCCCAAATAGTGGCACAGGCCCACATCTGAATGGATGTCCTGCAAGGGGGTGGGAGAGATTTTCATACGCGCCTAAGACAGGGTTCCCCAAGGTTAAAGTCATGCAACAAAACAAGCCAGCCTGAGGAGTCTTGAGTGCTTCCAGAAACAAGTAGAATCCTGCCACATTCCAGGCTTGCTTCTAAAGTCTTCACGCCAAGGTGACCTCAGCCACCACATTGGTCTTTGAAGTTCCAGATTTATGCTCCACCCTCTGCCCCCAAGAGAAAGGAATGCAAGCTAAGGTCCTCACAGGCATGGCTGGTTTGCTTCCCACTGGTGAAGGCTGAGGGTTGTCAACATTTTTATTTAGGAAAGCAGGAATTGACATGGTGCCACACAGGGCTACGAGGCAGGAACTGGGTCTGCAGTGTCCACTTGGAAAGGATCACAACCCAAGCAATGGTGCAAATAGAGGGCGCCACGGTTCTTGAAGATTATGTCACCTCATGTCAAGATTTCTGCCCCAAACTTTTAGTTACCATGTACAGCAAGAAGAGCCAGCAAATGGAAAACTGTTAATTTATTGATTCAAAGTTGTTTTTTAATCCCCAATACATGCAGTTCAGGGTTAGGTATCACATTTGTAGCACATTGTTGAGTCTTGACACAAAGGTATGCAGCAGATGCATAATCCCACCATGCTTCCAGCTTCCACAATGCCTGACTGTGCTGTTTCCCTGAACACAGATCCCCGCCGCACACCAGCATGCCATTACGAGTTCCCTTGTCACCTCCCCTCCCCACCATCCTCACCCTGGGGTTAGTTTTTAAGGGTGGGACACACTTCAGTTTTAATTTATTAAGCTCCTTGACAAACTCAGGTTCCCCTGTGCTGAGACCTGTTTGCTTCCCCTTTCAGAAGGGCTGGCATGAAGCAACCGCCTCTCCCTGTGGCTATCAGTGCAGGTTTCTAACCCCATCATTTAATCTGAACTAGCATTAAAGGAAACAGTTAACCGGGCTCCTGGGTTTATCCTGATAATCTCCCCATTGCTCATGTCCCGAAGTAGCTGTTTCCATCACTTCAGCACAGCATCTGGAGAACCTGTTTCCCTGAGTAGGTACATGCCCTGTGGCCTTCAGCACCAGCTCTCAAGGGCCAATGAACCCAAGCCAGGGGCAGTGTCCTCTCCAGGAACACCCAGGACAGAAGCTTGTTGTCCCCTAGTTCCATCCTCCAAGTGTCCCCTCAAGGTCTACCTTTAGACACTTTACCTTATTGGTTTTTCTTATTGGCTAATCCTCCCCGGCTACTCTCTCTAAGGCCCCAGGATTCCAAGCTCTTCCCAGTCTCCTCTGAGCAGTTGTCTAAGGATACCTGTCACCTCTGGAGGGGACCCACACATCCTAAGCCTGGTGGGCACAGACATGATAGGGGAAGGTCTGTGAGGAGGCCTGGTTGGCCACTTCACTGGGTCAGCTTGGGCAATCCTGCTCTTTCAGGACATGCCCCAATTTGCAGGCAATGGCTTCTCCTGCCCCGCTCCTGCTCTATATCCTCCTGCCACAGGGACAGGACAGGCAGGGGACCCACTGAGAGGAGCCAGCAGACTGAACTGCCACCAGCGCACTTGCTAGCAACATTTTCAGTGTGGCTTTCTCAAGCAGGCAACCTTGTGGCCACCAAGGAAGAGACCTGATCTAGATTCAGCCCAGAGTCTTTTCTCAGTGCACTAGGGGCAAGTTCCCGAGCACAGGCAGCACCTGAGACAACAGTGCAACACTACCCTGTTCCCCATAAGTCCTTGTCATAGGCACTTTTAACCTGTTATAAGGTAATGAAATGAACAAATGAAAATTACTGAGATGAACATAAAAAAATATGCTAACAGAAAATGTGGGTGAACCTACCAGTTTAGTCTGAGTATAGGACTAGACTCCCACACCAACTCACACTCACACACACTCTTTACTCTCCAAACCCAGGCCAACTTGGACCCAAAGTAGATCTGGAGACAGGTAAGAGGTCTACGAACTTCAATTTGGTAAAGACCAACCTAAGTGTCAAGTTCAGACCCAGAGGGGAGCATTTCAAAGCCAGGTATGCTCCACATCTAAGGCATGAAGAGAGGTAAAGTGCTGCTTACAAAGGAAGAGTTCCTGCTGAGCCAAAGCTACAGCTAGCTACAGGCCCAAGGACAGCAGGTCAGCTGGACTGCCTCTCCCACAGCGTGCCAAAGCAGAGAGGGACAGAGGCACATGGCCGGACCTTATTCTTAGATGCTTTTACTGTTTCCGGAGGACCCAGACAAGTGGGGTTACTGTTCTACCAAGACCCTCTAGCAGGCCCTTGGTACCTGGTCTACATGAGCAACTTGTGAGAGAGAGCGTGAGAGAGAGGCAGGGAAGAGAGAGGTGATCAAGGTAGAGATGGAGTTTAGGGAGCAGGAGTATATGTCAGCATGCCCCTGACAACCAAGGGCCCAGGCTGCCCAGAAGGGCACATAAGAAGGCCTGCGGTAACTTGCCTGACACATCACAGGTTCAGTCATGAGCACAAGCCTGGTTTCCTATTTTCAGGTGAACAAATGCATACATACATCAATACATAAAATGTGCAATGCAGGCAGGCAAGACATATAAGAACTTAACTGAATGTACTCTCTGGATTTAGAAGCTTTAAAGGTTTGTTTTTGTTTTACTTTTTTTGTGTGTGTGCGTGCTCGTGTGTGTGCATGCTTGTAGCACAGCACACATGTGGTTAAAGGTTAACTTGTGGGAGTCAATTCTCCCCTCCACCTTGTGGGTTCCAGGTATTGAACTCAGGTCTTCAGTCTTGGCGGCAAGTGCCTTTACCTTCTGAGCCATGTCACTAGCCCAAGATCTTATTTTTTAATCTACAAACTCAACTCCATAATATCACGAGAAGAGTTCATTTACATTTTAAATTCCCAAAGACCAAACGACAAAAATAGAATCTACATTTAGAGATAGGACCTGCTACCAATACCAATACAATTTTATTGGAATTTGGAATGTAAACAGATGTTTCAAACAAACAATCTAACCTTATAAAAATGTATGGCATTATTAAATAGTTAATAAAAGAAATCCTAAATGTGATGTGGTGGTGGTAAATACCTCTAGCTCTACCCAGGCATGGTAGGTCCCTAGAGTTGAGGCAGGGCTCTGCTGCCAGGAGGGAGACCATCTAGCAAAACGCATGTCAGTTACAAGTCCCCCAAATTAAATTAGCCCTATCCGAAAAACAACACAAAATGCAGCTCTTGCTAACGTGAAGGTTAGCACAGTGGCTCTAAAGCTCTGTCACCCTGCTCTCAGCCCCTGACTCTTCATCTCTTATGCAACAGCTGCTGGAGTCAAGGACAGCCTTGCCCACACACCAGCACCTGAGTGTGAAGACTTCTTTGCCACCACACTCACATACAACATATAGCAGTTTCAAATGCCTGTTATCCCGATTACAGTCAGAAGTTGTATAGGAATAAAAAGAGGGCAGGCAGGGTGGGTACTTTTTACTTCGGGGAGGTCATTCCTGAATAAATCCTAACAGGACATTTTCTCCCTCCTTGGCTTGGCTGAAAACTGACTTTCCAGCTTTAGTTAAGGTTGTGAACAAAAATGGTTTTTGTTTTAGAGAGGTGCATTAAAATATATGCATACATGGGATAGGCTGGGAACCGGTGAAGTTTTCCTTATAAGGCAGGGAGGAGGGGAGGCGGGGGGTGTAAAAAAAAAAAAAAGCAACAAGATTCAATGGTTAGGCAAATCAACAAAGGTGAGGCCCAAGTTATGCACATAGCATGGAACTTCTGATGCGCCCGTGGACCTGTTCACGGCAGCTCTACGTTTACAGTGACGCCTCTCGACATCAAAGAGGACTGGTTGAAAGTGACTACAGTTTGCTCCCAAATGAACACACTTAGAGGAAAACTGCAGGAATGAGGTACATTTCCTGGAGAGCTCATGTCATAAAAAAATACATAACACATGAATTTGTAAAAGAGCTTAAAAAAAATACTGTCACTGTTTTCATTTTTTTTTTTTTTGTAAATGAGGCTGGTGTGTCAGAATAGACTGCTGACTTTTGCTAAAACTTGAGCCTGAATTCTCACAAAAGAAAACCAGACCACAATGGAATAGATAGGAAGTCAGATATTCAGAGCTTGTTGAGCAAACGGGTTAATTCAACAGTGGTATCCTGTTAAACGCAGGTAAGTGGACAACAACTCCGAGCTTCTCATCTCCCATGCATTCCAAAGGGAGAGTCCCTCAGATCCTGAACTACGCGATCGCCACGCTGCACAGCGCAGCTCCCTGCAGACTAGTACTGGGGAGTTTCTTGCTTTTGACAGACTTTTAGGTCTTTACTCTTCTTTGCCTTTAGAAGGAATGATTAGAATTTCTTTTTATCACACTGTAGTTTCCTTCAGGTTTGTGTTTGGTTGGTTTTATTGGCAAGCATCAGAGCTGCATTACCGTCGCTTTCCAGGCTTCATCGTGCTGCACTGAGACCACTAGAAAGCACGGCGTTCTCTGCACCAGGCTGGGACTGCTCCTTCACCACTGGGTCTGTAATAGAGGAACACAGGCCCTCACATTAGCCCTAGCTGTGAACTGCAGTGGGCTGCCACAGTCCACATGCCTTTCCCCTTCCACACAGAGACACAGACATGTGGAACCTAGGTGACACAAAAACCAGACACCAAGACAGGACCGAAAATGCTTCTTCTTTTTGCCCCAGTGCTTGGGCTGGAGCCTCTGGCCTCACACTTACCAGGCAAGCAACGTACAACTTTGTCACAGCCCAAACCCTTCCTTAATTTTATTTTGGGGCAGACTCTCACTAAGTTGCCCAGACTGGCTCTGAATATATGCCTACAGAGGTCAGAAGAGGGTGTCAGATTCCCCTGGAATTGGAGTGGAGGTTGTTAGCTGTCATGTGAGTGCTGGCAATCAAAGTGCTCTTTCTAAGCCACTGAGCCACAGCTCCAGCTCCTCAACCCCTAATTTCTTTATAGAGAGTCGGCAGAACTCTTTATCAATTTTAGGCAACAGTAAAGTAACAAGTCTATTTAGAAAAAGTAGTCAAGCTGGGCGTGGTGGCTTGACTACTTACTCCTAGCACATCTTTAGCCCTAGCATTCAGGAGGCAGAGACAGGAGGATCTGTGTGAGTTCAAGCCCAGCCTGGTCTACAGAGATAGTTCCAGGATAGCTGGGGCTACAGGGAGACCCTGTCTCGAAAACACACACACACACAAAAAAAGTAGTCCGTTTATGAATTACATAAGACATACCAATCAGGGTGTTTTTGGTTGTCTGTTTTTTTGTTTCTGAGACAGGGTCTCACTATTTAGCCTAGGCTGGCCTCGAACTTGCAAACTCTTTCTCTCTCTTTTTTTTTTTTGGTGTTTTCGAGACAGGGACTCCCTGTAGCCCCAGCTGTACTGGAACTCACTCTGTAGACCAGGCTGGCCTTGAACTCACCAAGATCTGCCTGCCTCTGCCTCCCGAGTGCTAGGATTAAAGTTGTGCACCACCATGACCGGCTTTTTTTTTTTTGTCGAACTTGCAAACTCTTATGCACCTGCCTCTTGAATTTACATGAGCATTTTTTGCCAAGATTTATTTTTAATTATTTGTATGTGTATGGGCATGTGCTCATGAATACAGGTGCCCATCAAGGCCAGAAGCATCAGATCCCTTGGAGCTGGAGTTGTAAGCAGCTGTGAGCTGCCTGATATAGGTGCTGTGAACTAAACTTGTGTTCTCTCCAAAAGCCTGCTGAGCCATCTCTCTAGACCTACAGCGGTATTCTTATAGTGATCTACCTTAAAAGGCAAGAATAGCTTTATGTGATGGAAATTTCTAAATCTGTTGTCTCCTTATACTACTTTTAGGTTCAAGACCATAGCAATATATTCTTACAGACCTTAGTTAAATTCTACAGGAAAAAGGAGAGGGAAAGATAGCATAGAGGTCAAACAATAGACAAAAACCTTAAGGGATGAGTATTCATCTTGATTCAGAGGGTGAAGTGGGTCAAGTCACTAAGCAACCTCATTTCCCAGTCTTTTCCCTGATTGGACTAAACTATCTCTTCTAGCCAATGACCCTTGAAACTTTCAGCGGGAAGAACTATGTATACTCAGACCACAAGCAAGGATACAGACTGAATACACACATGCCCTGTGGGAGACGTAAGTCAGAATCTGTCAAGATTGTACCTGCTCCCCTGCCTAAAATTCTTCATTTACTGCTTCCTTTAGAAACATACTATGGTTATCATACTACTTTTTTTTTTTGGTCTTTTTGAGACAGGGTCTCCCTGTAGCTCTGGCTGTCCTGGAACTCACTCTGTAGACCAGGCTGGCCTCGAACTCACAAAGATCCGCCTGCCTCTGCCTCCCAAGTGCTAGGATTAAAGGCGTGTGCCACCACGCCCAGCATTTATTTATTTCTGTATGTGTATGAATGTACTGTCTGCATGCAGGTTTGTGCACCCGTGTCGTGCAATGCCGTGGAGGTCAGAAGAGGGTGTCGGATTCCCCTGGAACTGGAGTTCTCCTGGAATTGGAGTTTCAGACGGTTCTTGGCTGCCATGTGGGTGCTGGGGATCGAACCCGGGTCCTCTGTAAGAGCAGTCAGCGCTCTTAACCGCTAGGCCATCTCTCCAGCCCCATACTACTTTGAACCAAAAAAAAAAAATTTTTTTTTGTCTTTTTGACACAGGGTCTCCCTGGAGCCCCAGCTGTCCTGGAACTCACTCTGTAGACCAGGCTGGCCTTGAACTCACAAAGATCCACCTGCCTCTGCCTCCCAAGTGCTAGGATTAAAGCGTGCACCACCAAGCCCGGCCACCAGTTGTTTTTTAAAGGAAAAAATAATCTTTGGTTAGGTGTGCACTCTCTCTCTCTTTGGTTAGGGTGTCTCTCTCTTTCTGTTCTTTTTTGGTCCTTTTGAGACAGGATCTCCCTGTAGCCCAGGTGGTCTGGAACTCCCACTATAGATCAGGCTGGACCCCAACAAATAGAGATCCATCTGCTTCCCGAATGCACTGCTACGCCCTGGTTGGTTAGGCTTTTATACACATTGTATATACCCGAAAACAAATCTAAATACCTTTAACCTACAAGCTCAGGGTGACAGCTTGGGCTTGGAAGAGCTTCCATGAAAAATACCTTTGGGAACTAAGAAAGTCACCTGTAAAGGTGTCCTGGTTATCCAGAGTAATGAAATTTGAAGCCAAATTCTCAATCCAAATACCTAAAGTATTCCTGATTAATCTCAAAGATGAGGGTTTTTTTTTTTTTTTTTTTGACCTTCAATAAGTTGTGCCCTCTGAAAACAGTCCCTGCACTCACAGAAGTAAGGGTGCTCCATTGCCTCTTTGGCAGTCAGTCGCTGTTGATGGTCATACCGCAGGAGCTTGTCAAGAAGGTCTAGGGCCTCAGAACTGACAAGGTGTCTGTTCTCACTATGAATAAAGTTTTCCCAGCGTTTCCGTGAATGTCTGAGAAAAAAGTGAAACATTATTATTCTGAGATGAACCAAAGCCAATGAGCTCTTAGAACATGGTACTGAGTACAAATTAGCCAAAGCTGTTCCTTACTGGACCTACTTCAAGTAGGTGGGCATAGCCACACCCTATCTTCCCCTTAGTTATGAAACAGCATCCTAAGATAAAACTGCTGAATCATTAGCCATGCAGAATTAGTTAGAACATATACATTTGACTGAGAACTTGTGGGAATCTTTCTGAATTATTTTTATGCCTCATTCTTTGCCATCAACTGTGAATAAGGCCTAGTGGCGACTAGTCCACACATCATGGGTGGGGGGCGGCTTTAGAAGTAGGTGGTTTCATGAAGCAAAGTCTGAAAATCATTAGCCAAACATTTATAGAACATATTACACTGAAGCTGAGTGTAGGCTGCACACCTATAATCCTAGCACTCAGGAAGCTGAGGCAGGAGGATTTTTGTGAGCTTGAGACTAGCCAGGGCATCACAGAAAGAATTTGTCCGAAAAAAGGAAAACAAAACAAAACAAAACAAAACAAACCCCTAAACAAACCATGAAAACCTGCACTGTACCTAAAAATTCAATATGTTTTTCTTAATACACTTTGCACAAAACTTAATACCAGTTTTAAAAACCTACTTCAGAAAACAAACTATTTCTTAAAGAATCACAGTTTTCCAAGTCTGCCATCAAAATAAGCACTTATTTTACTCAGAAAACTCGTTTTCATAACATTATGTGTTTTTTTCCTTGCACAGGCTGGCTTTGAACTCAATGATCCTCCTGACTCAGGTGTTAGGATGAGAGGCCTGGCACCTCCATACATGGCTTATGGCTTATTTTCCGTTTTCTTCTTTTTTTTTTTTGAGACAGGGTTTCCTGTAGCTCCAGCTGGCCTGGAATTCACTACGTAGACCAGGTTGGCCTTGAACTCACAAAGATCCACCTGCCTCTGCTGGGATTAAAGACATGAGCCATCACGCCTAGCTTTTTCCATTTTTGATTGATGGACAATTGAACTCAGATAAGTAAACAATTAGAAGGCTTAGCAAGTCAGGCCAGTATCTCAAATTAAGTTAAAAAAAAAAAAAAAAGGGTAGTTCAATTTTGATATTACAAAAGGAAAAAAAAAAGATTTTGTCTAGCCTTCCACTTCTGAAATGGGCAAAGTGCATGCTTGTCTCTACCCCCTCACCCCAACTTACTGTCCCAGGATGTCATTGAAGTGAGGGTCTAGGTCTATGTGGTACCTCTTCAGATACCCGTACAGCTCATCTGTCCCTAGAACCTTGGCGATGCGAACAAGCTGAAACACAAAACAAACTGACCAAATTACTGAGCAGAGTTGCCTGTGAGCCTGTGAGGATGCAGGACTTGGGAATTAGGTGATTCCACACCATTAAAACATATGGGGACTCAACCTATATTTGGGACAGGCAGAGAGACTTAACGGACATAAGGCTTGCATGAATGCAAATTTCAAAACTGCTTTTGAAGGACTAACAGATAATTCAGGAGCTAACATGTATAGGGACATCACAATATAATGATTAGAATCCAGTCTCATTAGATAAAGAGGTGCTGACTTCTTAGATTCACTTTGGAAGTTCAGCACAGATACTTCAGCATATTTAGGAACCCTGTAAACAGACTAAACTAAGCAACTCTTTAGCTTACAGATTATGTTCAGACAGTGACTAACATTTCATGTCTCATGGAGAGTATTCCTGTGTTAGTTGCTATTTTCTTGGCATTCATGCACAAATAATACAAGCCACGTTTGCTCACCTGGTCATAGTTGTCTTGTCCATGGAAGAAGGGCTCCTTTCGAAAGATCATGCTCGCTAACATACAGCCCAAGCTCCACATGTCCAAGCTGTAGTCATACATCTGATGACAGAAGGATAACCAATCAGTCAAGGCTGTTAGAAACCCTTTTTGCTGATCGGAACCGTCTTTCTAAAGATTCTTATCATTTCTAAGGTACAGGGGATTAAACCTTGCACAAGCTAGGTGAGCACTCTACTGCCAAGATATGCCCCAGCCCTGCTGCAGGAATTTTAGAATTATTAGCTATTCCTTTGTCAAAAAAAAAAAAAAAAAAAAAAAGGCGGGTTGGGGGGGAGCACTCAGTCAGTAAGGCAAACCTGACAACCTGAGTTGGAAGAAAATCAATTCCTGCAACTGTACTCTGACCTCTACACATGGACCATGGCACATGCATGCACACACACCAGAAATAGTTTTTAAATATAGATGAAACATGGTGTGGTGGCATACCCTTTTAGTCCCAGCACTAAGGAGGCAGAAGCAGGCAGATCTCTGTGAGATGGAAACCAGCCTGTCTACATAGCCAATTCCAGACCAGCTGGGGTTACAACAGGGAGATTCTATCCCAGAAACAAAAACAAAAAATAAGTAGAAAAAAATGTACAATTAGTTTTTAGGGCAGAATAATGATTAGGTTTTGAATGCATCCAAACTGGCTGCACAGCAAGCCAGGAAAAGACCCAAGGAAATAAACTAGGAGCAGCTCATTAACAAGTTCACCTGATAGTCCACGAGGAGCTCTGGTCCCTTGAAGTATCTTGAGGCCACTCGAACATTGTACTCCTGAGCAGGATGATAGAACTCTGCCAGACCCCAATCAATCAGTCGCAGCTACAAACAAAACAAAACATGAAAGGAGCACTTTTAGATGCCTGTACCTAGGGAAAGGCCATACCATACGTCTATTCAACACATATCTGGCCACACACAGAGTGTGAGCAGTTGTACCCATTAAAAGAATTATGCTCTAAAAAACTGCCTGAGAAGTCATTTCTGGGGCAGAGCACTTGGAATGCTTTCTTTCCCTTTTCAATTTAACTTGTCCTGTTTTTATTTTACTCTTTATCTCTAAGCTCAACCTATTTACAGCCTTCATGGTACTTATATGTGAACACATTCATTCACAGCTCTTACTAGCAGCTTCAGGGACAGCTGAAGAGATTAGGGGCATATGCCCCACTCCAGGGCTGAAGCACTACTCTACTATGGTGCTATTAAGTGAATGCTTGCTGGTCCATGTACTCACCAATCAAGGACAATCAGAGCTGAGTATCAAAACCGGGAGAGACCCAAGAGGACTTCTAAGAGCAATCAGATTGGTCTGAGGGTCATTAAGAAATGAAGCAAAATCACTGCTGTAATTTCTTTCTGAGGCTCTTTGGAAAACTCAGGCCAATATGAAGCCAGTGACAACAGTTGGGGTCACCTGTCCACTTTCCCGGTAGAAACCAACACTGGAAACTGGAGAAGTCACAGTAACCCAAGTCTGCCAAAGGAATCAGCATGGTCTCTAGACACCATGTTGGTAGAGGACAGTGTTTAGGTCTGCCCTAAGCTTCCAGCAAAGGTCTGGTGCTGCCTGGCTGGATTGGTACCTTTTTCTGTTGGTGATCTATCATGACATTGTGAGGTTTCACATCCCTGTGCATGATTCCCTTGCTGTGGCAGTAATCCAGAGCCTAGTAGGTAAGAAAGCACAGAGAAACGTAAGCACACCCTTTGCCACCCACAATGCAAACACATTCTTATTTGTTTATGACACCCTAACTTGAATACAGTCTCCAAAAAGGGGCAGCCTGTAAGGAAGAGAAAAAACATGCTTCAGAAGGCACCCCTTGCTCTCTGTGCACACTACGGCTGGCAGCTAGTAGAAAAGGGGCTACAGAGGCACATGCTGAAGGTTGCTTTAAAAAGGGGGGAATGATAAACCAAGTGTGGGACCTCACCAGAGTCATCTCTCATAGAGGTTCAAATGACATGTCAGAATCCATGTGGGCATGAAGAATGACGTCCAAACATATCTTTCAACATGGCGGACTCTTAAGACATGTGAGCCATGGAAGTTTTCTAGATTAAGAAGCATTCATATTTTCCTTCAATTTGGAGCCTGAGCCAGGTGGCTTTTAGGAATTATCTTTATTACTGTAAGGGAGAAAATTACTTCTTGTACTACAATCAATATAAAAGGTTTAAATGTTGAAGCCAACGATTTTCAGCATAATCTTTGCCACAATGCATTTTAGGGCTTCCATCCCCCTTCCCCTTGAACTTGTCTGTTGTTAACCCCTAATCTAAACTATTCCAAACCACTGACCTGCTGCTACCTATTGCTAGAGATTTTTTGGTTGGACATTCCTGTCAGTACAGTACTTTATCTACTTTCCTCCACTGAGAATGTTTTTTGATGAACATTATTAGTTTAGGAGCACTTGGGTTTTTCCACGCTGGGGCTATTGAGAACAATGCTGTAACCTTCATGTGCAGGTCTTTGAGGGGCATATGCTTCCATTTCCCTGGGAGGATTCTTCAGGGCAGAAATGCTAAGCTGTCGGGTAATTTTATATTTAATTAATTATTTTTATTTTATGCATTATAAGTGTATTACCTGAACGTATGTAAGTGCAATGTAACCCATGTTATGCAATGCCGGAAGAAGTCCGAAGGGGGCTAACAACCAAACCCAGGTCCTCTGCAAAAGCAGTCAGAGCTCTTTTATTTTTTATCTCTAGATCAACAGCTCAACCCTTTTTCAGCCTTCATGGTACTTATATGTGGAACACTTCATAACTCTTACTAGCAGCTGATGAAGAGGTTAGAGGCATATGCCCCACTCTACTATGATGCCATTAAGTGAATGCTTGCTGATTCATGTACTCACCAATCAAGGACAATCAGAGCTGGATATCAAAACCAGAAGAGACCCAAGAGGACTTCTAAGGCCAATCAGATTGGTCTGAGGCTCATTAAGAAGTGAAGCAAAATCACTGCTGCACCATCTCTCCAGCCCCATCAAGCTGCTGGTTTTCTCGACTCCAACAGACGATGGTTCCAGTTTCTCTGCATTCTTGTCAATACTTGTTGCTACTCTCTCTCTTTTTAAATTACAGCTATTCTAGAGGGTTAAAGTATATCTCATTGTGGCTGTGATTTCTATTTCCTGAGCAACTGTCGAATGTTTATTGGCCATTCTAAATATATTGCTTTTGAAGAAATGCTGATTCAAATATTCCATTTTAAAACTTGGATTAATAAAGCCTTTCCCTTTTTTTTTTTTTTTTTTGGTCTTTTTGAGACAGGGTCTCCCTGTAGTACCAGCTGTCCTGGAACTCACTCTGTAGACCAGGCTGGCCTTGAACTCACAAAGATCCGCCTGCCTCTGCCTCCCAAGTGCTAGGATTAAAGGCGTGCGCCACCATGCCCGGCTCATCCTTCTTTTCTTAACGCAATGGACAATCTATAGGAATTCCAAAGTTAGGACCTTTGGCTTGTCTCAGAAGACTCAGAAGTTAAGAGTATTGGCTGTTCTTGCAGAGGACTGCAGGTCAGGTCCCAGTATCCACATGGCATCTCAGAACCACTCATAGCTCCAGTTCCAGGGGACTCTGACCTCCTCTTCAGACCTCAGCAGGCATTGCACGACATGGGTGCACAAACCTACATGCAGATAGTACATTCATACACATAAAAATAAAAAATTAAAAAAAAAAAAATTTTAATTTCTGTATGTGTATGAATGCAAGTTTGTGCACCCGTGTCGTGCAGTGCCGTGGAGGTCAGAAGAGGGTCTCAGATTCCCCTGGAACTGGAGTTCTCCTGGAATTGGAGTATCAGATGGTTCTCGGCCGCCCTGTGGGTGCTGGGGATCGAACTCGGGTCCTCTGTAAGAGTGGTCGGTGCTCTTAACCACTAGGCCATCTCTCCAGCCCTAAATAAAAATATTTTTAAAAGGCACTGGAAGGCAACATATGGCCAAATGAGCTACTTCCCAAGCAATGATGACAGGGGCCCAGGACCCTACTGCACACAGCACTGAGTGTTCCAGGTGGAGTTTTCCACAGGGTTGTTCACAACCTTGATACCAGTTGGCATTCTGGATTAGATAATAATTCTTCGGTGTGTGTGGTTTGTGTATACAGGAGTTATGATTTACTAAAAGGATGTTTAATAAAATGCCTGGCTTCTTTAGGTCCTAGTTGTATTCCTCCTTCCAGCTAGAATATCCAAAAGTGGGTCTAGATGCCAGGTATTTACTAGAAAGCAAACGACCTGACTGGGGAACAGAAGCAGACTGTGAAGGCCTCCATACTAGGCACCTTTATATTGGAAGAATACCTAAGCTAGAAAACGATGCCCAGTATCAGCATGGCGAGAATATGCTCTCCTGGCCTGTACCAAACTTGTTTTGCTCAAACACAACAGTATGCAAAATATGGTGCTTTTATTCTCAACTTGAGAACAAGTAATACTAAACTATGTGGATGGAGATAGGAATAATCTCCAAAGAGGGAAATACTCAAGTGAAGGTGCAGGAGAGAACTTTCATTTTCTCTGCCAGCCCTGACCAATACAAATTTCTGCAGCTCAGGGAAACAAACTGTAGCTTCACTGTACAGCATAGGAGCCACTAGCTACACAAGGCCACTGAGCAGGAGGAATGTGACTAGTATTCCATGACTAAAGGACTGAATTCTTAGCTCTGCCTACTTTAAATGGCTACCCTAGTTCTAGGGACATCTGCCCCAAAGCTGTACAAATGTAAAACTTAAGTACACTTAATTAAGTACACTAAGATTTATTCATTTCACTTCCATTCTACTTCGATTTTTCCTTTGCTTCCAATGTGTCTTGTATAGTGCCTTATGAAACCAGGGTCCATGAGCACAACCTCCTGAAGCTGAATCAGATAAGACAAAGCCAGAGGGGTCTGAGCAGTCACATGCTGCCTTCAGCCTCAAGTCTTCTACATTTTAAGTGACGTTAAATATTTCCTGTTTCCAACTCCTATTTTTTCTTTTCCAAACAAGAAAATTTAGCAATGCTGATTTATGTCATTTTACCTAGTCTTTGCCAAAGAAACAAGCTAATGAGGGCCACAATACCTGGGATGTAAAAAATACCCAATGAAAACAAAACTGGATGACAAACACTATGAGACAATTCATTCTTTGGCAGTAGCTCCATTCCACGGAGCTATTGATATGCTTTTAAATTCCTTGAGGAATTATTTCAGTTTTAAAATCTGGTACTGTTTCTGATCATTTACAATGAAAGACATTTCTCAAACTTCAAATGTGAAACTATGCCTCATTAGCAGGAAGCAATTATGAAACAGGTACCTCCAGAAAGCAGGAAGGTGACCAGGCACTGACAGTTGCTGTTTTTAGATTACTAATCTAAGGACAAATGTGCTAGGCTATGTCTGTAACCATCTCAATCCTAGGCTTAATCATTGTGAGAATTAATTGTAACTCTCATGTGGTGCCTGTGTGGGACACCAGATGAGAAAGGGACTGATGGTCACAGGAGTTAGCACTGCAAGTATCTTCCATACCATGATTATGTTCTGGTCTAGAAAAGACACAGAAGAGGCGAGCCGTGCAAAAGTTCTACTCCTCTATCCTTATCAGCAAAAAGAAGGCTCAGCAGAAACGGGGGAATCCTAGCTCTGCCACCTTGGATCTAATGACAGGTGGCTTACACAAGGTATTCATTCCATACTCAAGTTCGCCCTTGTCTTACTGCTGGAAACCCAGAAACCACCAAGCAAAGCATCTTGGAAGACAAGACTCAGCTATTCCAGCAGACCCTGCTGAGGTCCCAGATACATGAATAAGGCCATCCTAGACAATCTCATCCCAGTCAAGTCAACCTGGACCTTAAAAAAGTAATCAGAAGAATTCAGGGAACTTTGAGAGATGAAAAACCACTTTAGAAAGTCCCTTAGTCTGAGGTGATTCATTACACAGAGAAAATGAACACAACTAATTAAATGGGAAAGAGAAAGTCCAAGGGCCAACAAGACCAGTAAGAGGTTATAATCTCTGGTATAATGATCCCGTTCCTCTTGGTTGGCCATCTTTACCAGTTTCATGGGACATCTGTGAGCTCTCACACCTGAGGCCTCAACAAAAGTTAAGCCTCATACTCTCTGGGCATTAAGAAACATCCTGCTCAAGTTCTCTATCCTTTCAAAAAATTCTCCTTTAAGGAATGAGCATGAAAAAGAAAATGCACTGTCCATGAATGCTACTTACTTTAAGTAGTTCATACATATAAAACCGGATATCAAAGTCTGTCAGGATCTGGTAGAGTTGCTGAAACAGATTTCAGAAAACAGGTTAATTTGGTCTGAATTTTGCTATCCTAAGTGCTGGGCTTCCCCTGCAAACCTAGTGCTTTAGTTTACTAAGGATTCCCACGACTTTACTACCTAATTTACAGGAGAGAGAGAGAGAAAAAAAAAGGAAAACCAGGAGAGGGAAACATTTAAGCTGACTTGGATCTTTAATGTTCCATGTAGTAGGCATAACTACACTGCTATGAAGTCCAAGTTATACAGCTGTCCAATATTCTTATGCACACCAAGCCCACCTACTATCACAGTAAACCCTGGAGAACTCTATGAGCTGATGTGGTTGAAGACTGTTGGGAGAATGAGACCGTTTGCAAAAGAAACATGAGGAAAGTGAGGGCTAGCATTGAGTTACTTTACTGGGACTTTCATCTGTAAAAGGCTTTCCTCTCGGGGATGGAGAGATGGCCTAGCAGTTAAGAGCGCCGACCTCTCTTACAGAGGACCAGGGTTCGAGCCCCAGCACCCACATGGCGGCTGAGAACAGTCTGAAACTCCAATTCCAGGAGAATTCCAGTTCCAGGGGAATCCGACACCTTCTTCTGACCTCCACGGCATTGCACAACACGGGTGCACAGACCTACATGTAGACAGTACATTCATACACATACAGAAATTAAAAAAAAAAAGAAGTTAAAAAAAAAAAAAAGGCTTTCCTCTCATGCCATGTGCTGCCAGCTATAGCATGCACTTGTGTAAAGGGCCTAAGGTCTAAAAAGAAACGTTCATAAGTTGTCAACATAGTATTTTTTTTTTTTTTTTTTTTGATATTTTGAGACAGGGTGATCTCCCTTTAGTCCCAGCTGGCCTGGAGTTCACTCTGTAGACCAGGCTGGCCTTGAACTCAGAGATCTGCCTGCCTCTGCCTCCCAAATGCTGGGATTAAAGGCATGCGCCACCACCCCCAGCACCAGCACCAATTTTAATGACTGTGAAAGACACCCACCACCTGTCTAAAAGTGCTTGGAGTGAATCCATTACAAATCCCTGGATGATCAATCCCTTTGCAGGGGCTCTAGGTGAGAGAAGACCAAACTACATCTGTACTATGTAGCCTACTGGTCTCTTCAGGGTCCTTCCTGGCTTCTTCTAATTGTAGCTGTAATCCCTACACTGCAGCCTCCAGAGTCACCATCTCTGATGACACCAAGCTGTGTTTACTCCTCCATTCTCCCTCTCCAGTGCTGCTCTCCCAACCCATCCTATCAGCTTTCCACATAGCAGACAGGGGTTTCTCCCATTTTTGAAGCCTTACTTCTGAGATGTGCATGAAACAGTAAGAACAGCAGTGTCCCTCAAATTAACAGGCAGTGGCAGCCACCAAGACTTCTGGAAGTAAAGTCTCATTCTGTGACGATGCAGAATCTCTGAGCTCTCCCTGCCTTCCTAACATAAGCATACCATTGGTCCACAGCACAGCAGCACTACACTCATCGCCACACTGGCCACTCAAGCCATACTCCAAGTGTTCATGTGGCAGGATAGCTCCTCCACACTAGGTGCCTGCAGACTTGTTGCTATAACACTCACCAGTAAATGGAACAAAACAGAACCTACCTTCTAAGAAACAGCAGAGTCCACGACAAATTAGAACTAGAAACTTCACAAGAACCCATGCTTTCCCTCCAGGTACATCAAGAATAGTAACCAAACCACCGCAAAAAGTTGACAGGAAGTAAGCTTTGCTCACATCTGCATAAAGCAAGTGAGTTACCCAAAGCGAAACAAGCCTATGCTTCCCAGATCATGGGTTGAAGAGACAGCTCAGCAAGTAAAGGCACCGGTGGTAAGCCTGCCAACCTGACCTTGACTCGTACAGTGGAAGGGACTCATACAAGGTGTGCCCTGACTCCCCCTCCACCATGTCATGTATTATAGGCCACTCCTGGGCCTGATTAATAAGCCACATTACTGAATTCCTTGGTGTGCCATCAGCATGGTGCCCTTCCTGGCAACAGCTGCATGTAGCCTCCTCCCTGTGATTAGCTGCCCCCTGCGTTGAGCTTGTAAACAGCATGTAAACGTCTACAGAAGCACGTACAGACTGAGGACTGTGTAAATGCATGATTAAGTTGACCTTTTCGATGATCAGATGTGCTCTGATGCTCTCTACGCTGATTGGTAGAGGCTTTCTATATACCCTGTCCTGGAAAATAAAGTTTTGAGTTTTGCCCTCTGAGGCGCTCCCAGGGTGGGTTTTACTCCCATGTACTTACCCTCAGTAGAGAGAGGTCATATGAAGGCCCACAACATATGCACACGCACACATTGTGATGATAGTAAGGAAGAAACTACCACTTTAGTTTAGCAGCAAAGCCTCTCACTGATGCTTCCTGAGATAGCAGCTCTACTACAGGACTACTCCATTACAGGACTACTCCATTACAGGACTACTCTACTACAGGACTACTCCATTAAAGGACTACTCCATTACAGGACTACTCCATTACAGGACTACTCCATTACAGGATTACTCTACTACAGGACTACTCCATTACAGGACTACTCCATTATAGGACTACTCCATTACAGGACTACTCCATTACAGGACTACTCTACTACAGGACTACTCTAGTACAGGACTACTCCATTACAGGACTACTCTATTATAGGACTACTCTAAGGGAGCATGAGGTGAACACAGCTTAGGCCTTTTAGCAAACTCCAAAATGTCTGAGGTAGAGAATGGCAGACTACAAAACCTGGTGACCAAGCTTTGGACCTTCTGTGCAAAGTCACAGACACCATGGAATGACCTCAGTAGGACTCACTGACTCCTGATGCATGCATGCATGCAAGACACTGAGGGCAGTGCAGTGCCTCAGTCAGAGAAGTCCACACAGGACCACATGCAGCACGTACACACACAGGATAAGGCTCAGTCTATGTCTAGAAATCCCAGGGCACCCATTGCAGGAGACTAAAAACTAGGAAAGAAAAATATAAAGTGAAAGATAAAGTGTTCTTCATACTGTGGTCACCAATTTAGATGCAGAAATATAGTGTTCTTCATACTGTGGTCACCAATTTATATGCAGCTAACATGCAACCTCCAAAATACAGAACAGAAGAAGTCAACATTTTGAGGAAACTAGGACAAATCTTTAAACAAGTATAAATGTTACATCACCTGAAAATGTTACTTGTAAGTCTTATAAGGAAATGTCACAATGTTAATGACATTTTAGGTACAGTCCATTTGTTCCTCTGAGAATAATAATTTAATCTACAAACTCAAATGAGAACAGAATGAACAGGGTCCTGGTGGAGGGCTAGTGCTTTGTGAGTGGTTTAGAAACTTTTCTAGTTTGTTTCTGAGAACTGGTCTCCCTATATAGCCCCAGCTGGCCTGGAACTCACTATGTAGATCAGGCTGGCCTCTAACTCACAGAAATCCATGTTCTCTGCCTCCCCAATGCTGGGACTAAAGGCATGTGTCATCATGCCCAGCTTCTACCTCAGGCTAAGGGCTGGGGTTTGGGATTATAGGTGTGTACCACTCTGTGAGATACTCAAATATGTTCTAAGAAGTCACTCTAAGTCTTAAGTAACTGACTTGTCCCATTTGTTTTAAAATTTTGGCTTTTTGTTTTAAGGATCACTATGTTTCTTTTACTGTAGCTTTGACATATGCAAAACAACTATTTGTTTCAAGGAGAAATTGACCATGCCAGTATCTCTAGCATGAAATGATATACAAGGGAACAAAATAATAAAGCCACAGATGTGAACTAACAAAAATAAATAAATAAATAAATAAATAAATAAATAAATAAAATAATCACAGTTTAAAACATGACCCACACTAGAATCACAAGGGAAACAGAAAAGTTTCCAAATAATCAGCATTATATATTCCTTCTCTGAAATGTTTGGTATCAGAAGTGTTTTTATTGTCAGGTATTTTTCAGTTTTGAGAATATTTGCAGATGCATAATGAGGTATCTTGGTGATGAGATCAAAGGATAAGCACAGAATTCATTTATGGTAGGTTTTGGTTTTAGGGTATTTTTTGATTGATTTTTGAGACAGGGTCTCATGTAGCCCAGGCTGGTCTCGAACTCCTGATTTTCCTGTCTCTGCTTCCTGAGTACTGGAATTACAGGCCTGTGCCATCACATCTGGCCAAAATGCATTTGTGCTTCATATACACAGAACCTGGAGACAGTCTGTCTGTCTGTCTATCTATCTATCTATCTATCTATCTATCTATCTATCTATCTATCTATCTATCTGAGAGTCTCACTACTCTATTTATTCATTTACTTATTTACTTATTTATTTATTGATTGACTGATTGGAGAGTCTCAACTACATAGTCCTTGCTATACAGACTAGGCTGTCTTCAAACTCAGAGATCTATCTGCCTGTTTCTGCTTCCTAGGTGATGGGATTACACAGTATTTTAAACGATTCTGGGCATGACATAAGCCTTAATGGGTTATGGTTTCCATTTTCCACTTGTGGGGTAGTAGTGATACTGTGAAACATTTCAGATTTTAGATTTCTGGGTTAGAGATTCTTGGTTTGGATAGATCGTATACTCTGGACCCAAGTGCAATCATAAAAGCCCAACTGGATGCTGAACAATATACTCACAAAGAGTGCTTTAAAGGACATTACTGAGACAGCAGTTACTGGGAAATTTTTGAATAAGGACTCGTTATTCAATGGCATTATAATATGAATATGAAATTTCTCAGATGCTGTGTTTACGCAGGAAAATGATCAGGTTCCAATAATAGCACAATGAAAAACCAAATATGATAATGTGCAACTAACTTTAAGATGACTCAGCAAGAGGACAGAGACAGAGATGGGAGGGAAGGAAATAAAACAGCAAACGTGGCAAACTAACTGGTCCGTCAGGGTGAAGGACTTCAGGTGGCAATGTGCTTAAGAGCATGTTTAACCCCAACCCCCCCCCCAAAACAAACTTTCCCCAAACTCCCAAGTTTGGAATTTTTGAAAACTAGGAGCAAACATTCAGTTAAGACAATGTTTGGGGCATAAAACCCAAGCATGTGTATATCAATCAAGGAAAAAAAAAAAAAAAAAGAAAGAAAGAAAGAAAGAAAAGAAAAGAAAACAAATCCTAACAAGGAACAATCAAGTTAGGAGGAAAACAATAAAGTCCAAGAAAGCTGAAGAGGAAGCCACAAGCCAATGAAACAGAAAAAGTAACAGCAACAGCTGAACCCAAAGCTAGTTCTTTGAAAGGATGATGAGTAAGACATCTCCAGCAAGGCCGGCTTCCAGTTTTTAAAAGGACAATGCAGGCAAAGGTGATGTTTGAATTGTAAAGGAGAGCAGATACTCTTATTTTTTTAAACCCTAAATTCTATCAACAATTTTTGTTTTGAGACCAGCTGGCCTGTACTCAAGATCCTCCCTGCCTCAGTCTCTAGGGCACTAGGATTCTAGGCATGTACCCAAAGTCAAACTCCCACCCAACAGCAGCCTAGATTTACCTGTTCTATCTACATTTCTGAAGACCACGATGAGGAAATATCTAGATATCAAAATCAGAGGGTTCTATAAAAGGAAAATTAAAGATAAAAACTGATTAAAAAAAATAGACAAATATTGCTTTGTTTTGCAATGCTGGTGATAAAACCCAGGGCCCTGGGGCTAGAGCGATGGCTCAGCAGTTAAGAGCACGACTGCTCTTGCGGAGAACTCAGGTTCAATTCCTAGCACCCACATGGTGGCTAACAACCATCTATAACTTCAGTTCCAGAGGATCTGATGCCTTCTTCTGACCTCTGTGGGCACTGCATGACATGGATGCACTTACACACATGCAGGCAATACACTCAATACACATAAAATAAAAATGATAATTAAAAAACACCCCAGGGCCCTATGCACATTAGGAAAATTAATCTAGGGCCCTGCCACCAAGCCATAATCAAGACACCTTACTGTTAACTCACCCTGACATTAAGCTGGAATAAACACTCTTTAGATGGTACTTTAAAGCCAGTTATTAATAGAGTTTACATGAAAAGATGAAAAGTAAAACCAAATTTTCCTATTAAGAAAGACAAAGAACATAACAAAAATTTCTGAAGGACATTTAACTAATAGATTTCTTGTTTGTGACCTCTCATCTGGACCTCTCTTAGAACCCTGATTAGTGCTTCTAAAATATACACATGTTATATAATACTTAATGAACTTTTAAGTTGGCCAAAATACCATGGCCTGAACATTCAAAGGGGACTTCCACACCTGCTTCACCTGAAACTTCTCTAAATAAAACAATAAGAGGCAAAGGAGAGACAAACTCCAAACCAAGAGTGAAAGAGACAACAGGTGGAACCAGAAAGCGTTTACGGACTCAAAGACGCAAAAAGCTGAAAATGAAGCCAACAGCAAAGCATCCATAAGCACACACACACCTTCCAATTCAAGAATCGCAGAGGCTCAGGAATGGGCAGGCCCAGCAGCAATCACTGAAAGAGCAAACAGAGCAAGCCGGAAACAGCATGCTTAAGCTGGTGCACTGACAAAACTGGGTCTGTGAGACCCACACAGCTCTGCGCAAATGGAGACTCAGATGTACAGAACCAGAGGTGTGTCCTCAATGTAATGCTCTGGGCTTTATTCTAAAACACAAATGACAACCATCAGAGACAAACACAAACAACAGACTTGTGAAGGAAAAAAAGAGAGAAAAGGTACAGGGGAAAAAGATAAGCTCAATGAGAAAACAGAAGGTATTATATAAAGCATAAAAGAACAGGACACTATTTTTAAAAATTCAGAGACTGAAATGGATTTCTAAGATACCAAGTCTAACATGTGATAAGTTCTAGAAAGTGAGAACAGAAAGAAAGGGGAAAGAACTCAAAGAACATTAAAAATATTTTCCCAAAGTGGAAGGACATGGGTTTTCGGATGGAAAAAGCCCAGCAAGCATCCAGAACAAAGGATAAAAGGGGCCACAGGACAGCATAGCACTGTGAACTTTTAGAAGACCAGGAATGAAGAGAAAATCCTAAAAGCTTCCAGAAAAAGAAAAATTCTGCTAAGATCAAACAGGAATGGCTTCAATATTAATAATGGAACAAGTTCTTCAAAACTGAGGAAATTAATTTTTTTTTTTTGGTCTTTTTGAGACAGGGTCTCCCTGTAGCCCCAGCTGTTCTGGAACTCGCTCTGTAGACTAGGCTGGCCTTGAACTCACAAAGATCCACCTGCCTCTGCCTCCCAAGTGCTAGGATTAAAGGTGTGCGCCACCCAGGTGGAAATTATGACTTTTAACCTAGAATTCTTTACTCTAGAGAAACATATGGGAAGATATAAATATGCAAGTCTCGGGGCTGGAGAGATGGCCTAGCGGTTAAGAGCGCCGACCGCTCTTACAGAGGACCCGGGTTCGATCCCCAGCACCCACATGGCGGCCGAGAACCGTCTGAAACTCCAATTCCAGGAGAACTCCAGTTCCAGGGGAATCCGATACCCTCTTCTGACCTCCGCGGCGTTGCACGACACGGGTGCACAAACTTGCATGCAGACAGTACATTCATACACATACAGAAATAAATAAAATCAATTAAAAAAAAATATGCAAGTCTCAAAAAAAAAATCAAAGATTTCCCCAATTCCTATAAAGGCATCCACTAAAGAGTACATGTTTTCAGAATGCCCCTTTAAGAGTTAAGATTCCAGAGGAACACAGACTTCCCAGTGCATACAAATTCTTGTCAACTCCCCTACAGAGTGCAGTAACAGCAACCTGCCAGATACCACCCTTGAGAAACAGAAAATACTAAGTGAAATCACAAAGATTTCCCCTGGAAGGAGTTCTATCAACAGAGCATTTGTTATATATAGGAAATGCTATACTAGGTATAGAACTTGCTGCTTATTAGAAGTAACATTCTTTTTTGTTTAGTTTTCACTTAATACTTTTAGAGAGATTACCTAAGACAATTAAATATAGAAATAAGGTTCTTTTATTTTCCCCAAAGCATGACTGCTGGATACCAGCATCTGACACTGCCAACATGGTTTTAGCTCTAGCTTCTATCTCAACCAAATCACAAGAGTCTGATTCATTGCCAGAATTATAATCACTAAAAGTTTTCTCATACCCCTGAAAAGTCAATACCACTATTTGGTTTTTACATTGGTTTCAAATTGTGTTCTTAAAAAGGGTTTTGCAAAAAAAAAAAAAAAAAAAAAAAAAAAGGTTTTCGCTTAACATTGAACCCATTAGGTTTCAGGGTTTAATTTTTTTATTTATTACTTTTTTATGTGCATGAGTGTACTGCCTGCATGTAGGTTGGTGAACCTGTGTTGTGCAATGCCAGAGGTCAGAAGAGGGCATCGGATTCCCCTGGAACTGGAGTTAAAGACAGTTCTTAGCCACCATGTAAGTGCTGGGAATCAAACCTGGGTCCTCTGCAAGAACAGCTGGTGCTCTTAACCCCTGAGCCATCTCTCCAGCCCCAGGCTTCAGGGTTTAAATAATGATAAAAAAACAAGTTCAAGGCCTGTAATCCTGGCACTTGAGAGACTGAGACAGAAGGACCATCAAGGGTTCTAGGCCAGAATGAGACACAAAGTTCCCTTTAATCCTAGCACTTGGGAGGCAGAGGCAGGCGGATCTTTGTGAGTTCAAGGCCAGCCTGGTCTACAGAGTGAGTTCCAGGCCAGCTGGGGCTACAGGGAGACCCTGTCTCAAAAACACCCCAAAAACCAAACAAAAAAACCAATCTTGTACAAAAGAAATATATATATATATATAATAAAAAACAAAAACAAAAAAAACTGCCGGGTGTGGTGGTGCATACCTTTAATCCTAGCACTTGGGAGGCGGAGGCAGGTGAATCTTTGTGAGTTCAAGGCCAGCCTGGTCTACAGAGTGAGTTCCAGGACAGCTGGAGCTATAGGGAGACCCTATCTTGAAAAGACCAAAAAATAAATAAAATAAAATAAAACAACATCATATCCTGATCAATATAAAATAATAAAAATACCCCAGGACAGGATTCTTGGAAAGCACTGACTCTCAACTAAATTTTCACTATTTGATTAGTGCATATTAAGTATTAGCACACACAGTTTAGCAGCTTCAAACCAATGTTGTCCTTCTTACACAGAAGCCGTCTCTAAGTTCTTTTCCTACCAGCAATGGAAGATCTCAAATGAAAACCAAAGTTTACAACCATTAAAACCGTGCCATCTAAAACAAGAGCATTACAGATGACACACAGCCAAGACCCCACAGCGCAGCTAGAGTAAGCAAATGCTAGGATTTCAATCAATGTCTGCACCCTGCACTCAGAACGTAAGGAATCCGACCTGCCATTTCTACTCTCACCAACACCCCTGGAGTGCTTTAATTTGGAGTTCCAGCAGTACCTGGGCTACCACTACCCTATCCTCCACTAACCCCATGCCAGAAAGAAGTATACTTACCTTAAAATCTGTATTATTGATATATTCAAATACCAAAGCTGGTGTCTTTGACTGAAAGAGAAAATAGTAACTCTGTTTAGATACTCACACAGCAGCATTGTAATTTGCTTCTGACACAACAGTCTACCCTCCAATTTACTTTGATGAAAAGGAGATTCCCCTCATCACAGAAAGCCTGCCCCACCCCCTTTTTTTCTTTTCAAAGTATTTTCTTTAATGTCTGGGGCCTGGAGAGATGGCTCAGTGGTTAAAAGCACTGGCTGTTTTTGCAGAGGACCGAGATTTAGTTCCCAGCACCTACACACTGGCTCCCAACTGCCTGTAGCTCCAGTTCCAAGAGATCCAATGCCCTCTTCTGGCTTCTCTGGGCATTGCAAGACATGGGTGCACTTATATACATATAGGCAAAACACTCAAGACATAAAGTAAAAATAAGATTTTAAAAAATTTAAAATTTTATGATAGCTGGATTGGTTAGAAATAATGGGATGGGGGACATAGGAAGAAGGGAGAGGGATATAGATGAAAACTGTTAACAAGGTGGCCACTCAAATTCGTTGATGCCACAGAGGGTTCAGTAAAATATTTTACTTCTGTGAACAGCTGAAAGTTTTAAAAAGGAAGGTATTCTCTGAATAACCCACCAGTGGCCCTGAGCAACCTGTTAGTGGTTAAATGAAGATTTACAAGCAGCAGTATTCCAAATTGCCAGCTATAAAAAGAGCCAGACATGGTGGCACATGCCTTTAATCCCAGCATTTGGGAGACAATCTCTGTGAGTCCCAGGCCAGCTGGAGCTATCACTGCCATTGCATGACGCATGTAAGCAATACACTCATACACATAAAATAAAAATACATTTTTTAAAAAGGAGTGTCACATTTTCATCTTTGTTTAGCAAGCAAAATGCACCTGACAAATTGGTCCTAAAAATTTATCAGTCTTTTCAAGGCCCCCAAGAAAACAGACATCTGTGATAGGTGGTATACATCTGTAATCCCAACAATGGAGGCAGAGGCAGGAGGATCACCAGTTTGAAGCCAGCTTGGGCTATGTTACAAGAAGCTACCACAAACAATTTAAACAAAACAAACAAAAGAAATCAACATTAGATGTGTGTGTGTATACAACTCTGTGGAACTATCAAGAGGCTATCTTGTGAAATTACCTCAGTAGGCTTGAAAAATATTTCATCAGACAAAGCCCACCCCCCAATACTCAAACCATTTACAAGTATCATAGCTGGGGAGATGGCCTCCAGGGTAGGAGCACCTACTATGAAAGCAAGAGGAACTGAATTCAAACTTAGGGTGTGGGGTGAGGCAGAGATAAGTGGATCTTAGAAACTCACTCACTGGGAAGCCAGCCTGCTAAAAAGGCAAACTTCAGGTTTATTGAGAGAGACCCTGTCTCAAGGCAATAAGGAAAACAGCAATAGAAGATGGCACGTGTTCCTCTGGCCTCCAGATGCATGCATGCTCACACACGCTTATACACAGACCATACCACACACACACACACACACACACACACACACACACACACTCAACACTAAATTTTTTTATTTAAAAATAACTATAGTCTTTAATATAATCCCTACAAAGTACTCAATACTTCCTTATAGAAATCTAGATCTCTGAATGTCAAATTTACTTAAGTGAAATAAAGAATTGTTGACTGGAAGAAATAATCTTTCCAAACTGGAAGAAAAGCAGAGGCTAAAAAAAGTTACAGGGGAAAAAAAAAAAACATACAAAGGGCTGGAGAGATGGCTCAGTGGCTAGAAAACTGACTGTTCTTGCAGAAGACCTGAGTTCGAATCCCAGCACCCACATGGCAGCTAACAACTGTCTGTAACTCCAGGTGCAGGGGACCTGATGCCCTCTCTTTTGTTTTCCACAGGCATTGTAGGACATGGGTACACATATCCACATAGGCAATACAAACCCACACATAAAATAATAAAATTTTGGAGGGGTCTTTTTGAGACAGGGTCTCCCTGTGGCCCCAACTGGCCTGGAACTCCCTATGTAGAACAGGCTGGCTTTGAACCCACAGTGATCCACCTGCCTCTGCCTCCTGAGTGCTGGTATTAAATAGGCTTGCCCCATCACGCTCAATGAATAAAATGTTTTATTTTTTTTTTAAAGCATGCCCAATGAATAAAATGCTTTGTTTTTTAATTTTTTTAAATTAATTTTATTTCTGTATGTGTATGAATGTTCTGTCTGCATGCAAGTTTGTGTACCCGTGTCGTGCAATGCTGCGGAGGTCAGAAGAGGGTGTCGGATTCCCCTGGAACTGGAGTTTCAGATGGTTCTCGGCCGCCATGTGGGTGCTGGGGATCGAACCCGGGTCCTCTGTAAGGGCGGTTGGCGCTCTTAACCGGTAGGCCATCTCTCCAGCCCTTGTTTTGTTTTTTTAAAGCATATGGGGCCGGGCGTGGTGGCACACGCCTTTAATCCTAGCACTCGGGAGGCAGAGGCAGGCGGATCTTTGTGAGTTCAAGGCCAGCCTGGTCTACAGAGTGAGTTCCAGGACAGCTGGGGCTACAGGGAGACCCTATCTCAAAAAGACCAAAAAAAAAAAGCGTATGGGGCTGGAGAGATAGCTGATGGCTCAGCGGTTAAAAGCGCTGACTGCTCTTGCAGAGGACCTGGGTTCGATCCCTGGCACCCACATGGCGGCTAAGAACTGTCTCTAACTCCAGGGAAATCTGATGCCCTCTTCTAACCTCCGAGGCATTGCATGACACAGGTGTACCAACCTACATGCAGACAGTACACTCATACACATAAAAAATAATAAAATAGCCGGGCGTGGTGGCGCACACCTTTAATCCTAGCACTGGGAGGCAGAGGCAGGCAGATCTTTGTGAGTTCAAGGCCAGCCTGGTCTACAGAGTGAGTTCTAGGACAGCTGGGGCTACAGGGAGACCCTGTCTCAAAAGGAAAAAATAACAATAATAATAATAATAATAAATAAAATAACCTTAAAAAAAAAAAGCATAAAAGAAGGCCGGGCATGGTGGTGCATGCCTTTAATCCTAGCACTCAGGAGGCAGGGCAGGTGGATCTTTGTGAGTTTAAGGCCAGCCTGGTCTACATAGTAAGTTCCAGGATAGTTGGAGCTATAGGGAGACCCTGTCTCAAAAAGACAAAAAAGCATAAAAGAAATTTTTACTAGCCAGGTGGATCTGTGAGATTGAGGCAAACCTGGTACATAGTGAGTTCCAGGCCAGCTGTGGCTACAGGGAGACTCTATTCCACCCCCCCCCCCCCAAATCTTTACTTCCAGGATCTTAGTTCCTAGGGAGTGGCCGCAGCATGCACACCTAGGTCTTTACCTGGGCAATGCAGAGCCCTGGCAGCTCCAAATTCTCAACAGTTTCCTCAGGAACCTGATTTTCCTCTCAACTCTGAAGCTTTACTCAAACTCACAAGCCAAGGGTTACCACTTAATTTTTACTTACTTTAATTAAAAGTTTTTTTGATTATTTACTTCATGTATGTGTTTTGCCTATATAATTGTAAGTGCACCCGTGTCATGCAATATCCATGGAGACCCGAGGGCACTGGATCACTTGGAACTAGAGTTCCAGATAGTTGTTAGCCACCATGTGACGGCTGGGAACCAAACCCGGATTCTAGAGTAGCAGTGCTCTTTACCACAGAGCCACCTCTCCCCCACCTTCAGTTTTTATTTAACTCACATATTATATAGATACACAAATTCCTTTTTGTTTGGGGACAGGCTCTATAGCCCAGGTTGGTCTTGAACTCCCTATGTAGCTGAAGATGATCTTGAACTTCTAATCCTTCTGCTCCCACTTCCGGGTACTGGAATTATAGGCATGTGTCACCTTGCCTAGTTTATGCAATTCTGTGGATCAAACTCAGGGATCATTCATGCTAGGCACGCACTCTGAAAACTGAACTTAATATCCGCAGCCCAGAAACCCTCCTGGACTGCTACAGGAATTAAACTGTGTGATGCAGCTAAATACCGAGTATAGTTCCTAGCCTGTGGCAAGCACTCAGGCTAGCCATTATAGCAAGAAGACGCCCTCAACAGGGACAAAAGGCAATGACTTCCTTTTTAAATAAACCTTAATAAAACTCTCATAGAGAACAGGGAAATATGAGGACTGAAATATGACAGGAAGTGGGAAGCAACACCAAAGTGGTGCTGTAAGGACTGAAGTCAAGCCAATCAGAACTACTGTAGGTTGTTTTTCCCTAGGGAAAGGAAATAAACAATGCCTCCAGGATAGCTTAAAATTAAGTATATTATTTTATTACTACTTTAAAAATTAGTTATTATTGCATGTATTTATGTGTGTACATGTGTGCTGGTGGACACACTGGTGCATATATGGAGGTCGGAGGACAACTCTGTGAAGTTGATTCTCTCCTTCCACCTTTATGTAGTTTCTAAGGATTGAATTCAGGTTACTAGACCTGTGCTTTGAGCAAGCACCTTTACCTACTGAGCCATCCTGCTACTCCAAATGAACCATTTTAATTAAAACATTTTAGTTGTAAAAACTTTTTTACAGATATACTTAGTTGTATTGTACAGCCCTTGTGGTAGATATGGAATTACAGCATGAGAAATAGCAAAGCTTCTGCCTTAAAGTGTGGTGGTCTGAGACCTGTTCAGCTCTCTATGCCAAGCATCCCAGAGATGGAGATACACAGGACTTCCTTGTGTAAATCAGACTTTCAAACACTAGGCTTACTAGAATGAGAGAAAATGAGAACTGGCAGTAGAAGCTTTCAAAACTGGGACCAAAGTAGGGCTTAAGGGAAGGTCAGAGCACACACGCACAGGTTAAATCGAAACAACAGACAATCCTGGGCCAGAGTCTTTTCTAATTTTTTTTTTTTTTTTTTTGTCTTTTTGAGACAGGGTCTCCTTTTAGTCCCAGCTGGCCTGGAGATCACTATGTAGACCAGGCTGGCCTTGAACTCACAGAGATCTGCCTGCCTCTGCCTCCCAAGTGCTGGGATTACAGGCATGCCCACCATGCCTAGCTTCAGAGTCTTTCTCTATACACATTTAGATTCCACGAAAGTGGTGTTAGGTAGCTCATCTCTGGGCCACCATTATTTCTGTTTCGTTTTCAAAACCACTCAGTGGTAAATACCAAAGCCATCAATCCACTACGCAGCAAACACCATGTAAGGGTCTGGGTTTAAACAGCACCCTACCCCAGTCCACTAGCACACTCCCTAGGCACCAGGCACCTACCACAGGGTCCTTTACAGTGTCGATCAGCTTAATGATATTTGTTCCACCACGAAGGTTCTCCAGAATCTTAACCTCTCGTTTTATCTTCTTTTTCTTCACTGGCTTAAATACATAAGAGTAATCAGAAGTGAGACTCCTTTTGAAGTTAGTATCATGAAGACAACTTTAAAGAATATGAAGGGGGCTACAGCATCCTTCCCTATTGTGTGTATAGAAAAAGTGGGCTAAAATGAGCCTTACCCACGAGAATTTTTTTTTTTAACCCACAAGAATCATGTAGGTTAAACAATTTACAATTTATATGTTAAGATCTAGAATTAGTTACATCTAGGGTATTTAAAAACTTGAACACCCATGTCATACTTTAAAAATAAAATGTTGCTTACTAGATTACTGCCTAATGTGTTATAGCTATGAACAGCTGTACATCACTGACAAATGGAAAAACTGAAGCAAAATGGCAAGACACCTGCTTTAGCAATGAGTTACATATAATTTTGTCTTCCAGGGCAAAGACCAGTACACTGACATCAAGTTACAAACTTGTTTCCCAGCTGTTGGCTCCATTTCCTGTTGCCACTCCCATTTCTTTAGTATCTAGAATTAAATCAGCTGAGAGTCAGTAATGTTTCCCAATACATCTCATTCCTAGAGAGCGCTGTGGGATCAGCGAAGGAGAAAACTGATCTCATCCAGCAATGATTGCAAACTTCTGCTCTCTTCTAAGCCACCAATCTGCAGGATGGAAAATTAAAGTCTTCTTAGAAACACTCCCATTACACATATCATTTCTTGTCAAAATAGGCTACAAATTCAAAGAATAAAAGCAGTTCTGAAGGTAAGTGTGTTATAATCAAGTATGCTTTATAAGTCACTCAGAACAGCAACTGGTACACAGACAGCACAGTTATGAGCCCTATTTCCTCCATGTTTTCACTTAGTAGGAAGGGAGATTCACTCTCAAAGAGGAGGAAGAGTCCACAGCAAAGGAGCTACCTGCCCAAGGTCACAGCTAACAGAACAGCAGCAAAAGTGAGATTTGGCCATCTGACTGCCCAGCACCCTCTTGACCTCTGTACTTTTGTTCCCAAATGGGGCAAGAGAGACAGAAGAACTAGTCTATTGCTAAAACACTGTTATGACAGTACAAGTAAAGAGAGGCCAATGGGCTTGCTATGAACTGATAAAACAAGTTCTGTGGGGGCCTGTGAGATGTCTCACCAGGAAAGGGTGCTCGCCACCAAGCCTGACAACCTGAGTTTAACCTCTAGAACCCACATGGTTGAAGGAGAGGCCCAGTCCCACAATTTGTCCTGTTCTCCCCACATAGTCCCCCCCCCAAACAAGTAAATGTAAAAATTTTACGCTCAGAAATAATAACGTAAATAAACAAACATAGTCTCTTGGTCACTGAGATATACCTCTGAACTAGAAAAAGGAGGACTTGGGGTGATAGAGATATACAAGCACAAGGACCTGGGTTCAGATCCCAGCACCAAAATCAAAGGCCAGGCCTGGCTACACACATGCCCACAACTCCAGAGCTATAGTGGGTGAAGATGGGAGGATGCCTGGGGCTTATTATCCAGCCAGCCTAGCAGAACTAACAGCAAGCTCTTGGTTCAAGAAGAGACTTTTTTTTTTTTTTTGGTCTTTTTGAGACAGGGTCTCCCTGTAGCTCCAGCTGTCCTGAACTTGCTGTGTAGAGTAGGTTGGTCTTGAACTCACAAAAATCCACCTGCTTCTGCCTCCCAAGTGCTAGTATTAAAGGCATGCGCCACCACAAGAGACTCTTTTTGAGATAGGGTCTCCCTGTAACCCCAGATGTGCTAGAACTCACTATATAGACCACAATGATCTGCCTATCTCTGCCTCCTGAGTACTGGGATTAAAAGTAGAGAGTAAAAGAAAATAGAAATAGAAAAAGACTCCTGAGGTAGTCCTCTGGCCTCCAAGAGGATGCACACATACAACAGACATATAAGACAGGAAGAGTCGGGCGAGGTGGGGCACGCCTTTAATCCTAGCACTTGGGAGGCAGAGGCAGGTGGATCTTTGTGAGTTCAAGGCCAGCCTGGTCTACAGAGTGAGTTCCGGGACAGCTGGGGCTACAGGGAGACCCTGTCTTGAAAAGACAAAAAAAAAAAAAAAAAACAGGAAGAGAAAGAAGGTGGAAATAGCACCAGCATCACCTGTACACCATGCTTAATGGGGGAGTGCATGCAGCCGTGTGCTTGCAAGCCAGCTGCTGTAACACCCTCTCCATTCTTCCAGGCAGGGTTCTCAGCAGAGGAAACCCGGCCATTGGGCATCTTCTTTATCTCTTCTATGAACCTTATTTCCTTTAGTCTTTTTCGTAGTTAGAAGTTCAGTGCTTGGGAAAATCCAAGCACCATACAGCCTGATATAAAAACATCCAGGGAGGGGCTGGAGAGATGGCCTAGCGGTTAAGAGCGCCGACTGCTCTTGCAGAGGACCCGGGTTCGATCCCCAGCACCCCACATGGCGGCCGAGAACCGTCTGAAACTCCAATTCAAGGAGAACTCCAGTCCAGGGGAATCCGACACCTCTTCTGACCTCCGCGGATTGCACGACACGGGTGCACAGACTTGCATGCAGCCCAATACATTCATACACATATGGAAATAAATAAAATTAAAAAATTAAAAAAAAAAATGCTAAAAAAAAAAAAAAAATCCAGGGAAGGGGGCTGGAGGTTGGCTCAGCAGTTATGAGCACTGGCTTCTTTTGCAGAGGACCTGGGTTTTGTTCCCAGCACCCACATGGTGGCTAATGATCGTCTGTAACTCCAGTTCCAGGGGATTCAATACCCTTTTCTGACTTCTACGGGGATTGTATGACATGGACGTATTTACATACATGCAGTCAAATGCATAAAATAAAAATTAAAAAAGCTAAGAGTTGCTCAGAAGGGCTGGGCATGGTGGTGCACGCCTTTAATCCTAGCACTTGGGAGGCAGAGGCAGGCGGATCTCTGTGAGTTCAAGGCCATTCTGGTTGACACAGTGAATTCCCTGGAGCTACAGGGAGACTTTGTCTCAAAAAAAAAAAAAAAAAAAAAAAAATAAAAGTTGTTCAGAAGGAAAAGGCTGTAGCTGGAGCCCTGTACAATCAAGAAAGCCCTGCTCTTGACAGCACCCCAACACTCACAGGGAAAGCCAGTAAACAAGCTGCTTTCATGCCACTGCCACTTCCTGGAGCCTTTTGTTACTCTCCTGCTCTCCAGCAACAGGCCAGGCTCCTAGACAACCCAGGGACTGAGATGCTTTTCCAATTTCTTAATGAAATTCACAGAGCAACTGAAGAACATTCTGATGGCCAACAACAACCCAGACCAGAGACTGGGAACAGCAAGGCAATTTTAAGTACCGCAGTCGAGTATGGCAGCAGAGTCCTTGCTCAGAAGCTGATAGAAACCAAGACACTCTCAAAAAAGGATAAATGACCCAAGCCCAGGGAGCACATTCCAAGGCACCAGACACCTGGCTACAAGCAATTCTATGAGCTTCAGTGAGTGTACTGCTCCGAGCCTGGAGAAGACTCCACATGCTCACCATCAAAAAGCCCAGAGAGTGAAAAAGATCACTTTATTTTTTTATGTGTATGAGTGTAACTGTCTGCATATAGGTAGGTGCACCCATGTCGTGCAATGCTGCAGAGGTCAGAAGAGGGCGTCAGATTTCCCTGGAACTGGAGTTAAAGACAGTTCTTAGCCGCCATGTGGATGCTGGGAATCGAACCCGGGTCCTCTGCAAGGAGCAGAGGTTAGTGCTCTTAACCGCTGCACCAGCTCTCCAGCCCCTGAAAAAGATCATTTTAATTCTACAAAAGGAACTGGTGAAAAGAACATTTGCAATGGAGGATCACGTCCTTTCAAAAGGATGAGTTTTATAGAAATAAGCCTGCTTTGATTCTACTGTGCAGAGCTGGTTCTCACTCGACACCCATTACACAAAACAGTCATCACCTCCAGTATGTTGTCTGTCTCTCTCCTCCCCCCATGGTCTGTGTATTTATTAAATATTTTACTTATTTTTTATTTCATGTGTATTGCCTATATGTAAGTAAGCACACCCATGTTCTGCAATGCCCTTAGAGGTCAGAAAAAAGGGTATCAAATTTCCCCAGGAACTGGAGTTAGTCACCATGGGGGTGCTGGGAATTAAACCTGGATCCTCTGCAAGAGCAGCCAGTGCTCTTAACCACTGAGCCTCTCTCCAGCCTGCATTTGTGTATTTAATTCACCTGGTTCAAGATCCAAATTGAACTTGTTTAGTTATTTGCCAAACAATCTCCCCCTGAAAAGTTTTACTGAAAGTCTAATAGATAAAGTAGCAAAAAGGTTAAACTTGCCATCCTCCTGCCTCAGCCTCTGGAGTGCTGGGGTTACAGTCAATGTGCCACCACACAGAATAAGAAAATACTTAGAGGGCAGAAAACCATTTGATTATAAGAACTTATTTAAGATTTAAAAACTGCTGGGTGTGGTGGTGCACACCTTTAATCCTAGCACTTGGGAGGCAGAGGCAGGAGGATTCTGAGTTCAAGGCCAGTCTGAGAACTTGTCTTAAAAAGACAAAAAAAAAAAAAAAAAAAAAGATTTAAAAATTTCTATTTCCAAGCTCAGAAAACAAGAAGAAGGGAAAACATCTGTTTAGAAGGTTGCCCTCCGTGACGGTCACTCTAATTATCTGGGACATCCTTGCTCAGAGCAGCCCAAGAGTAAAGTGCTTTCTCCTCTTCCCTACTTACCAACATCTAAAAAATTAAAACAAACCACTGGAGAGATGGCCTAGCGGTTGGGAGCGCTGACCTCTCTTGCAGAGGACCCGGGTTCGATCCCCAGCACCCACATGGCGGCTGAGAACTGTCTGTAACTCCAATTCCAGGAGAACTCCAGTTCCAGGGGAATCCGACACCCTCTTCTGACCTCCGCGGCATTGCACGACACGGGTGCACAGACCTCCACGCAGCCAGTACATTCATACACATAAATAAATAAATAAATAAATAAATAAATAAATAAATAAATAAATAAATAAAATAAAAAAAAATAAAACAAACCACAAATTTAGTGACAGATCACAAAGAAAAAAAAACTGGAAAACCAGTAATCTATCCTATTTACCTAGAGCTCTTTCTCTCTCTGGGATTAAAAGCATGCCTGGCTCTTTTTTCTTTTAAAAAAAAATCCAAATTTGAGAAAGATTTCAATTACTATCATTTAACTGCAACTCAACTTGCCAACTTTTGCCTACCAAGGGCTTAAGATTCAGGACCTCGGGGCTAGAGATGGCTTAGTGGTTAAGAGCGCTGACTGCCCCAGCAGAGGCCCCAGGTTTGATCCCCAGCACCCACATGGCGGCTGAGAACCGTCTTTAATTCCAGTTCCAGGGGAATTTGACACCCTCTTCTGACCTCCGTGGCACTGCATGACAGGGGTACACAAACCTGCATGCAGACTGTACATTCATATGCATACAAAATAAAATAAATAAATAAAAAAAAGAACCGGGACCTCAATATACTCTGGCAAACAGCAACGGACAAAGCTCACTTTAAATTTCGTTCTAAGTACAACTGGATTGATAAATTCAAAACCAACAGGAATATATCCCCTAACTTCCAATTTGGGGTTACTTTTATTCTACTATAAGATCACTGACCGTCACCACGAGGATACTAATTTCATCACTTGCAATGAAAAATTATCATCAACAATGGGTGCCAAGAATGAGTGATGGGGAAGAGAAGCTTAGGCTGGCTGACATTTATTATTTTACTCTACTACATTTTTTTGACAATCACACATAGACGACCGAACCTCTGCCCTCCAAGTAGGTTCCTGGTCACATGCTAACGGCAAGTGTATTGGGGTCTGAAGCCGTCCACACACGCCGGTAACTTCATTACTTATCTTAAACACACACTGAAAAAAATAGCACAGTCAGAAAAGGACGTGGCGTTTGTGGTTTTTTACATTAGCTTTATTTATCTATTATAGCTGATAGAACCAGTCCCTTCAACCATACAAATTTATTATGTGCACTCATTCATCAGCATCATACTGGCCTTGACCCGTCTGAGCGGCCACGTTTCGTGCACCCCCATTGCTTCCGATACTCGATATTTTTCAATGTATCGCACCTCACCGGCGACCTCCCCCATTGTAGGAGAGGGAGCCTAGACCTACGTCACGACAGGCGTGAGATTACAAAGAGCACCGACGCTCTTTGCTCTGACGGCCGGTTCGATCCGCCCAGCACCCAGCATTGGCGGCTAAACCGGTTCTGTAACTCCAATTCCAGGAAACCTCCAGTTTCAGGGAACCGATGACCCTCTTACTGACATCCGCCGGCAATGCAACGCACATGGGTGCACAAAGCACTACCATACAAACCATAATTCAACAAAAAAGAAAAACAATAAAATAGATAACATAATACAAAAAAATAAAAAAAAAAAAAAATTTATAGAGAAAAAATAATGTCACGCACGCCATAGGCCTCTTCCCCATCACTCATTCTTGCGACCCATTGTTGATGATAATTTTCATTGCAAGTGATGAAATTAGTATCCTCGGGGTGACGGTCATTGACTTATAGTAGAAAAAGTAACCCCAAATTGGAGTTAGGGGATATAGTTCCATCGGGTTGGGTTGAAGGTTTGATCAATCCAAGTTGTAAGCTAGACGAAATTTGGAAGGGGAAGGTGACGTGTTGTCGGTGCGTTGCCAGAGTATATTTGGGTCTCCCGGTTCTTTTGTAATTTTTATAGTTAGGTGGCATGTCTATCCATATGATGGTTACAGTACCGCATGCAGTGTTTGTGTTCACCCCCTGTCAATTCATGCCACGGAGGTACAGAAAAGCGGTAGTCAAAGTTCCCCTGATGGAATTAAAACGGTTCGCTCAGCCCCTGGTTGTGCTGGGATCAACCGGGGCCCTGCTGCTGGGCAAGTCAGCGCCGTTACCCTAAGCCATCTCAAACCCCAGAACCAGGTCCATTGAGGACGTAAGGCGCACGGCAGCCAACACTGATGACAGGGTGGTTGCACGGGCAGAGAAGTAGTGTGCCGTTCGCAATTATGGATTTGGTTGTTTCTGAAAGAAAAGACCGCAGCGTATTAATGCACCCACCAGAGCAGAAAGAGCGCGAGACATATAATAATTGAACCGGGGGGTCCACTGTTTGTGTTGCGGTGGTTATCATGGATGCCTAATAGGTGTGTGTGGGGGGTGTATGTGTTTTTTCATTTGGTAATGGGCTTGAGTTGAAGGGTGATGTTATAGTGTTGGATGTAGAGGGGAGAGGATGGGTTGTGGAATCGAGAGGGAGGGAGGTGAGGTCGGACCCCCTCGCGTGCGGTGGCCGCGAGGGACCGACAAGAGGGTGGCCTAAAGACCCCTGAATCACGATGCTATATTTCATCCAGATCCCGCGCCTGGATATGCGAGTTAAAGACAGAATTTCACCAGCCAAGTGACGTGTTGGGGGATAAACACGGGCATACTGCAAGAGGTAACTACTCACCCAACAACAGAAGAAGAAATGGGGTTGTTGTGAATTGTGGTAATGGGAAGCGTGAAGAAAAGCAAGGACAAGCATTTGGGTGCCCCTGCATCTTGGCACATGTCCACAGATGAGATTAATTTGACCATTCTACGAAAAGGTGCACACCCCCTTCCCGTAGATGTTTACACCGTCTTCTCTCGGTTTCTACGGAGAAATAAGAAATTTTTTAAAATCAATTTTTTTTGTCTTTTTTTTCATACTTCATCCCTGTTGGTAACAATAGCCAACAAGGCCGTATACAAGCCAGAGCCTCCGCGCTACCCTACCACCAGTTCGGTGAAAAAAACACACCAACGCGTTCTAAATCATGAAAATACATTAATCGTATAATCAATGGTGCCGTGACTCTCACGTCAATAATTTGTTTAGATGCGGTGTGGCACAGTGACGACCCGCCAGCCCAAAGGGCGTTCGATAACAAGGCATAGTATAAACCTTTTTGGCGTAGAATTACCGAGTAGACGTCCTACGGGGCCGGTGACAGTTTTGCCACAAGCGACACGTACTACACAGCGTTGGGCCGGACCACAAGTGTCAGAAGCTACAAAGATCCAAGAAACGCCAGGAAGCAGGGCGCCCTACATACTAAAAGAATACAGCTGAATGGAAACCACAACACGTCGACAAAATCGTGTACGGGCTTGGAGCAATTTTTGATGACAGAGTAATTGAAGAGGGGAAGCACGTAACTCGAAACGATGCCGCAGAATCGATGAAAGTCGAATTGAGACAGAGACAGACAGCGGAGTGGCCAATCCCGGGCCCCATAGAGACCTAACGTAATTGGGGACAAGTGGGTTGTTAATGTGTGAGTTCATAAATCGACGGAGGCAAATCAACGTGTGGGGTAAACTTCACAGGGGAGGCCATATAATCACAGTCTATGGTTGCTGTTCAGTACGTGACGATGTAAAGTGATGCTCCGTGTGGTTCACCATCGGGGGCAGGGCGTCCAGCTTTATGAAGCTAAACCATCTCCGACCTTGCTACGACACACCCATGGTTCTTGTTCCCACTCGAAGTGCATGCTGTAAAATTACACGGAGAGCGCACCAAAGGAATCTAAACCCCCTACGTACTGGGACCTCCTTCCAGCAGAGGCCAGGCTGTAGCNGAAGGCCAGCCTGTCTACAGAGTGAGCTCCAAAAAAAAAAAAAAAAAAAAAAAAAAAAAAAAAAACTCAAAAATAAAAAAAAAAAAAAAAAAAAAAAAAAAAAAAAAAAAAAAAAGATAAGAAGCTGCCATGATTAGTATAAACCTGTAATCCTAGCACTTGGGCAGCTAAGACAGGGGAATCACAAGTCCAACCTCAGGTAGCTGGTTAGAATCTGTCTCAGAAAGGAAAGAGAGGGGCTGGTTAAGAAAACTGGCTGTTCTTACAGAAGATCAGGGTTTGAATCCCAGCACCCACATAGCTGCTAACCAGTTCCAGGGGATCCGATGCCCTCTTCTGTCCTCTGTGTGCACTGCATGACACAGGTGATGTAAGTATACATTCATACAAATAAATTTTAAAGAATTAAAAAAAAAGAGAAAGGCTGGGCATGGTGGCCCATGCCTTGCATCTCAGTATGGCAGCACAGGAGAGGTAAACAAAGGCAGATCTCTGTAAGATAAAGCCAGCCTGGGTCTACATAGCAAGTTCCAGGCCAGCTGGGACTACAGGGAGACCCTGTCTCAAAAATCAGAACAGGGGTGGAAGACATGGCTTGGGAGTTCAACACTTCCTACTCTTGCAAAGGACCTAAGTTCTATTTCTAGCACCCATTTCAGTAGTGGCTCACAACCACCTGTAACTCTAGCTCCTGGGGGATCTAACAGCTGACCTCTGAGGGCACCTGCACTCATGTATACATACACAGACACATGTATACACAATTTATTTAAAAAGCAAGCAAACAAAAGACATGTAAGAACAAAAAATCACACAGAAAACAAGTATTGATGAGAATGTAGAGACCCCTTACACTACTGTTGACAACGTAAAATGGGACAGCCACGATGTAAAGTTTCTTTCTTTTTTTTGGTAAAGTCTCTTAAAAAAAAAAAAATCAGCTGGGCGTGGTGGTGCAGGCCTTTAATCCTAGTACTTGGGAGGCAGAGGCAGGCAGATCTTTGTGAGTTCAAGGCCAGCCTGGTCTATACAGCAAGCTCCAGGCCAGCTGGGGCTAAAGGGAGACCCTGTCTCAAAAATAGCAAAACAACAACAACAACAACAACAAAGAAACAAAAGGAAAAGGAAAAGAAAAAGAAAAATAGTCAAGCATGGTGCCACAGGCCTGTAAGCACTCAGGAGGCTGAGGGAGAATCTCGGAACTGAGGTCAGCTGAGATGTACGGAGATGTCATCTATATATAAATAGATCAATTACCAGATGAACCACCAATTGCACTTCGGGATATACACCCCAAGAGTAAGGCAGGGTCTAAAAGAAGTCTTTACATATTCATGTTCAAAGGAGCTCTATATACAACACTAATGTGGGCAATCTGTGTCTATTGATGGATGAATGGACAGGCAAAATGTGCCATATATACAGAGTATTACTTATCCTTAAAAAGAAAGGAAATTCTTCGTTTTATAGTTTTTGAAATAAGGTTTCACTTTGCAATCCAAGTTTACCTTGAACTCAAGGTATTCTTCCCGCCTCAGCCCCCAGAATGCTAGGATTACATACAGGCCCCTGCCAAAAGGAAACTGGCATATGCATGGGTGAATTTGGAGACATCCTGTTATAAGCCAGTCACAAGATGAACACTTTGTGATTTCACTTCTATGAGATACTTGGACTAGTCAAAACTATGAATGGTGGTTGCCAGGAGTTGGGGAGAGGGAGGACTGAGGAGCTCTTATTTAATGGATGTGCTTTCAGTTTTATTAGATGAAAAGAGCTATGTAGATGGATGGTGGCAATGGTTCCACAGTTTTATGAATGTATTTAATGCCACGGAACTAAATGCTTAATACTTAATAGTGGTTATGGTAAATTCTCTGTATTATATACAATAAAAAAGGGGGGGGGCAAAGTGCAGAGCCAGAGCCTTTTGATCTTACCAAGTGAGTGTTACAACCTTTTTACTATTGGTTCTGTTTCCAAAATTGTTCACTTAGGTCCAACTGTAGCAGTGTTATTACAACTATCTTGTAGTACTCTCTCAATGCCAGGCTTAAAGGACATTTAATCCTATGAAGTGAATTCTCTTCCTGCAGTTTTATCCAAGACACAGAGCTAAGTATTGAACTTGATATGTGAATTTAGTCTGCTTCCTGGGGACACTCTGGAAAGAAAAACACTATGGGTTATGAAAGTATAATCAGCTACCTACCCATTTTATACAATCCTATTTTACAGATGAGAATACAGAGTCAAGGGTTATGAATGAAGAAGACTCTAGAATTCAAATTCAAGCCTTCTGCTGTCTTTTTTTGTTTTTGGGTTTTTTTTTTTTTTTTGGTCTTTTCAAACAGGGTCTCCCTGTAGCCCCAGCTGTCCTGGAACTCATGTAGACCAGGCTGGCCTTGAACTCACAAAGATCCTCCTGCCTTTGCCTCCCAAGTGCTTAGGATTAAAGGCATGCAGCCACCATGCCTGGCTGACTTACTTCTAAAGTCTTTAAGCAAAACTCGTTTAAAGGCCATACCACTTAGATTATGAATGCAAGATCTGGAAGATTAGGGTCTATAATGCCCTTGAGCTTTCTCCCCAACATATACGTAACTTCAATAGCCAGGCATGGTGGCGCCGCCTTTAATCTTAGCACTTGGGAGCAGAGGCAGGCAGATCTTTGTGAGGTTCAATGACCAGCCTGGGCTAATACTGAGTTCCAGACAGCCAGAGTAAAGGGAGACCCTGGTCTCAAAGAAAGATGGGGGGGGTGAGGGGGGATATCGTACTATCTGCCAAGCTATTCCGTTTCCCTCATGGTTCACTCTTAAATTAACTCTTATATTAAAGGGATAAGACCATATATCCCAAATCTGGCAAGTGATTATGAGACTTGGGGGCATCATATGGGTTAAAAAGGTTTAAAAACACTGTTGTAGGGCATAAAAGAAGGCCGGGCATGGTGGTGCATGCCTTTAATCCTAGCACTTGGGAGGCAGAGGAAGGAGGATCTTTGTGAGTTCAAGGCCAGCCTGGTCTACAGAGTGAGTTCCAGAACAGTCAGAGCTACAGGGAGACCCTGTCTCAAAAAGACCAAGACCAAAAACAACCAAACAAAAAACCACACACACTATCAAGGGGTACCAGAAAGAGGACTCAGTGGGTAAGTCATTTAACCACTAAGACTGAAGATTTGAGTTTGACACCAGGACACACGTAGTAGAAAGAACCAACTTATCTCTAATCAACTAAGTCATCCTTTGATAGAGTTTACAAATGAGTGTAACCATGGCATGTGCTCCCTCCCAACCCAACCAACATAAATAAAATGTAAAAGAAAAAAAAAAAAAAAAAAAAAAAAGCAAAACAGAACAGTGCCAAAGCTTCAAAGCAAAGAGTAAAGCAGAGTGTCCCAAATGCAGTGAATGTGCTGGTGGGGACACTAGGAGAAAAACCCTACCTCAAACCCTCTGTGTTTGTATTTATTCTAACCTCTACCTGTGACCACCAAAATCAAGCTCTTCCCTTCAGAAAAGTAACTCCAAAAATTATGAGGTAATTTCCAATTTCCAGTGAATGTTCTTTAATTCTGACAGGGTAATTTAGTATATCAAGAAACCAAAGGGGCGGGGTGGGGTGGGAGGAGAGATGGCTCAGTGGTTAAGAGCACTGGCATCTCCTCCAGGACCCAGGCAGGCTCTGTTTCCAGAACCCATGTGGTGGCTAACAACCCCTGTTCCAGGGGATGATACGCCCTCTCTGGCATCTGCAAGCATTGCATGCACACTCTGTGCACTTAAACATTCAGGCAAAACGCTCATATACAAAAAAAATAAATTTAGAGCTGGAGAGATGGCTTAGTGGTTAAGAGCACTGGCTGCTCTTGCAGAGGACCCAGACTTTATTCCTGGCACCCACATGGAGGCTAACAACCGTCCATATCTCCAGATCCAGGGAATCCAATGCCCTCCTCTGACCTCAGTGGGCACTACATGACACAGGTGCACTTACACACACACATACAATATACTCATACAAAAATAAAAATAGTAAAACAAAAAAAATTTTAAATGAAAAAGAAGTCAAATATCTAACATATGTTCTGTGTTCCCCACATCTACCCAGTCTGTGACAATGCATAGTCCTGAGCCAGGGCTTGCACTCACTCTACTACTTAAGCAAACTGAATCCTCTTTGTAGGAGAGGGGTGCTGAGGATTATACCTAGGACTTCACACTTGCTCTACTATTCAATAACAACCCCAGCCAACCCCCCCAAAAAAACCTACAAATGTGCCAACATGTTACAAAACAATTTTAAGAGCACCACTGTTTTAACTCAAGAATTAATTTCAAAAGGAGGGGGGAATGGATAGCCAAGTTGTTTATAACATAACATAATATGCCAGGTGTGGTAGCGCACAGCTTTAATCCCAGCACTTGGGAGGCAGAGGCAGGCAGATCTCTGTGAGTTCAAAGCCAGCCTGGTCTACATGGGGAGTTGTTCAAGACGGCTAGAGCTATAGGGAGACCCTGTCTTAAAAAGACCCCCCCCAAAACAAAATTATACAGAACAGTATTGCTTTTTACAACTACTCAAGAAACAGCACTTTCATTTGGAAGCTTACAGGGACCCCCAGGAAGTTCTGAGATTCATAGGCACAATGCTCTTACTTCTCCATACAGTTTTCTAAGAAGAATTCCAAAGGATCTGAGAACTGACTGTTCAGGATCAAAAGATGAAACTTTTAAAGCCAGGCGTGGTGGCGCACGCCTTTAATCCTAGCACTTGGGAGGCAGAGGCAGGCGGATCTTTGTGAGTTCAAGGCCAGCCTGGTATACAGAGTTCCAGGACAACTGGGGCTACAGGGAGACCCTGTCTTGGAGAGATGGCCTAGCGGTTAAGAGCGCCAACTGCTCTTGCAGAGGACCCAGGTTTGATTCCCAGCATCCACATGGAGGCTAAGAACCGTCTTTAACTCCAGTTCCAGAGGAATCCAACACCCTCTTCTGATCTCCGAGGCATTGCACGACACGGGTGCACAAACCCACATGCAGACAGTGCATTCATACACATAAAAAATAAAATAAAATAAATAAATAAAAAAAGATGAAACTTTTGACATTGAAGTAGCATTCTGTCCTGCTATATAAACCTTTTTACCATTTTATCTTTTTTCTCAAAAATAACTTCCGGGGCTGGAGAGATGGTTCAGTGGTTAAGAGCACCAACTGCTCTTGCAGAGACCTGGGTTCGATTCCTAGCACCCACATGGCGGCTAAGAACCGTCTTTAACTCCAGTTCCAGGGAAGTCCGACACCCTCTTCTGACCTCCGGGGCATTGCACCACATGGGTGCACCTACCTACATGCAGATAGTACACTCATACACATAAAAATAAAATTCAAAATATTTCCAATGAAAAACAAAAAAGACATAACCTCTTTTTAAGATTTGAACTCAGACCATCACCTCAGGATAAGTCACAAAACTTTCCCTACCAGCTTTTAAATTTGTAAAGCCTTAAGAGTCTCGATATATTAAAATTTTTATTTATTTTTATTTGTGTATGAGGGTATTGCCTGCATGTATGCAAGTGCACCTGTGTCATGGAATGCCTAAGAAGTACAGAAGAGGGCATCAAATCCCCTGGAACTGGTGTTACCTACAGTTAGCCAGTATGGGTGCTAGGATTAGAACCTTAACCATTGAGCCATCTCTCTAGCCTCCAGTCTCAATATATTTTGACCAGTAAAATATTTAGAAATCTTGGGGCTGGAGAGATGGCCTAGCGGTTAAGAGCTCCAACTGCTCTGGCAGAGGACCCGGGTTCGATCCCCAGCACCCACATGGTGGCTGAGAGCCGTCTTTAACTCCAGTTCCAATCTGACACCCTCTTCTGACCTCTGCGGCATTGCATGACACGGGTGCACCAACCTACATGTAGATAGTACACTCATACACATAAAAAAATAAAATAATTTAGAAATCATATCTATATCTATATCTATATCTATATCTATATATATATATCAAATGAAATGTCTTCCATGATCACTCAGCATCTAGCTATTGTGACAAGATGGAAAAGACTGATGTGAAATGTTGAGAGTATATGCCTCGTATCTCAGCCATCATGTGCACATTAATATATTAACTCCAAATGAAATACAGTAGGCTTATATGAAAAGGAAGTCTTTTCTAGGTTCTTTCAAACTGAGTGGCTGGTATTGTTAAGGGTTTAATTTCCCACAACCAAATACCACAAAAGTAGGTATTAGTCTTAATTTTAACTTTCTTGAATAAAAGAACATAACTTAGGACAAAGATCCTGCTCTTTTTGAAAAATAATACTTTTAATCCATTATGGCAACAAAACCACAATAATATCATTAGTGGTTTCTTACTGTATCCTTCCAATGGGATAAAACCTGCACAGAAATGCCACAGGGCTTGAAAAACAAAGAAGTGTAGTTTTCATCAGTGGAAGCATGGTGGTTCAGGCTGCGCTGTGAAAAGAAACCATGTCAAGAAGAAACAAACACTCCATTAACTAGAGCATCAAAAAGGCCTCCCAAGTCTCATGCCAGAAACCTGGAACTGACTGTGTCAATCCTACAAGTCAATGCTAAAATAAGCAGCCAGAGACGTGAAGGGAAAAAAAAAAAAAAAAAAAAAAGTTCTGAAGGGTGAGCTCAACCTAAAGATGGCAGGCAGTTTTCTTGGTGCCTTGGACTACCATTTATAAAAATCATCTGTAGCAGCTTCCATAGTGGGCAACTAACCCCATGAAGTTTTTCCAAGAATGACTGAAGAGCAATCCGCTATTTCCTAAATGAACACACTGGTATTCACACATATACCTGAGACCTACTGGCAAAAAAAAAAACAAAAAAACCAAAAACCTCAGGAAACTGCACATATTCTAAAAATGTGATTGCACAAAAATGTAGACATTTCTCTGGAACTGCTTTAGACCTGGCAATCCATTCCTCTGAATTTACAGCAATGGAATGTGGATATTCCCAACTATGTTTTCCTTGAGACCTGAAGCAGCTTCTATGAATAGCATCTACGTTCATGTACATAAAGAAATTGTATGTTTTCCTCCAGCAACTTCCTTGAAGGAAATATTTTTTGCTTTAAAATGAAACAAAAATGGCATAGCTCTAGACCATCCAGGTACAACAGATTTAATGAGCTCCATCTTCAACACCATTCCTTACATCTCATCAGTGTCTTGTCATCTGCCCCTCTCCAGCACAATGCTGCTCCGTTATCACTAGGCTAGGATGGTAATGAGCAATAGCACTGTCATTTTTTTTTTGAAGGATGATTTATAGAAGGCCCAAGTCTATCAGTACATATTAAACAGAGACTACCCATACAGCTGTCCTAACACACAAAGATAGCTTTTCTGTCCCACGTTCTTATTCCATAGAACCTCCAAAAGGTCATGGAGACCATATACATGTCAAAGTTATTATTACTCTCCAGTGTTGTCAGTCTGTCACTAAATTACATGTACAAACATTGAATGTTCTAACAATATGAAGAACCACTCAGATTCCAGGGATTACTTTGTAGTACACCCTGTAAGGTATTATTAAAGCTACAATCACCTGAAGGGAAACTTGGCAAACTCTTCATGCTCGTTAAGATCATGTTGTCATGTCAGTGATAACAAAACCCAACCCATTATCAAACTGAGAGGGGTAGACCAGACACTAGACAGTTCTGTTGCAGTTATGATTTCAGTGAGTAGACATGTGCTCTTCTTTTGCTCCAGAAGTTCACTCTTACTAGCTGATAAAGAATGAAGGCTTCCCAGCAAGAATGGCTCCCTCCGTCCATCCCCCCAGAAATGGCACTGCCACAGGGAATGCGATGACCCACCGGGGGAGCTGCTCTGCATTCTAGACTGCAAGTTCATCTCTGAAGTGATTCCAGTTTTTGATAAGTTACTCTCTGCAGTAATTCAGAGCAGAGAGTAACAAGTACAGAGCTGAAGGAGCCTTATACTGGCACAATCTCCCTCTGCCTACCTATTCTGTACCAAATCGAGCCCTTTCACAAGTTTTGTTTGGGGAGCACACAATTTACAATTTAAATATTCATGATCTGCCAAAGACAGGTTTGAGACCAGTCTGCACCTTTCTTACAAAGTTCACAGGAAAAAGGGAGTAGGATAAGTGGAGGAGCTCCCTTCAGAACATACACAAACTGAGAGCTTATGTCCTTTTGTTCGGTGCGGGAAAATGTTACATGCCACTCATAGGACACTCACCTTGAGAATTTTTACAACCACCCTTTCATTGTTGGTGATGTTAATGGCCTCAAATACTTCACTATACTTGCCCCGACCAAGTTTTCGAACCAGTTGGTAATCATCTTGATTACTGTGAAAGGCAAGAAACACACGTAAATGCCAGGATTTGGGATTAAACAAGTCTATGTCCACTACAGTCCCTTCCATTAATCAGGCACTTGGAAGTGTCCATACATCAAGCCACAACTCATTCCCTAAATGAAAGCCACAACCTCGGCTCCCTTCACTCTGCAAAGCTTCTAACCTAATTGATCCCTTCTAACCTAAGGAGATGGGGCCGCTAGCAGCCCTCTGGACCAATCTAGCATCTACCCTGCCAGTACCCGGCTGTCCCTCCGCCCGCTCCATAGCCTCCCCTCCTTCTCCACAAGCTTCAGGGAGCCAGAGCCTTTGGAGAATCTGGCTATCTTCAAAAATGTTCCTCCCACCCAGTCTCATTTCAGAAAACTAAGAAGCCGGGAAATTATAATAGCTCAAGAGGACAGCTGTTGACTTCCCACCCCGATAGAAAGCCCAAAGTGCGAGGCGGAAGGGCAGCTCCCCGTCCTGCCCAGCCTCTGGTCCCCCGTCCCTACATTACTCCCCCGGGTGCATCCCTGGGGTCCGGGCCGGACGGGCTGGGGAAGGGGAGGCCGGCGACACGTGCGGCAGGGGCCCGGCCTCCCCGCCAGCCCCGAGGCCGAGCGGCCGGCCGGGTGCGGTTCGCGCGGGGGGCGGCCGACGGCGGCTTTACCCCCAGCTCGGGACGTGGGCCTCGTAGTCCCAGTACTCGCGGCTCCTCAGGCTGTTCACCTCGGCGTAGACCCGGGCCCGACTGCCCGCGGCCGGGCCGGGCATGGCGGGCGGGACCGGGGGGCGCCGCGGGGCGCCGAGGGCGGCGGCGGCGCGGCGCGGGGCGCGGGGCGGCGGGCGCGGGAGGCTGCGGGCCGCGGGCCGCCGGAGCAGGAGGAGGAGCGCGGCGGCGGCCAGGCCGGGCGGGCGCTCGGGCCAGGGGGCGCGGGGGGCGCCGGCCGAGCCGGCCCGGGGCCTGAGACGGCCGGCGGGGCGGCTGGGCTCGCGCTCCGCGGCGTCCTCCACTCGGCTCGCGGCCCCCGGAGGAGGAGGCGGCGGCGGCACCGGCAGCGGCAGCCACCGGCCGGGTAAGGGGTAGCGATAGCGGCAGCGACCGCGGCGGCGGCGAAGAAGGAGGAGGAGGAGGAGGAGGAGGAGAAGGAGGAGGTGAGGAAACCCGGAAAAGGGGCCGTACTCGCCAGGAGCGGCCGCCGCCCAACCCGGAGCCAACCGGACCCACAGCGCCCCCTGCAGCGCTGGGGGACTACGGCCGCTGCTGGCCCTGCTCCCCACCTGCATGCCGCTTCTCTGGGGTTTCCGCCACCGCAACTGCTGCCCCTTTCAGGTCTGCCCCAGAGTCCAGCCACTTCGTGTCCAGCCACCGAGGCCTCCCAGGCGGACCCTGGCCTGACCCTCCTGTCAGCCAGCTTTTTCCAGGTCCCTCTCCACCTTCCCACCGCCACCTCAATTCCTCACCTCCGTTCATTTCCTCTTCTGCCCTCTGACTCCACCCCACAGATCTCCCTTAACCCCAAGACTTTCCATTCTGTATCCTATACCTGCACCTTCCCCCAAATTCCTTTCTAGGACCTTCTCTCTGGAAAGACCTCCAAGGTCCCTCTTGGGGTCATTTGGTTAAAGAAGTACTGCCAGGTTCTTCCGCTGTAGAGTTACTGTTTTCTCCTTTGTATCTAATCAGTCATTTGTAGGAGATACTTAGAGACTGTAAATATCTGGGTTTTGTTTGGGAGAAGCGAGAAGTGGGGAATGGAGAGTTCTGCCTGGGGGGACAGGCTAGAGGGGTTGGAGATGACGGGTCACTGGCTTTTTCTTCACTATTTGATCTGGGTCCCCCTTTTTTTTTTTTTTTTTGGTCTTTTTGGGACAGGGTCTCCCTGTACCAGCTGGCATAGAAGTCGCTGGGTAAACCAGGCTGGCCTCCATCTCAGATCCATCCACCTCTACTGGGATTATAGCTGTATGCCAACACACCAGGCTCCTTACATATCTTTTTCAACACAGTCTTCTTTCTTTTTTCAACACAGTCTTCTTTCCCAGGCCCGATTATTCCTGACTCCTAATCTTTTTCACATTGTTTTCTAGATGAGACTTTGTTTCCCCCTCCTTCATATGCCTAACTACCCAGGTTCGAATCCCAGCTCTTCAGCTTACAATTTTTGTGAATTTGGGTCAATGACTTCACCTTTCTGTGCTTCAGATTTTGTAGAATAACCTGGTAAGGGCACCTACTTCACAGAGCTGGCAGAGAATTAAACTATGTAAAGCACTTAGGACTGTGTTCAGTATTAAGACACTAAGTGTCCATGCTGTTATTAAACCCTATCATTCTTCCTTTCCTGTGACCACCAGAGGCCCTTTTTCAGTTCCTTCTTGCCTTCAGGTTTGGCTAGGGGCACCTCTGCCTTCCCACCGATGACTGTTTTCCTTTTCAAGTCTCACCTTAAAGGTCACTTTATCTGGAGTTGATACTTCTGTCTCTCAGCGACTTGTCCACACCACATCCTCACAGAACTACAGCTTGATGTGAATTATTTCCTGAGTCATCATCTGTCCCCCTCCTGTGAAAACAGCATGAGAACAGGATTGGGGTGCTCACCCCCCCCCCGGGTCACCTAGTGTATGTTGCATCCAGACACCTTCGGTGAACCTGGTGATGTTCTATGTTGGTTAGAGAAGAAACCTTGGAGTTACCACATTACCCACGGACCAGCTCACTTGTTGTGGATTCACTGAGAAAGGACACAGCACTCATGTAATACTCCCGCCAAGAATATTTAACATGCACTCAATCAGACACAACCAAACTAGAAAGCTAGTTAGCCAAACCACTAGCCTGGACTCTTAAAATATGTCAGTCATTGCTGGGCCTGGTGGTGCAGGCCTTTAATCCTGGCACTCTGGAGGCAGAGGCAGGCGGATCTTTGTGAGTTCAAGACCAGCCTGGTCTATAGAATGAGTTCCAGCTGGGGCTACAGGGAGACCCTGTCTCAAAAGACAAAAAAAAATATGTCAGTCTTGACAAAAAGAAAGCCCTGAGATGCGCTCTAGATTAGAGACTGGGAGCCAAACGTGGGGGCTATACTAGTAATCCCAGCTGAGGGCTGGACTAGAAGTTCAGAGCCAACCTGAGCTACATAGTGAGACCTTGTCTCAGGAAAAAAATGAAGCCAGATGTTGAGGTATACCTCTTTTTTTTTTTTTTAATTTTTTTTTTATTAATTTTATTTATTTCTGTATGTGTATGAATGTACTGTCTGCATGCAAGTTTGTGCACCCGTGTCGTGCAATGCCGCGGAGGTCAGAAGAGGGTTTCGGATTCCCCTGGAACTGGAGTTCTCCTGGAATTGGAGTTTCAGACGGTTCTCGGCCGCCATGTGGGTGCTGGGGATCGAACCTGGGTCCTCTGCAAGAGCGGTCGGTGCTCTTAACCGCTAGGCCATCTCTCCAGCCCGAGGTATACCTCTTTTACCCCAGCACTTGGCAGAGGGGGATGTGCCACGGCAGGTATAGATCAGCATGAGCTTCAGGCCAGCCTAGGCTACAAGGTTAGTATGGGCTATGGACCTGTAAAACAAACAAACAATAACAACAACAAGCCATATATTTTATTGCTCAGGAAGCCTGGAAAGTCAGACACAACATTCCCATTCCCTTTACAACTCAGAATCAGCAAAAGAGGAACATAGAAAATAAAGAAGCCAGTTGTGGTAGTGTATGTCTGTAATCCCAGCATTTGGGAGGCTGAGGCAGGAGGATAGCCATCCATTCAAAGTCATCTTAGGTTCTGTAGTGTATTCCAGGCCTGTCTGGGCCACTCTGTCTCAAAAACAAAAGAAGAAAAGAATAATGTGTCTGTGTGGATGTGTATCAGAGGATGGACAATACAACTAATAGAAGCACCTCACCAGGGGAATTTGAATATGGGATGCATATTACATAATAATATTATATTAGTGTAAGTTTGCAGACTATAATTTGTATATTGTGATTATGCAGGAGAAGCCTTGATGTTAACGAATTTCATGTCAAGCATTAGAGATGAAGTATTATAATTTCTGCAATTTATTCTCAAGTGATTTTGCAAAAGAAAAAATAATGGCTTCCCAAGAGAAGGACTTTACACGGAAGATGGAGCCACTGGTTGATGATCGGTGAAGTAAGTGAATACCTGAACGTGGGCCTGGCAGGGCATGCCTATAATTCCAGCACTTGGGAGGCTGAGAGGTGGGAGGGTCAAGACCTCCAGGCCTGCCTGGATTGCATAGCAAGATCTTGCCACAAAACAAACAAAAAGAGCCCACGAGTTTCCAACTTTTGGCAAATCCAAACATTTTCAAAATAAAAACTGGAAGAAAAGAAAGCATTTGTAGAATAGGAGGACTTTGACATTTAATTCCCAAATCTACTAGCCTCCCTCAAGCTCTGACTTGACGTTCTTAGATTTTAATGCTGCTTTAAGATTTTTTTTTTCCCCTCGGGGCTGGAGAGATGGCTCAGCGGTTAAGAGCACTGACTGCTCTTGCAGAGGACCCAGGTTCAATTCCCAGCACCCACATGGCGGCTAAGAACCGCCTTTAAGCTGGGTGTGGTGGTTCACACCTTTAATCCCAGCACTTGCGAGGTAGAGGCAGGCGGAGCTTTGTGAGTTCAAGGCCAGCCTGGTCTACAGAGTGAGCTCCTGGCCAGCTGGGGCTATAGGGAGACTCTCTCAAAAACAAAACAAAACAAAACAAAAAAGTCCCTGTGAACTATTACAGACCAGAGTCTTTTTTTTTTCTTTTTGGTTTTTTCGAGGAAGGGTCTCCCTGTAGCCCCAGCTGTCCTGGAACTCACTCTGTGGACCAGGCTGGCCTCAAACTCACAAAAATCTGCCTGCCTCTGCCTCCTGAGTGTTAGGATTAAAGGTGTGTGCCACCACGCCCGGCCAGAGCAGCGTCTTAATCCTAACCTTGGGTGAGCCATCTCAGTTTCAGAAACCACCCCACCCCCTGACACTTGAGAATTTATAGATAGTGCACACAAGTACATATGCTTGTGAATGTGTTCCCCCTCTACATACATTAGATTCTCAAAGGAGGCTATGTCCTAACAAGGATTCTAAGCTGTTGCCACGGACCTCAGGACCGTGTCCGAGCCCAGCCAGGGCCCCATTCTTCACCTCCACCCTTGCCCACTTCTCTGGCCCCACCTACCCTACCTGCTCCTGCCTCTCATCCTTCACCACATAATCCACACCCATCTCTCATAACCTGATTCCACACCTGTAGATGCCTGAGGATTCACCCACACACTGCTCTGGTGCAACACACTCTGAATTTGGCACACTTTGTTGGCTCAGCCCGGAAACCAGCAGTCAGCCCTCCCACAGCCAAATGGAAGGTGTTTTTATGGGCTGTTATGAAGTAGGATAGACACCCCTCAGAACTGGCAGAGACCCCACTGCCTTTCCTTTATGCAGCCGACTTGGCAGGAATTGATGTGAAGTGGTATCCATGTGCCCTAGCTGAGTCTAGCTCAGGTAAGTGATGGGCCAAGCAGGTGGCTCAGCACAAGAGGTGGTAGGGCAGGGAGAGCCCAGTTGACTAGAGCCTAGTACTGATGTTTACTGTATGCCACTTAGAAGGGAGGTCAGTGTTTTCTCACCAACTCCTCTCTCTAGCCCCCAGTTCTACCCAAACACCAAAGGTCTCCCCAACAAAACAAATGCCTTTTTTTTTTTTTGTCTTTTTGAGACAGGGTCTCCCTGTAGCCCCAGCTGGCCTGGAACTCACCCTCTAGACCAGGCTGGCCTTGAACTCACAGAGATCCGCTTGCCTCTGCCTCCCGAGTGCTAGGATTAAAGGCGTGCACCACCATGTCCGGCCCTTCTTTTTTTTTTTTTTGCATTTTTTTCCCTTGGTGCTGGCAATCAAACCTAGAGGGCCCCCATCTCAAAACCAAAAACAGACAAAAGAAAAACCTAGCCTTGAAAATTATGAAAATGATGAACAAAGCCAAAAGCCATTGAATTAAATGAGCAGACTATATGATATGTGAATTGTATCTTAATGAAACTATTAAAATCTATTTTTTTAAACCCTATTATTTAGAGACTCAAACAAATACATTTTCTCAGATATGAAGATACTAAAATATGTGCGTTGATATCTGTGTGTTTATAGGCCATGGAGATAGAAAGGGGGTCATGAAAGGTGAGGACTTTTTTTTTTTCATTTTTATTTATTTGTTGAGGGTGGGAGATGGTGTCTGGCACAATATTCATGTTGGAGGTCAAAGACAACTTGAATCATTTCTTTTCTACTTGCGTGTTCTGGGAAGCAAACTCAGGTCATCAAGCTTGGAGATAAGTGGCCTTACCCACTGAAACGTCTGCATAGCCAGGGAGGAAGAGATCTTAAGGGCAGTGGGAAATAAGGGTGATAGAGTTCATGCAGTAGGAAAATAGGGGGCTAACTGAAAGATGAAAAGGAGCCGGCTAGGGGGGCGTGCGGGAAGGCAGCAGGAGAGGACAAGGTCTAATGACACGTGTGGAGAGGCTGTGATGAAGCCCAGTACTTTGTATTCTAATATAAACAAACAAACAAATAAATAAACAAACAAAAATTAAAGGATGGGAGATGGTCCACTGGAACAAAGTACTTGCTGTAAAAGCATGGAGACCTGAGTTCAAATCGCCCGTATCTAGAGAGCCTGGAATGCCTGTAACCCCAAAGGTGTGGGGAATGACACAGGAGGGCCACTGGGGCTTTCTGGCTACCAGCTTAGCTCCAGGGCCAGTGACAGACCCTGCTTCAAGGTAATAAGGTGATAGAAAAGTGACACCTAACATCCTCTTCAGGTCTTCACACATACATGTGCACAGACATCACACACCGATACCACACACACTCACAGATATACATACACAAAAAAAAATTAATTAAAATCCCGCAAGTTTAAAGTAAGGAAGGACTTTCTTTTTCTCAGATGAGGAGACTAGGACTCCATTGTCAGGAACTTGAGACAGTCTGCACTGGAGCTCACAATGTCGCTTTCTCAGTATACTCCCTAAAGATGTTCATTGTGGAAATCATTTTTAATCCTCAGAGTATAAAACAACTTACATACTCCAAACTGAAGAGGTCAGTTAAATGGTACCTTCCTATAGTGAAATATTAGACACCATTAAAATGATTATAAGGAATTTTCAGTGATAAGTTTTATGATAAAGGCTTTTTGTTACAGAAAATGCACAATCATGGTTAAAAAAAACATGAGAGGTGGTGAGATAGCCCAGCAGGTAAAAACATGAGCAGTGGTGAGATAGCTCAGCAGGTAAAAACATGAGAGGTGGTGAGGTAGCTCAGCAGGTAAAGTGTTTGCTGAGTAAAGCCTTATGAGCTTAGGTCCATCCCTGAAACCACCTAAAGGTGGAAGGAGAGAATCAACTCTGCAAAGTCGTTTCTGATCTCTACAGCTACTCAATGTCAGGTGCATGTACACACACACACACATTCACACACACACACACACACACACACGCACACACACTCACACACACACACACATACACTAATAACAAGAGAGTTTAAAATAATAAAATGAGCCAGATTTGGTAACAGATGCCTAGTAATTTTTTTTTTTTGTCTTTTTGAGGCAGAGTCTCCCTTTAGTCCCCATATGGCCTGGAGCTCACTTTGTAGACCAGGCTGGCCTTGAACACACCAAGATCTGCCCACCTCTGCCTCTCAAGTGCTGGGATTAAAGGTGTGCACCACCATGCCCAGCTCATTATAAGTGAGAGGAAGGTGGGACAGAGAAGGGACTGTGCTGATGGAAGCAACAATCAGAATAATGGGATGCTGGCTTTGAAGATGGAGGAGGGCCACGCGCCCAGCAGGTGGACAGCCTCCTGAAGTTGGAAAATCCAAGGAAACAGATTCTCCCCTCAAGTCTCCAAAGTCAAAGTGCAGCCCTGGGGAAGGAGACATGTTTCAGCTGTTAAGGGCACTGGCTGTTAGGAGGAGCTGTGTTCCCAGCATCTACATGGTGGCTAACAAACTTCTGGAACTCCAGTTCCAGGAGATCCAACAAACTCTTCTGGCCTGTGAGGGCACCAGGCAGGCACGTGGTACACATAAATACATTCAGGCAAACACTTAGAACACATAAAATAAAATTAACTAAATCTTTTTAGAAAACAATGTGGTCCTGCCAACATCTTAGTTACCAACGAGACCATTTCAAATCAAACTGTGTTATTTTAAGCTACGAAGTCTGTGGTCATTCCTTGCAGCAGCAATAGAAACTCTGACCAAAACTAGAGTCAGGATCCAGTCCTTTGTTTTTTAAAAAGAAGTATTTGCTGGGTATGGTGGTGCATGGCTTTAATACCAGCACTAGGGAGGCAGAGGCAGGCGGATCTCTGTGAGTTCAAAGCCAGGCTGGTCTACAGAGCAAGCTCCAGGCCAGCTGGGACTAAAGGGAGACCTTGTGTCAAAAAGACCAGAAAAAAGAGTATTTATTTTTATTTTATGTGTACAACAGTTTTGTTTAGGGCTAGGAACCAAACCTGGGTCCTTTGCAAAGGCAGCCAGTGTTCTCAGCCACTTTGCCGTCTCCCCATACCCTCCAACTCCTTTCTGCCTAGCCCAATCACCAACCTCTTTCTTTGCCATTGCAGAATTCAGTTTGTCCAAAAATCCTGCCAAGTCCCTGATTGCTGGGAGAAGAGGAATCATTTTCTTCAGTGGTCCGTCTACTGGTAAGTCGTTCTTGCCCCAGTAAGTAGCTCCCTCCTTATAAAAGCAACTGTAATTCGATTTAGTGGGCCACAAAAAACCCACAAACAATTGACAGGAAAATAGGAGGGAGAATTGCTGGGAGGAAAAGGGACTGAGGTTGTGTGGGAGAGTGATGAGAGAGGGTAAGAGAGCAATGCAGGGAGAAAATGGCCAAAACATTATATAGGTGTATAAAATTGTCAAAGAAAAATAGTTCTGCCAAATCACCTTAGCATAGATTCTCCACCTTGGCACTTTTCTACCCTAGGCATTTTATCATCCTTATCTGCCTTTGGCAAGGATTCCATCAAGTCTGTTTAGCTAGAAACTCCTTAGTGATATTTCCTTCCCCACCCACTCACCCCTACCCAGCTCCCTGGCTATAAATCCCCACTTGTCCTTATTGGAGTTAAAGTTCTGCTAGAACTCTCTTCCCCATCTTGCACTCTGGTCTCTATACCTATCACGTCAAATAAAGTCTGCTTCTCCATCTTCAATAGGTGACATGAATACATTTTTCTTTATTTTTAATTTTTTAGTTTTTTTTTTTATGAGTGTGTCTACATGTAGGTTTGTGCACCTGTGTCATGCAATGCCGAGGAGGTCAGAAGAGGGAGTTAGATTCCCCTGGAACTGGAGTTAAAGACGGTTCTCAGCCGTATGTGGGTGCTGGGGATCAAACCCGGGTCCTCTGCAAGAGCACTTGGTGCTCTTAACCACTAGGCCATCTCTCCAGCCCCCAATTTTTTTTAATGTGTTATGTGTATGAGTGTACTGTCTGCATGTAGGTTGGTGTACCTGTGTCGTGCATTGCCATGGAGGTCAGAAGAGGATGTCGGATTCCCCTGGAACTGGAGTTAAAGACAGTTCTTAGCCACCATGTGGGTGCTGGGAATCAAACCCGGGTCCTCTGCAAGAACAATCAGCGCTCTTAACTGGTGAGCCATCTCTCCAGCCCCACATTTTTTTTTTATAATGAAATCCCTTATCTTATATGCTAATGTGAACATTTTTTTCTTTTGTTTTTTGGTCTTTTTTTTGAGACAGGGTCTCCCTGTAGTCCCAGCTGTCCTGGAACTTACTCTGTAGACCAGGCTGGCCTTGAACTCACAAAGATCCACCTGCCTCTGCCTCCCAAGTGCTAGGATTAAAGGTGTGTGCCACCACGCCCAGCTGCATTTTTTTTTCTTTAAAACCATTAGACCTTTTTCTTTTTTTTTTTAATTTATTTTTGTATGTGTATGAATGTACTGTCTGCATGTAGGTTTGTGCACCCATGTCGTGCAATGCCGCGGAGGTCAGAAGAGGGTCTTGAATTCCCCTGGAACTGGAGTTCTCCTGAAATTGGAGTTACAGACAGTTCTTAGCTGCCATGTGGGTGCTGGGGATCCAACCCGGGTCCTCTGCAAGAGCAGTCGGTGCTCTTAACCGCTAGGCTATCTCTCCAGCCCCCATTAGACCTTTTTCAAAGAATTCAGAAGTCAGTAAGGTAAAAAAGCAAAAGTTCTTCATTGCTTCCCACACTCCCACAGTTTGGCGTGCATCCTTTCGGGTCTTTCTCACATGGTAAGCATATATGATACAACCTATGCTCTTTTGTTTTGCTTGGCTTGGCTTCAAAGCAAGATGTTCAGATACATGCCTTTGTTTGGCAGGTGAGAGCACAGGCAGGCGACAAATGCATAGGAAATGAACTGGAGGAAAACATGGTCATTGCTTTCAATCCCAGCATAATAAAGTTTTACATTTATAATCAGAAAAAAACCCTCAAGGTATATAAGCTGTTGACAGTCCCCAGCGTCTCTCTAATAACTTAGGCGATCAGCAGAGCTTTTCATCATTTGCATCAGTTGAGAGAAGGAACAAGGTAAGTCCTGGGGGCCTTGAGTTCTCTCTTCAGTACTAGGGTCCACAGGTAATGAATGCCAGGCTCTCACTAAGAGTGTCTTTGGGGGCTCCAGACAGATAAAACATGTTAAGTAGGGTCCAACTGGCTGGACTCCAGCTGTCCCTTGCACACATGTTCCTTAGGGACATCCCTGTTTGATGTTTTTTTTATACTCATCATTCTTAGAGTGGGACCCAGTATCTTTCAACCAGAGAGTGACATAAGGGAGAGGGCAGGATATAGAACAGCCCAGTCCAGGCAAGAGAGGCACAGAAAGGGAAAATCTCTGCTGGTCTATCAGTGGGGACCTCTTTTATTCAGTCCGCCTGACTTCAGTGAACTGTCCTGAAACTCTAAAGGAAGTATGGATAAAATAGACTAAAATATAAATTAAAAATTGAACATCTGGGGCTGAAGAGATGGCCTAGCAGTTAAGAGCGCTGACAGCTCTTGCAGAGGACCCGGGTTCGATCCCCGGCACCCACATGGCGGCCGAGAACCATCTGAAACTCCAATTCCAGGAGAACTCCAGTTCCAGGGGAATCCGACACCCTCTTCTGACCTCCGAGGCATTGCACGACACGGGTGCACAAACTTGCATGCAGGCAGTACATTGATACACATACAGAAATAAATAAATGCTGGGCGTGGTGGCGCACACCTTTAATCCTAGCACTTGGGAGGCAGAGGCATGCGGATCTCTGTGAGTTTGAGGCCAGCCTGGTCTACAGAGTGAGTTCCAAGACAGCCAGAGCTACAGGGAGACCCTGTCTCAAAAAGACCAAAAAAAAAAAAAAAAATTGAACATCTATCAATCCAAAAAGCTGAAAGCCTAAATTCTCTAAAATCCAGTGTTGTATGTTTGTTTTAATAAAAGGTCTCCCTGTAGCCCCAGCTGGCCTGGACCTCACTATGTAGACCAGGCTAGCCTTGATCTCACAGAGATCCACCTGCCTATGCCTCCCAAGTACTGGGATTAAAGCTGTGTACCACCATGCCTGACCCTAAAAATCCATTTGTGTGTGTGTGTGTGTGTGTGTGTGTGCGTGCGCGTGTGCACGTGCTCCTCTGTGTGTGACATGAGTGTATATGGGTATGAAGGCCAGAGGTTGACATCAGGTACTGTTTCTCAGTTTCTGTCTACCCATGTTTCGAGGCAGGGTCTCTCATTGAACTGGAGCTCACCAATTTGTCTAGGCTACCTGGCCAGTGAGCCCCAAGTGTTCTCTTGACTCTCCTTTCCCTGCCTTGGGACTAAGGGTGTGTGCTACTACCCTTGTCTTTTATTTGTTTGCTTGTTTATTTATTTATGTGATGTGTGTGAGTAGTGTATTGTGTGTGTGTGGTATGTACTTGTTAATGTGAGTGTGTGCGCATGTGTGTGCAGGTACAAGTTCATATGTGTGCTCATGCTGATGGAAGCCAGGGTTCAAGGTGGGGTATCCTTCCTCAATTGCTCTTCACTGAGAATTTATTTTTATTTTCTATGTATGAATATATTGCTTGCATGTGTGTAAGTGTACCAGTGCCATGCAGTGCTTTTGGAGGTCAGAAGGTGTGGGATCCCCTGAAGCTGGAGTTACAGATGGTTGTTAGCCACCATCTGGGTGCTGTGAATAGAGCCCAGGTCCTCTTAACTGCTGAGCTATCTTTTTCAGACAGGGTCTTCCCTGTAGCCTCAGCTGGCCTGGACCTCACTATGTAGACCAGGCTAGCCCCAACTCACAGAGATCCACCTGCCTCTGTCTCCCAAGTGCTAGGATTAAAGGTGTGTGCTACCATCCCCAGCTCAAATTTAAAATATTTTTTATTTTATGTGCGTGGGTGTATTGTTTGCATGTGTGTAAGTGCACTCATGTCATGCAATGCCCGAAGAGATCAGAAGAGGGCATCAGATCCCCTGGAACTTCTGCCATGTGGGTTCTGGGAACCAAATCTAGGTCTGCTGCAAGAGCAGTACTCTTTTTTTTTTTTTTGTCTTTTTGAGACAGGGTCTCCCTTTAGTCCCAGCTGGTCTGGAGCTCACTATGTAGACCAAGCTGGCCTTGAATTCACAGAGATCCGCCTGCCTCTGCCTCCCAAGTGCTAGGATTAAAGGCGTGCACCACTGTGAATTTTTGAGGGACAAGGTCTCTTGCTGACCTGACACTAGTCAGTTTGTCTAGGTTGGCTGACCACTGACCTCCTGGGATCTGCGTGTCTCCAACCCCCAAGCCCTGGGGTTGCAGGCGCAGCCACCAGGCTTGGCTTTTCCATGGGGTCTGGGGGTCCCCGCTCAGGCCTCATGCTTTCACAGCAAGCACTCTACTGGCTGAGCCATGTCTTCAGCCCTAATCCAAAACCATTTGAGTATCAGCATGATGTCACGAGCAGAAAATCCCATACATGACTTTATAGTTTGGGTCCTAATCAAAGAGCAAACTCACTGAAAGCATTGTACAGAATCAACTCTAGGCTGTGTGCAATAAGGCACAGCGAGACATAAGTGAATTTTGTGTCTAGATTTAGGACCCCTCTCCCAAGATATCTCACTTTGCATATGGAGATATTCCAAAATATGACAAAATCCAAAATATTTCTGGTCTTAAACATTTTGGATAAGGGATTTTCAACTTATCAATGCTATCTCAAAAGGATTTGAATTTTAAACGGGTTCAGGATGAAGATGGCTGTAGATGCACCTTTCAAGTGAAAGGCAAAGGGACACTTTCAGTCTTTCCTAGGGCTGCTCCCATTGCACTTGGTTTGGGAGGCATTTGGAGTGGAGCGGGCTGAATTCAGTAGGAGAAACACCTACCTTCCATTACAAAGCCATCGTCAACCTCTCCCTGCCAGTTAGCTGCCCCCCCCACATGTCTTGATGAAGAATTGCCAGGACCACCATCAGCTTCCACACCCCTTCTCCTCCTGTCAGTCACAGCATCCAGCTTGGCTTTCCATTAATAGATGACCACACTCCTGTCTCCCCTCTTGCTAAGTTACATTCGGACTACCTACTCCCTTGCTCGGGTTGCATCACCTCTGCTCGTGGGCATTCTGTAGGGGCCTTTCAGAGCACCCTCTGGGCTTCCAGACTCTCACATGCCAGCCCAGGTTAATGGCTAGAGCTCAGCAGGCTCATGCATTTGCCCCCCCCCCCCAGCTCCATTACATCTTTATTCACTAGACTCTAAGTAACATTTACTATTTCTTTTTATTCTGGATATAAGGGAAAAAGGATGGAAGGGAGGAAGGAAAGAAAGGAGAAAGAAAGGAAGGGAGAAAGGGAGGAAGAGAAGGCGGTTGGGAGGGAAAGATTGCAGCAGTTTTACCGACGGCCTCAACACAGATGCTCATACCATTGCCGCTGTTGTGACTGTTGGGTAAGGCCGGCGGCTTTGGCTGGTGTGCAGCGAGGATGGAGGCACCCTCCTGAAGTTGGCCTTTCTCCTGCATGTTAACCCTCACTCTTCTTCAGCTTAGGACATTTTTGGGGGGTCTTTTCGAAACAGGGTCTCTCTGTAGCCCCAGCTCTCCTGGAACTGACTCTGTAGACCAGGCTGGCCTTGAACTCTCAAAGAGCCACCTGCCTCTGCCTCCCAAGTGCTAGAATTAAAGGCGTGCGCCACCTCACCTGGCTCGCTTAGGACATCTTTTAACCTGAGATTGGACAGTCTTTGTTTCTCTCCATAGACATTAGCCATTGCACCCTGAAGAAAAGTAAAGTGAAGCACAGTACAAATCAAGCCTTGCTTTTTGTTTATGCAAGCTCGCTGTCTGTATGCTTTCAGGCCCTCACAACTGGCTAGAGGATGGCATGTAAGCCCAGATGGTCAGGATGGGCCCTATGGCCCCCTGGGCTGTCCACCAGAGCACAGAATAACACAAGTTCCCGGGAAAGCTCCATCACCTCCAGGAACCACAAACCAGGCCCCAGAAGAAATGCCAAATGGCACACACCTGAGGGAATGAACAGGCCCTCCACTGATCAGTGAAGGAGACGCAGCAGAGGAGAAGGGTGGTGGGCAGAGGCTGAGACTGTGGCAACCACAGTAGACGGTGCTGTCACCACTGGGACAGTCGCTGAGTCAAGCAGAGACCCACCCAGTCTCCAGCGAGTGGAAGCATTGTGTCATTCTCTCCCTCCTCTGCATGATGGCTGGCTTATCCTGATTCTAATGCTGTCATCTGCCCTGGTCGTGTCCCTTAGAGCAGAGGATTCCCTCCAGGAAGACCTGCAGCTTTCGTGGCCAAGTTTCTTCTCCATCCTTTTGAAGATTGAAGACAAGTTACTTTATAAAATATTCATTTGAGGTTATCCGACATCTCTTCATGACTTGATTCAGATTATGTATCCTGAGCAGAAACAACCCAGAAATAAAAGTTGTACTCTTCCTCCATCTCACTTCATGTCACACAGGTTCCTCTCTCCCATTTCCTAGAGATAGTGACTTTAGTCAGTTCATTATGAGAGTTATATCTACTAGGTTTCCACTGAAATGTTACTTTTTTGAGACAGGGTCTCCCTGTAGCCTCAGCTGGCCTGGAACTTACTTATGTAGAGAAATGTTACTCTTTTTACCTTTAAAATATTGTGTATGTGTAGGATTTATTCACTTTTATTGTATGTGTATTAGTATTTTGTGTGCAGTGCCCACAAAAGTCAGAAGAGGATGTGTCAGATTCCCTGGAACTGGAGTTATAAGCTGTTGTGAGCCACTATGTGAGTGCTGGGAAATGAACTTGGGTCTTCTGCAAGAGCAGCCAGTGCTGAGCCATCTCTCCAGCTTCTCTTTTTTAATCTTTTTAATGAATACTATTTTGGGGCAGAGACTTTTTTTTAATTAATTTTATTTATTTCTGTATGTGTATGAATGTACTGTCTGCATGCAAGTCTGTGCACCCGTGTCGTGCAACGCCGCGGAGGTCAGAAGAGGGTCTCAGATTCCCCTGGAACTGGAGTTCTCCCGGAATTGGAGCCTCAGATGGTTCTCAGCCGCCATGTGGGTGCTGGGGATCGAACCCGGGTCCTCTGTAAGAGCAGTCGGAGCTCTCAACCGCTAGGCCATCTCTCCAGCCCAGGGGCAGAGACTTTTTCAAAAACTATAGAATTACTTTGGTCATCATCAAACATTGTATTTATGAACTCTTGGATTCCTATTTTATTTATTTTATTTTATTTTATTTTTTATTTTTTTATGTGTATGAATGTACTGTCTGCATGCAGGTCTGTGCACCCATGTTGTGCAATGCCACGGAGGTCAGAAGAGGGCGTTGGATTCCCCTGGAACTGGAGTCAAAGATGGTTCTCAGCCGCCATGTGGGTGCTGGGGATCGAACCTGGGTCCTCTGCAAGAGCAGTTGGCACTCTTGACCGCTAGGCCATCTCTGTAGCCCCGGATCCCATTTTATTCAGTGAATTATAGTCATATATTGTGAGGTTAGGTGTAATGGTACACACCTCCACACCTCTCATCCCAACACTCAGGAGGCTGTAGTATGAAGAATATTAGACCATGGCCAGCCTGGACTACATAGCATGATTCTGTCTTAAACAAACAAACATTATTATGACTTTTTTTTTTTTTTTTTGGTGTTTTTAAGACAGGGTCTCCCTGTAGCTCTGGCTGTCCTGGAACTCACTCTGTAGACCAGGCTGGCCTTGAACTCACAGAGATCTGCCTGCCTCTGCCTCCCAAGTGCTAGGATTAAAGGCACGCACCACCATGCCAGGCCATGAGTTTTTTTTTAAGAGTTAAATTGTGTTGTTATTATGTAAATATCTATTTATTGAGACAGGGTCTCCCAGTAGCCCTAGGTGGCCTGGAACTCGGTATGCAGACCAGGCTGGCCTTGAACTCACAGAGATCCACCTCCTTCTACCTCCCAAGTGCTGGGATCACCACACCCAGCTTGTATTTCTTATTATGGTTGTTGTTGTTGTTGTGTGTTTATATGTGGGGTGCATGTACATGCTAGATGTATGTGTGGAGGTCAGAGGATAAATTTTTTTTTCAGAGTATAACTTTTGGAATAAGTTCTCTCATTCCACTGTGGGCTCTGGGGATCAAACTCAGGTCACTAGGCTTACATGGCAAATACCTTCACCCACTGAACCAGCTTGTCAGCCCATGAGTTATTTTAATGTTTGAACTGACCCTTATTTTATTTTTCTAGTGGGATCCTCCCCCTCCTCCTCCTCCTCCTCCTCCTCCTCCTCCTCCTCCTCCTCCTCCTCCTCCTCTTCTTCTTCTTCTCCTTCTTCTTCTAGACAAAGCTTCACTCAGAAGTTGAGGCTTCCTCCCAAGTACTGGAGTCACAGGTGTACACTCTAATCCCAGATATATTTTAGTATAAAAGAAGCTCCATGCTCATGCTGCATTTTTCTTGCCCCTGCTCTGGAGTCAATTACTGCTTCAATGGGTCCTGATTCCTTTTGTGCTGAGAAGTCAAGATCTGGACATGAGTGTTCATTGTCACTACACTCTGGCTGCCCCCAGGCTTTGTAATTATACGAAGTTACACAGTTATACATGCACCCCTCTATTTCTTTTTTTTTTTAATTTTATTTATTTTTGTATGTGTGTGAGTGTACTGTCTGCATGTAGGTTTGTGCACCCGTGTCATGCAATGCCGCACCCGTGTCGTGCAATGCCGCGGAGGTCAGAAGAGGGTGTCGGATTCCCCTGGAACTGGAGTTTTAGACGGTTCTCAGCCGCCATGTGGGTACTGGGGATCGAACCCGGGTTCTCTGTAAGAGCGGTCGGCGCTCTTAACCGCTAGGCCATCTCTCCAGCCCCCCCAGGTCCATTTTAATGGTTTCTAGCTAGTCCTCATGCTTCAATCTCCACCATATTTACTCTGAGCAGTAGCCAGATAAATCCCTCTAAAGTGCAAGTCCCTCTTCTGGCCAGTGTCTGAAGGCTTCCCCAACCATTCATTTATTTTATTTTACTTTTTAATTTTATTTACTTATTTATTTATTTATTTATTTATTTATTTATTTATTTTTTGGTCTTTTTGAGACAGGGTCTCCCTGTAGCTCTGGCTGTCCTGGAACTCACTTAGACCAGGCTGGCCTTGAACTCACAGAGATCCGTGTGTCTCTGCCTCCCAAGTGCTAGGACTAAAGGCGTGCGCCACCACGCCCGGCATTTATTTATTTCTGTATGTGTATCAACGTACTGTCTGCAAGCAAGTTTGTGCACCCGTGTCGTGCAATGCCGCGGAGGTCAGAAGAGGGTCTCGGATTCCCCTGGAACTGGAGTTCTCCTGGAATTGGAGTTTCACACGGTTCTCGGCTGCTATGTGGGTGCTGGGGATCGAACCCGGGTCCTCTGCAAGAGCGGTCGGTGCTCTTAACCGCTAGGCCATCTCTCCAGCCCAGAACATTTTTTAATATTTTTTTATTTAAACATTTTTTGTTTATTATTTTTAGATTATGTGTACGGGTGTCTTGCAGTGCCTGCAGAGGTGTGTCAGAAGAAAGCATCAGATCTCCTGGAACTGGAGTTATGAAGTGTTGTTAACTGCCTCGTGCGTGTTGGGAATTGAACCCAGTTTCTATGCAAGAGCAGCCAGTACTCTTAACCACTGAGCTATCTCTCCAGCCCCCTTATTTATTATTTTTATTTTATGTTTATGAGTGTTTTGCTTGCATGTATGTAAGTGCACTGTGTTCATGCAATGCCACGCAGAGGCCAAAAGAGGGTGTTAAAGTCCCTGAAATGGAGTTACAGATGATTGGATTTGTGTGTGTGTGTGTGTGTGTGTGTGTGTGTGTGTGTGTGTCTCCCTGTAGCCCTAGCTGTCCTGGAACTTACTTTGTAGACCAGGCTGGCCTTGAGCTCACAAAGATTTGCCTGCCTCTGCCTCCCAAGTGCTAGGATTAAAGGTGTGCACCACCACGCCTGGCACAGATGATTGTTAGCCACCATGTGGTGCTGGCAGTTGAACCTGGTCCTCTGCAAAAACAGCTGGTGCTCTTAACCACCGACCCATCCCTCAGCCCCTAAAATACGTTATTTAAAAAAAGTTTTGCTGGGCATGGTGGCACATGCCTTTAATTCCAGCACTTGGGAAGGGAGGCAGAGGCAGGTGGATCTCTGTGAGTTGAAGGCCAGCCTGGTCTACATAGTGAGTTCCAGGACAGCTAGGGCTACAGAGAGATGCTGTCTCAAAAAGACCCCCCCCAAAAAAAAAAATTTAAGTCATTGCATGACACAGTGCTCTTATATACATTCAGGCAATATACTTGTACACATAAAATAAAAATAAGAAATAAAAAATTTAATACCTGATATTATATAGCATTTTATTTCTGATATTAGAATCTCTGTATCTAATTTTAATTTGTCCATTAAAAATTGTTTTGGGATTTTCCCATGTGCTATATATAGCACACATGTTTTTAGCCTTGGGCAGCCATGGTGTTGTAAAAGTACATAATAAAAGTTAAGTACTTAATAAAAAATGTGTATAGGTGCTAAAGCATTAGTGAGGACCTTATGATGCATATTATATGTATTTGTCAGATTCTGATCATTAACTCATATCACATTATTATTATTTTTGTATGTGTTGAAGTGTATTGTCTGCATGCAGGTCTGTGCACCCATGTCGTGCAATGCCACGGAGGTCAGAAGAGGGTCCTCGGATTCCCCTGTGGAACTGCGTTCTCCTGAATTGGAGTTACAGACAGTTCTTAGCCGCCATTGGGTTGCTGGGGATCGAACCCGGGTCCTCTGCAAGAGCGTCGGTGCTCTTAACCACTAGGCTATCTCTCCAGCCCCCCAAGTGCTAGGATTAAAGGCATGCGCCACCACGCCCTGCTTTTTAGAGACACTTGCACAATGCCGTGTACACCATTTGTCTCTCAGTCTACAGTGCCCAGAGTTGGCTAGCTCCCCAAATGGACAACCAGATCTGAGTGACTCTCTCCCCTGTGGAGCATCCTCCTCATTCACCTCGTTCATGCTGGGTCTCCCTGCTTTCAGGTAGTTCTCAGTCAGAGCAAGGCCTTTAAAGTGATATCTCTCTATTCAAATGGATTCCTACTGGGATCATTAGAAAAATCTGAGTCCTACCCAGGCATGGTGGCATACACCTTTAATTCCAGCATTCAGAAGGCAGAAGCAGGTGGATCTCTTTGAGATTGAGTCTGACCTAGTCTAAATAATAAGTCCAGGGAGACCCTGTCTCAAAAAAAACCAAAAAAATAAAATAAAATAAAGGAAACAAAAGAAAAAGAAAAAAATCAGAGTCTCTAAGTCCCTATCATGGTCCATAAGTTGCTACTTCCACTATTCCCCTTTTTAAAATTTATGTGTATGAGTGTTTGCTTGCATGTATGTATGTGCACTATGTGTGCGCAGTGCCCATGCAGGGCTGAGGAGGGCAGTAGATCCCCTGGAACTGGAGTTGCAGGTGTTGTGAGCCATCATGTGTATGCTGGAACTGAACCCAGGTCCTCTGCAGAAGCAGCCAGTGCTCCTAATGGCTGACATAGCTCCAGCCCTGCCCCTGTATGCTGTTAGCTGGCTGCTCTCACCTGCCTGCTGACTCAGCTGCAGGAGTCCCACTGTTAGCTGGCTGCTCTCACCTGCCTGCTGACCCAGCTGCAGGAGTCCCACTGTTAGCTGGCTGCTCTCACCTGCCTGCTGACCCAGCTGCAGGAGTCCCACTGTTAGCTGGCTGCTCTCACCTGCCTGCTGACCCAGCTGCAGGAGTCCCACAGTTAGCTGGCTGCTCTCACTTGCCTGCTGACCCAGCTGCAGGAGTCCCACTGTTCCTTCGCACAACAGCATGTTTCTGCTCAGACCACTGCAGATGAGGTTGTGTTGATTCTACCACACTCTTGTTCCTGAATCTGCATGGCAGGTGCTCTCACTTCCTTCACATCTCCTCTTCCCCCTCAAGGAGCCCTACATGGCTGGACTGCCCACCATCAGAAAAGATGGCTGGACTGAATGCTATGGGGGCTAGGCTGAAACTGAAGTTTTATGGTTAAGAGCACTGGCTGCTCTTGCGAGCAGGTTTGGTTAAGAACCCACAATGGCTAACAAAATCCACAATTCCAGTCCGGGAGATAGGACACCTTGTTCTGACCTCCTCAGGCATTGCACAATGTGGGTGCACTCACATACATGCAGGCATAAGATAAAAATAGAATATTAAAAAATTGAAGCTTTAGACTGAACTCATAGTCTTCAGTATATAGATAAATGTAGAAATAGAGGGGTGCGGGGCTGGAGAGATGGCCTAGCTGTTAAGAGCGCCGACCGCTCTTACAGAGGACCCGGGTTCGATCCCCGCACCACATGGCGGCTGAGAACCGTCTGAAAACTCCAATTCCGGAGAACTCCAGTTCCAGGGAATCCGACACCCTCTTCTGACCTCCGCGGCATTGCCACGACACGGGTGCGGCATTTGCATGGCAGGGTGCACAAACCTACATGCAGACGTACACTCACAACCATACAAAAATAAATAAAAATTAAAAAAAAAAAGAAATAGAGGGGTGCATGTATAACTGTGTAACTTCGTATAATTACAAAGCCTGGGGGCAGCCAGAGTGTAGTGACAATGAACACTCATGTCCAGATCTTGACTTCTCAGCACAAAAGGAATCAGGACCCATTGCAGATAATTGACTCCAGGCAGGGGCAAGAAAAATGCAGCATGAGCATGGAGCTTCTTTTATACTAAAATATATCTGGTTAGGGTGTACACCTGTGACTCCAGTACTTGGGAGGAAGCCTCAACTTCTGAGTGAAGCTTTGTCTAGAAGAAGAAGGAGAAGCGAAGAAGAAGCGGAGGAGGAGGAGGAGGGAGGAGAGGAGGAAGGAGAAGAGGAGGAGGAGGAGGGGAGGGGGGGAGGTCCCACTAGAAAAAAATAAATAAGGGTCAGTTCAAACATTAAAATAACTCATGGGCTGACAAGCTGGTTCAGTGGGTGAAGTATTTGCCATGTAAGCCTAGTGACCTGAGTTTGATCCCCAGAGCCCACAGTGGAATGAGAGAACTTATTCCAAAAGTTACTATGAAAAAAAAATTTATTCCTCTGACCTCACACATACATCTAGCATGTACATGCACCCCACATATAAACACACAACAACAACAACAACATAATAAGAAATACAAGCTGGGTGTGGTGATCCCAGCACTTGGGAGTAGAAGGAGGTGGATCTCTGTGAGTTCAAGGCCAGCCTGGTCTCACAACCGAGTTCCAGGCCACCTAGGGTACTGGGGGACCCTGTCTCAATAAATAGATATTTACATAATAACAACACAATTTAACTCTTAAAAAAAAAACTCATGGCCTGGCATCGGTGGTGCGTGCCTTTCATCCTAGCACTTGGGAGGCAGAGGCAGGCAGGCAGATCTCTGTGAGTTCAAGGCCAGCCTGGTCTACAGAGGGAGGTCCAGGACAGCCAGGCTACAGGGAACCCCGGCCTTAAAAACACCAAAAAAAAAAAAAAAAAAGTCCTAATAATGTTTGTTTGTTTCGACTAGAATCATTGCTAATGTAGTCCAGGCTGGCCATGGTCTAATATTCTTCATACTACAGCCTCCTGAGTGTTTGGGATGGAGGTGTGGAGGTGTGTACCATTACACCTAACCTCACAATATATGACTATAATTCACTGAATAAAATGGGATCGGGGACAGAGATGGCCTAGCGGTCAAGAGTGCCACAACTGCTCTTGCAGAGGACCAGGTTCGATCCCCAGACCCACATGGCGGCTGAGAACCCTTTGACTCCAGTTTCCAGGGGAATCCAACGCCTCTTCTGACCTCCGTGGCATTGCACAACATGGGTGCACAGACCTGCATGCAGACAGTACATTCATACCACATAAAAAAATAAAAAATAAAAAAAATTAAAATAAATAAAATAGGAATCCAAGAGTTCATAAATACAATGTTTGATGATGACCAAAGTAATTCTATAGTTTTTGAAAAAGTCTCTGCCCCTGGGCTGGAGAGATGGCCTGCGGTTGAGAGCTCCGACTGCTCTTACAGAGGACCCGGGTTCGATCCCCACCACCACATGGCGGCTACTGGAACCATCTGAGGACTCCAATTCGGAGAACCTCCAGTTCCAGGGGAATCTGCGACCCTCTTCTGACCTCCGCGGCTTGCACGACACGGGTGCACAGATGCATGCAGACAGTACATTCATTACACATACAGAAATAAATAAAATAATTAAAAAACAAAAAAAAAAAAAAAAAAAAAAAAAATTAAAAGATTAAAAAAGCGAAGCTGGAGAGATGGTCCCTAGCACTGGCTCTTGCAGGACCCAAGGTTCATTTCCCAGACTCACATAGTGGCTCACAACAGCTTATAACTCAGTTCAGGGAATCTGACACATCCTCTTCTGAATTTGTGGGCACTGCCACAAAACTACTAATACACATACAATAAAAGTGAATAAAATCCTACACATCACACTATTTTAAAGGTTTTTAAAAAGAGTAACATTTCTCTACATAAGTAAGTTCCAGGGCCAGCTGAGGCTAAAGGGAGCCCCTGTCTCAAAAAAACAGTAACCTTCAGTGGAAACCTAGTAGATATAACTCTCATAATGAACTGACTAAAGTCACTATCTCTAGGAAATGGGAGAGAGGAACCTGTGTGACATGAAGTGAGATGGAGGAAGAGTACAACTTTTATTTCTGGGTTGTTTCTGCTCAGGATACATAATCTGAATCAAGTCATGAAGAATGTCGGATAACCTCAAATGAATATTTTATAAAGTAACTTGTCTTCAATCTTCAAAAGGATGGAGAAGAAACTTGGCCACGAAAGCTGCAGGTCTTCCTGGAGGGGGGTCCTCTGCTCTAAGGGACACGACCAGGGCAGATGACAGCATTAGATCAGGATAAGCCAGCCATCATGCAGAGGAGGAGAGAGAATGACACAATGCTTCCACTCGCTGGAGACTGGGTGGGTCTCTGCTTGACTCAGCGACTGTCCCAGTGGTGACAGCACCGTCTACTGTGGTTGCCACAGTCTCAGCCTCTGCCCACCACCCTTCTCCTCTGCTGCGTCTCCTTCACTGATCAGTGGAGGGCCTGTTCATTCCCTCAGGTGTGTGCCATTTGGCATTTCTTCTGGGGCCTGGTTTGTGGTTCCTGGAGGTGATGGAGCTTTCCCGGGAACTTGTGTTATTCTGTGCTCTGGTGGACAGCCCAGGGGGCCATAGGGCCCATCCTGACCATCTGGGCTTACATGCCATCCTCTAGCCAGTTGTGAGGGCCTGAAAGCATACAGACAGCGAGCTTGCATAAACAAAAAGCAAGGCTTGATTTGTACTGTGCTTCACTTTACTTTTCTTCAGGGTGCAATGGCTAATGTCTATGGAGAGAAACAAAGACTGTCCAATCTCAGGTTAAAAAGAGTCCTAAGCGAGCATTGGGGATGGTGGCGCACGCCTTTAATTTATCACTGGGAGGCACAGAGGCAGGTGGTCTCTCTTTTGCGAGTTGCAAGGGCCAGCCTGGTTTACAGAGTCAGTTCCAGACCGAGCGGGGTCTACCAGGAAGGACCCTGTTCTCGAAGACCCCCAAACAATGTCCTGTAAGATGAAGAAGAGTGAGGGTAACCAGCAGGAGAAAGGCCAACTTCAGGAGGGTTGCTCATCCTCGCTGCACACCAGCCAAAGCCGCCGGCCTTCCCAACAGTCACCAACACGCGGCCAGTGGTTATGAGATCTGGTTGAGGCCGTCGGTTAAAACTGCTGCAATCTTTCCCTCCCAACCGCCTTCTCTTCCTCCCTTTCCCCTTCTTTCTTTCCTCCTTTCTTTCCTTCCTCATTCCATTCTTTTTTCTCCTTATACTCACCAATAAAAAGAAATAGTACAAATGTTACTTTGAGTCTGTGAATATAAACGATGTAATGGGCTGGGGGGGGGGGCCAATGCATGAGCCTGCTGAGCTCTAGCCATTAACCTGGGCTGGCATGTGAGAGTCTGGAAGCCCAGAGGGTGCTCTGAAAGGCCCCTACAGAATGCCCACGAGCAGAGGTGATGCAACCCGAGCAAGGGAGTAGGTAGTCCGAATGTAACTTAGCAAGAGGGGAGACAGGAGTGTGGTCATCTATTAATGGAAAGCCAAGCTGGATGCTGTGACTGACAGGAGGAGAAGGGGTGTGGAAGCTGATGGTGGTCCTGGCAATTCTTCATCAAGACATGTGGGGGGGGCAGCTAACTGGCAGGGAGAGGTTGACGATGGCTTTGTAATGGAAGGTAGGTGTTTCTCCTACTGAATTCAGCCCGCTCCACTCCAAATGCCTCCCAAACCAAGTGCAATGGGAGCAGCCCTAGGAAAGACTGAAAGTGTCCCTTTGCCTTTCACTTGAAAGGTGCATCTACAGCCATCTTCATCCTGAACCCGTTTAAAATTCAAATCCTTTTGAGATAGCATTGATAAGTTGATGAAATCCCTTATCCAAAATGTTTTTTAAGACCCAGACAATATTTTGGATTTTTGTCATATTTTGGAAATGCTCCATATGCAAAGTGAGATATCTTGGGAGAGGGGTCCTAAATCTAGACACAAAATTCACTTATGTCTCGCTGTGCCTTATTGCACACAGCCTAGAGTTGATTCTGTACAATGCTTTCAGTGAGTTTGCTCTTTGATTAGGACCCAAACTATAAAGTCATGTATGGGATTTTCTGCTCGTGACATCATGCTGATACTCAAATGGTTTTGGATTAGGGCTGAAGACATGGCTCAGCCAGGTAGAGTGCTTTCTGTGAAAGCATGAGGCCTGGAGCGGGGACCCCAGACCCCATGGAAAGCCAAGCCTGGTGGCTGCGCCTGCAACCCCAGGGTTGGGTGGTTGGAGACACGCAGATCCCAGGAGGGTCAGTGGTAGCCAAACCTAGACAAACTGACGAGTGTTCAGGTCAGCAAGACGACCTTGTCCTCAAAATTCACAGTGGTGCTACGCCTTTAATCCTAGACTTGGGAGGCAAGGCAGGCGGATCTCTGTGGAATTCAAGGCCACTTGGTTCTACTTAGTGCGCTCCAGGACCAGCTGGGACTTAGGGATGACCCTGTCTCAAAAAAGACAAAAAAAAAAAACAAAAAAGAGTACTGCTCTTGCAGCATGACTAATTGGTTTCCCAGAACCCATCCTGCAGAAGTTCCAGGGGATCTGAGCCCGTCTGTCTGATTCTCTTCGGGCATTGCATGAATGAGTGCACTTACACCACAGCAAACAATACACCTCACACACTAAAATAAAAAATAGTTTTTAAATTTTGAAGCTGGGGCAGGTAGCACACCACCTTTAACATCCTAGGCACTTGGGAGACAGGGCAGGGTGGATCTCTGTGCGTGGGGTTAGCCTGGGTCTACAGTGGAGGTGGCCAGGCCAGCTGAGGTACAGGGAGACCCGTCGAAAAAGATAGCTCAGCAGTTAGTTACGAGGCCTGGGCTCTCTTCACAGCACCAGATGGTGGCTAACAACACTGTAACTCCAGTTCAGTTCGGGGACCCACGCTTTCTGACCTCCAAAAGCACTGCATGGCACTGGTTACAACTTACCACACATGCACAAGCAATATTCCATACATAGAAGAAATATAAAAATTAAATTCTCCAGTGAAGGCAATTGAGCGGAAGGTATACCCCACCTTGAACCCTGGCTTCCATCAGCATGAGCACACCATATGAACTTGTACCGGCAACACACATGCGGCACACCCCCTAACAAGTTAAGTACCACACACACACAATACACGTACTCAACAAACATCACATAATAAATAAAACAAGGAAAACAAAATGAAAAGACACGGGTAGGTAGCACACACCCTTAGTCCCAAGGCAGGGAAAGGAGAGTCAAGAGAACACTTGGGGCTCACTGGCCAGGTAGCCTAGACAAATTGGTGAGCTCCAGTTCAATGAGAGACCCTGCCTCAAACCATGGGTAGACAGAAAACTGAGGAAAACCGTTCCTGATGTCAACCTCTGGCCTTCATACCCATATACCACTAGCTCACACACAGAGGAGGCAACGTGCACACGCGCCCACCGCACACACACACACACACACACACACACAATGTTTTTTTTCGGGTCAGGCTGGTGGTACACAGCTTCTAATCCAGTACTTGGATGCATTAGGCAGGTGGAATCTCTGTGAGTGAGATCACAGGCAGCCTGGTCTACTAGGTAGTCGTGGTCCAGGCCCAGTGGGGCTTACAGGGGACCTTATTAAAACAAACTACAACACTGGATTTTAGAGAATTTAGGCTTTCAGCTTTTTGGATTGATAGATGTTTCAATATTTTTTTTTTTTTTTTTTGTCTTTTTGAGACCAGGGTCTCCTGTCAGCTCTGGCTGTTCTTGGAACTCACTTGTGACCAGGCTGGACTCAAAACTCACAGAGATCGCATGCCTCTGCCTCCCAAGTCTAGGATTAAAGGTTGTGCCACTACGCCCATGCATTTATTTATTTCTGTATGTGTATCAATGTACTGCTTCATGACAAGTTTGTGCACACCGTGTCGTGCAGCCTCGGAGGTCAAAGAGGGTGTTCGGCATTCCCCTGAACTGGAGTTCTCTGGAATTTGGAACGTTTCCAGATGGTTCTCGGCCGCCATGTGGGTGCCGGGATCAACCCCGGTCCTTGCAGAGAGCTGGTCAGCGCTCTTTAACTTGCTTTGGCCATCTCTTCAGCCCCAGCTGTTCAAATTTTTAATTTATATTTAGGTCTTATTTTATCCATCTTCACTCTTAGAGTTTCAGGACAGTTCACTGAAGTCAGGCGGACTGAATAAAAGAGGTCCCCACTGATAGACCAGCAGAGATTTTCCCTTTCTGTGCCTCTCTTGCCTGGACTGGGCTGTTCTATATCCTGCCCTCTCCCTTATGTCACTCTCTGGTTGAAAGATACTGGGTCCCACTCTAAGAATGATGAGTATAAAAAAAACATCAAACAGGGATGTCCCTAAGGAACATGTGTGCAAGGGACAGCTGGAGTCCAGCCAGTTGGACCCTACTTAACATGTTTTATCTGTCTGGAGCCCCCAAAGACACTCTTAGTGAGAGCCTGGCATTCATTACCTGTGGACCCTAGTACTGAAGAGAGAACTCAAGGCCCCCAGGACTTACCTTGTTCCTTCTCTCAACTGATGCAAATGATGAAAAGCTCTGCTGATTCCGCCTAAGTTATTTAGAGAGACGCTGGGGACTTGTCAACAGCTTAGTCTTAATTACCTTAGGTTTTTTTTTTCTGATTATAAATGTAAAACTTTATTATGCTGGGATTGAAAGCAATGACCATGTTTTCCTCCAGTTCATTTCCTATGCATTTGTCGCCTGCCTGTGCTCTCACCTGCCAAACAAAGGCATGTATCTGAACATCTTGCTTTGAAGCCAAGCCAAGCAAAACAAAAGAGCATAGGTTGTATCATATATGCTTACCATGTGAGAAAGACCCGAAAGGATGCACGCCAAACTGTGGGAGTGTGGGAAGCAATGAAGAACTTTTGCTTTTTTACCTTACTGACTTCTGAAATTCTTTGACATAAAGGTCTCTAATGGGGGGTCTGGAGAGATGATAGCCTAGCCGGTTAAGACGCACCGACGCTCTTGCAGGGATCCCTGCGTTGGACTCCCCAGCACCCCCACATGGCAGGCTAAGGAATGTCTGTAACACTCCAATTTCAGAGACACTTCCTGTTCCAGGGGAATTCAAGACCCTCTTCTGACCTCCGCTGGCATGAGCACGACACTGGTGCACAAACCTAAACTGCAGACCACGTACATTACATACAATACAAAAATTAAATTAAAAAAAAATAAGAAAAAAAGGTCTTTGGTTTTATACGAAAAAACAAAGCAGGCTTGCGTGGTGGCACAACACCTCTCTACCTAGCACTTGGGGAGGCCGAGGCAAGGTTGGATCTTTGTGAGTTCAAGGCCAGGCCTTGGTCTACAAGGTAGTCTCAGGACATGCTGGGACTACATGGGGACTTTCGTCATGCAAAAAAAGCACCAATAAAACAAAAAGACAATTAATCATAGTGTGTAACATTAGATATAGTATAGGGTCATTTTTTATGAAAAAACAAAATCTGTTGGGGCCTGGAGAGGTGCTCCAAACCCATGTTAAGGCGTTAGCGGATTGTTGCTGAGGGACCCGTGGTTTGATTCCCAAGGCATCCCACTATGGTGGCTAACGAAACTGTCTTTACTCCAGTTGTAACCAGGGGAAATCCGACACCCTCTTCTGACCTTCATGGCAATGCACGACCACAGGTAACAACAATCCTAATGGCAGAGACAGACGTACAGCATACATCAGATAAACAACATTAATAAATATAGATTTGGGGGCTGAGAGGAGAGATGGCTAGGGTATTTGAGCACCAAGTGCTCTTGCGGCTGGACCCTGGGTTTTGATGCCCCTAGCACTCCACACTACGGCTGACGGAACCTATCATTACTCCCAGTTCCACGGGCAATCTAACTCCTCTGATTTGACCTCCTCGTGCATTGCACAGCGTGTGTGGACCACACACCTACATGTAGACACTTACTACTCATACAAAAAAAAAACTAAAATAATTAAAAATATAATGAACCAAAATGTATTCATGTCACCTATTGACAGATCGAGAAGAAGATAGTCAGACTTTATTTGACGTGATAGGCTATAGAGACCAGTCAGTGCAGATGGGGAAGAGAGATTCTAGAGCAACTTTTAAATCCTCCAATAAGGACACAGTGGGAGAATTATATGCCCCAGGGAGGCTGCTAGGGGGAGGTTGGGTGTGGGAAGGAAAGAACTCCACCTAAGGAGCCCGTCTCAGCTAAAAGACTTTGATGCGAAATATGTGCCCAATAGGCCCGATAAGATCGATTCAAAATATGGCTTTTAGGGTTTCGCAACACACAGTCGCACACACCGTGGGAATCTATCGTAAGGTGATTGGCAGTAAATCTTTTGGCTGTGGGACCCACTTTATTTACGTACCTATATACAGTGGGGTGGTGCACAATTTCTCCCGCCCGCATGCTCTCTAAACTCGCCGCAGCCAACTGCCCCACACAAACCCTCCGTCTCGGTTCTCCCCCATGCAATTCTCCCTCCTTAGTTTTTCCGTGTGCAACTGTCTGGGTGGGTTTTTTGGCCCCACTAATATCGAATTTTACAGTGCTTTTATAAGGAGGAGCTATTCTGTGGGCTAAACGAGACATAAAGAACGACGAGGCTTCGTACCAGTAGACGGACCACTGAAGAAAATGATTCCCCCTTCCCCTGAATCAGGGACTTGGCAGGATTTTTGGACAAACTGAATTCTGCAATGGCAAAGAAAGAGGTTGGTGATTGGGCTAGGCAGAAAGGAGTTGGAGGGTATGGGGAGACGGCAAAGTGGCTCTGATGAACACTGGCTGCCTTTGCAAAAGCGACCCCAGGTTTGGTTCCTAGCCCTAAACAAAACTGTTGGACACATAAAATACAAATAAATACTCTTTTTTCTGGTCTTGTTTTGGACACAAGGTCCTCCCTTTGTCCCAGGCTGGGGTTGGGGCCTGGAGCTGTCTGTAGACAGCCTGGCTTTGAACTTCACAGCAAGGATCCGGGCCTGCCTCTGCCTCCTAGTGCTGGTATTAAAGCCATGCATATCCACCATACCCAGCACAATGACTTATTTTTAAAAAACAAAGGACATTGGATTGACTCCTCGTTTTGGCTCAGAGTTTCTTATTTTGCTGTCTGCAAGGAATGACCACAGACTTCGTAGCTTAAAATAACACAGTTTGATTTGAAATGGTCTCGTTGGTAACTAAGATGTTGGCAGGACCACATTGTTTTCTAAAAAGATTTAGTTAATGTTATTTTTATGTGTCTAAGTGTTTGCCTGGAAATGTATTTTATGTGATCCACGTGCCGCCTGGGTGCCCACAGGGGACAGAAGAGTTTGTTGGATCTCCTGGAAACTGGAGTTTCCAGAAGTTGTACCACCAACATGTAGATGCTGGGAACACAGCTCCTCCTAACAGCCAGTGCCCTTAACAGCTGAAACATGTCTCCTTCCCCAGGGCTGCACTTTGACTTTGGAGACTTGAGGGGATTGGACCGAGAAATCTGTGCTCCTTGGATTTTCCAACTTATGGCGGCTGTCCACTTGCTGGGCGAGTGGCCCTCCTACATCTTCTACAAAAGCCAGCATCCCATATCTGATTGTTGCTTCCATCAGCACAGTCCCTTCTCTGTCCCACCTTCTCTCACTTATACTGAGATGGGCAATTGGGTGGTGCACACTTTAATCCAGCCGCACTGAGCAGGCACGAGGGTGGGGCAATCTTGGGTGCTTCAAGGCCAGCTGGTCTACAACGTGAGTCCACGGCCATATTTGGGACTAAAGGGAGACTCTCCCTTCACAAAAGACAAAAAAAAAAAATTCCTATGGCATCTGTTACCAAAGCTGGCTCATTGTAGGATTGAAACGCTTCGGGGTGATGTAGTTGGGGGGGGTGTTGGTGGTGTGGGGGGGGGGTGGCGGGTGGTGGGGGGTGGGGGGGGGGGGAAGGGGGGGTTTGGGGGGACATGCAACCGGACAGGGAGGAGTGAGCTTGGAGAGCGTCAGAAACGATCTTTCTGCAGGGGGGATGCTCTCCGTGGCCACCGTTATGGGGGTGGCAGGGAGGACCCGAAGGCGTCATTAAGGGGCTTTATCTGCAGCCATACACTTGTTGACCGGCGGTAGCGACTGTCCACCTACCGCTCATGTTGTGACCGGCTTGAGCGAGGGCTGCACCACTGCGCATGGGGGTGACCCGGCTGGGCTGAGCCACCATCCGCGCAGGGGTTGGGGACCCATGAATGTGCAGGGTGTCGGTAACAAATAAGCCGGGATCATAAACTAAACGTATCACTGAAAAGTCCCTTAGAATTCATGGGAATGGTGGTCGAATTATGTCCACGATGAGGGGGGGAAAAAGGTACAATTAACTGACATCTTCAGGGTGGGTATGGAAGTGGGTTTATTACCGCGGAGGATGGAAAAACTAGTGTCCACAAGTGATACATCTTGGGTCGTATTACGGAGAAAGCGACAGTGGGAGGAACGCTCTATGGGGCAGACGGTCGCAAAGTCTGAAATGGAGGCCGAGGGCCTCATCGCGGGATAAATAGAAATGGCGGCCGGACGGTAAACGGGCGGGGGTAAGTTCATTTGTGTGTGATGATTCGGGAGTGGGTGTGGGATCGGTTATTGGTGTGATGGTCGGTGCACATGTATGTGTGAAGACCTGAAGAGGATGTTAGGTGTCACTTTTCTATCACCTTATTACCTTGAAGCAGGGTCTGTCACTGGCCCTGGAGCTAAGCTGGTAGCCAGAAAAGGCCCAGTGGCCCTCGCTGGTCATTCCCCCACCACCTTGGGGTTACAGGCATCCAGGCTCTTCTATGGATACGGGGATTTGAACTCAGGTCTCCATGCTTTTACAGCAAGTACTTTGTTCCAGTGGACCATCTCCCATCCTTTACTTTTGGTTGGTTTATTTATTTTGTTTTTTGTTTGTTTATATTAGGATACACAGTTACTGGTGCTTCATCACAGCCTCTCCACACGTGTCATTAGACCTTGTCCTCTCCTGCTGCCTTCCCGCACGCCCCCCTAGCCGGCTCCTTTTCATCTTTCAGTTAGCCCCCTATTTTCCTACTGCATGAACTCTATCACCCTTATTTCCCACTGCCCTTAAGATCTCTTCCTCCCTGGCTATGCAGACGTTTCAGTGGGTAAGGCCACTTATCTCCAAGCTTGATGACCTGAGTTGAATCCCAAGCCCACGCAAATAAAAAGAAATGCTTCCAGTTGTGTCTGACCTCCAATCATGAATATTGCTGCCAGACACCATCCCCACCCTCAAATTTTACAAATAAATAAAAATGAAAAAAAAGAAGTCCTCACCGTTCATGGGACCCCCGTCTACGCCAGGGCCGAGAAAACACACAGATATCAACGCACATATTTTAGTATCTTCATATCTGAGAAAATGTATTTGTTTGAGTCTCTAAATAATAGGGTTTAAAAAAATAGATTTTAATAGTTTCATTAAGATACAATTCACATATCATATAGTCTGCTCATTTAATTCAATGGCTTTGGCTTTGTTCATCATATTCTTCATTTAATTTTCAAGCCGGCTAGGTTTTTCTTTTTGTCTGTTTTGGTTTTTGAGAGGATGGGGGGCCCTCTCGTTTGATTCCCAGCACAAGGGGAAAAAAAATCAAAAAAAAAAAAAAAAAGAAGGGCAGGAATGGTGATCACGCCTTTTAATCCTAGCACTCGGGGGAGGCAGAAGCAGCGTGGATCTCGTGAGTTCACGGCCCCGGCCTGGTCTAGAGGGTGAGTTCCAGGCCAGCTGGGGGCTTAAAGGGAGACCCTGTCTCAAAAAGGACAAAAAAAAAAAAAAAAAAATAGGCATTTGTTTGTGGGGGAGACCTTTGGTTTTGGGTAGAACTGGGGGGCTAGAGAGATAGAGGAGTTTGTGAGAAAACCCACTGCACTCCCTTTCTAAGTGGCATACAGTAAACATCAGTACTAGGCTCTAGTCAACTGGGCTCTCCCTGCCCTACCACCTCTTGTGCTGAGCCACCTGCTTGGCCCATCACTTACCTGAGCTAGACTCAGCTAGGGCACATGGATACCACTTCACATCAATTCCTGCCAAGTCGGCTGCATAAAGGAAAGGCAGTGGGGTCTCTGCCAGTTCTGAGGGGTGTCTATCCTACTTCATAACAGCCCATAAAAACACCTTCCATTTGGCTGTGGGAGGGCTGACTGCTGGTTTCCGGGCTGAGCCAACAAAGTGTGCCAAATTCAGAGTGTGTTGCACCAGAGCAGTGTGTGGGTGAATCCTCAGGCATCTACAGGTGTGGAATCAGGTTATGAGAGATGGGTGTGGATTATGTGGTGAAGGATGATAGGCCAGGCAGCGCAGGCAGGTGTAGTGGTGGTCCCAGAGAAAGTGGGCAAGGGTGGAGGTGAAGAATGGGGCCCTGGCTGGGCTCGGACACGGTCCTGAGGTCCGTGGCAACAGCTTAGAATCCTTGTTAGGACATAGCCTCCTTTGAGAATCTAATGTATGTAGAGGGGGAACACATTCACAAGCATATGTACTTGTGTGCACTATCTATAAATTCTCAAGTGTCAGGGGGTGGGGTGGTTTCTGAAACTGAGATGGCTCACCCAAGGTTAGGATTTACGACGGTGGCTTTGGCCGGGCTTGGTGGCAAACAACTTTCTAATCTTAACATCTAAGGATGGCCCAGAGGCAGGCAAGTTTCTGTGAGTTTCGCGGCCAGCCTGGTCCACAGAGTTGAGTTCCAGGGACAGCTGGGGCTACAGGGGAACTTTCCTCGAAAAAACCAAAAAGAAAAAAAAAAGACTCTGGTCTGTAATAGTTCACAGGGACTTTTTTGTTTTGTTTGGTTTTGTTTTTGAGAGCTCAGCCTATACGCCCCCCCAGATGGCAGGAGCCTCCACTCTGTAGACCAGGCTGGCCTTGAACTCACAAAAGCTCTGCCTGCCTGCACTTACCTCGCAAGTTGCTGGGTTTAAAAGGCTTGTGAACACCCACACCCAGCTTTTTAAAGGCGGTTCTTAGCGCCATGTTCTTGGTGCTGTGAATGACAAACCTGGGTCCCGTCTGCAAGAGCAGTCCAGTGCTTCTTAACCGCTGAGCCATCTCTCCAGCCCCGAGGGAAAAAAAAAAAACTCTTTAACTGTCAGTCATTTAAAATCTAAGAACGTCAAGTCAGAGCTTGAGGGAGGCTAGTAGATTTGGGAATTAAATGTCAAAGTCCTTACTATTCTACAAATGCTTCTTTTCTTCCCCCCACCCGTTCACACACCCTATTTTGAAAATGTTTGGATTTGCCAAACAAACAAGTTGGAAAATAGTGGGATATTGTTTTTGTTTGTTTTGTGGCAAGATCTTGCTATGCAATCCAGGCAGGCCTGGAGGTCTTGACCCTCCCACCTCTCAGCCTCCCAAGTGATTGGATATGGCCCTATGCCCTTCCAGGCCCCCCACGTTAGGTATTCACTTTACTTCACCGATTCATCCACCAGTGGATCCATCTCTCCGTGTAAAGTCCCTTCTTCTTGGCGAAAGCAATTATTTTTTCTTTGCAAAATCACTTGAGAATAAATTGCAGAAATTATAATACTTCATCTCTAATGCTTGACATGAAATTCGTTAACATCAAGGCTTCTCCTGCATAATCACAATATACAAATTATAGTCTGCAAACTTACACTAATATAATATTATTATGTAATATGCATCCCATATTCAAATTCCCCTGGTGAGGTGCTTCTATTAGTTGTATTGTCCATCCTCTGTACAGCATCCACAACAGACACATCTTCTTTTCTTATTTTGTTTTTTGAGACAGAGTGCCACCGACAGGCCTGGAATTACACACCCTAATTTTATTGTCCCATCCGTTCCCCACTCATTTTTTCCTGTTAATACCTTTGTATCCTCCCGATATTTACCTACTCCCTGAACCCTGTTCTTTCCTTCGTCTTTAACAAGCCCATCCTTTTTTTTACCCCCTGCATACCTTACACTCCCCTCCGCCCCTTCGACTTGGTTCACAGCGTAGGACCTGGCCAACCCTGTGGTCTTTTGTGGCCCGCATGGGTTTCTGTTCCCATAATCCTCACCTATATACCCCCCTCCCATTTGCTGGCCCCGGTTCTCCCTTATTGGTTTGTCTTACCCATATGTTCGCGTTGAAATACCACTTCCCTCCCACTTCCTCCCCCCGTTATTTACGCACTACAGAACCTAAGATGACTTTGAATGGATGGCTATTCTCCTGCCTCAGCATCCAAATGCTGGGATTACAGACCATGCACTACCACAAATGGTTTTCTTTATTTCTATGTTACTTCTTTTGCATGATTCTGAGTTTTAAAAGGGAATGGGAATGTTGTGTCTGACTTTCCAGGCTTCCTGAGCAATAAAATATATGGCTTGTTGGTTGTTATTGTTGTTTGTTTTACAGTACATTAGCCCATACTAAACCTTGTAGCCTAGGATGGCCTGAAACTATGCGTCTATACCGCCGTTGGCAACATCCCCCTCTGCCACGTGCGGGTTAAAAGTAGGTATACCTGGGCATGGAGAGATTTTTTTGGAGGCCACTAGCGGTTTTTTTAAGAGCACCGACGCTCTTGCTAGAGGACCCAGGTTCGATCCCAGCACCCACATTGGCGGCCGAGGAGAAAGAAAGAAAGAACCGTCTGAAACTCCAAAACTCCAATTCCAGGAGGAGAACTCCAGTTTTCCCGGGGAACCGACCCCTCTTCTGCCTCCCGTCGGCATTGCACTAACGGGTGCACAAACCTTGATGCAGACAGTACATTCATCCACCTTACGAAATATAATAAATAATTAATAAAAAAAAAAATTTTAAAAAAAAAAAAAAAAAGTAAGAGGTATACCTCAAACATTATGCCTTTCATTTTTTTCCTGAGGGGAAAAGTCTCCCTCTGTAGCTCAGGTTGGGCTCTGAACTTCTAGTCCAGCCCTCAGCTGGGATTACTAGTATAGCCCCCACGTTTGGCTCCCAGTCTCTAATCTAGAGCGCATCTCATTGCTTTCTTTTGTCAACGACTGATCATTATTTTTTTTGTCTTTTGATTGACAGGTCTCCCTGATGTGGCTCCCAGCGGAACCCATTTCTAGACCCGGCTGGTCTTGACAACCCAGGCACAAGATCCGGCCCTTGCCTCTGCCTCCAGAGTGCCAGGATTAAAGGCTGAGCCACCCGGCCCCAGCAATGACTCTGACATATTTTAAGAGTCCAGGCTAGTGGTTTGGCTAACTAGCTTTCTAGTTTGGTTGTGTCTGATTGAGTGCATGTTAAATATTCTTGGCGGGAGTATTACATGAGTGCTGTGTCCTTTCTCAGTGAATCCACAACAAGTGAGCTGGTCCGTGGGTAATGTGGTAACTCCAAGGTTTCTTCTCTAACCNAATAATAAAAAAAAAATTAAAAAAAAAATCCTAGCACTTGGGAGGCAGAGGCAGGCAGATCTTTGTGAGTTCAAGGCCAGCCTGGTCTACAGAGTGAGTTCAGGACAGCTGGGCTACAGGGAAAAAGAAAAGATACACACACACACACACACACACACACACAGAAAAGAATAAAAAGAAAAAAAAGTGTCTCTGAAAATAAGCAGATAAACACCATTGAAATCCTGGATCCAAGCACTCACACATGTCACTTGCTGCCAGAGTCTGTCCACTGGTGAACAGTGCAAACGTTCCCTTGTTCTCACTAATCCAATTCTGGACTCTTCATTGTGTCCCGGAATGTGACCCTCGAAGAGAGCAACCAGCTTTTGACCCGTGGTCTCTCATATCCTTTCCCACCCTTCTCAATGAGTCAAAACTCCCACTTCTTCTGAGCCTTGTCTCCAATGGATGTGGGTTGGCATCTGATAAGCTAATTAACAATAGTATATTGACATCTCATAAGATGCCTGTACTCCTCCCGGAAGGATTCACATTTTTTTTAAAAAGGCGGCAACTTATTTACTTCTGGGAATGCGTCAGTGGCAAAGGAGGTCATTTTATTTTGGGCAGCTCTCAAATGACACCTTACAGATGCCTGGGACCTCCTTGAAGCAGCCCAACCCAGAGCCTGATTGCATTCTTCTCCTCAGTCTCAGACAGCAACCCCATCTCCTCTATTTCCCGAAGGAACTTGACATCTATGTGGTCTGAGGATCCTGGGAAGAAGATCAGTCCCATATAAGCTTCCACATGTGAGATGGCTTTTCCATAAGATTCAATCCATCAAAAATTTGTAGCTAGTGCACGCCTTTAATCCCAACATTCAGGAGGCAGAATCAGGCAGATGTCTGTGAGTTCAAGGCCAGCCTGGTGTACAGAGCGAGTTCCAGGCCAGCTGGGGCTACAGGGAAACCCTGTCTCAAAAACAAAAACAAAAACAAAAACAAAAATTGTACCCATGGCACTGAGAGGCTTAGATTGGGTGCCAAATTGGTTCTTGTTTAAGAACTAGTTTAAGAAGCAAGGAGGTCATGGGGGTTAAAGAGATGGTTCAGGTTTAAGAGCACTGGCTGCTCTTGCACAGGTCCTAGGTTTGGTCCCCAGCATCCACATGGCTGTTCACAGCCATCTGTAACACCAGTTCCAGGGATCCAACAGCCTCTTCAGGCACTGCATGCATGTGGCACACTTATGTACATTCAGGCAAAACACTCATATATATATATAAAATAAAAATAAATCTTGATATATATATAATAAAAAGCATAAAAAAAGAAATACCACTTCTTGTCTACTAGGATGGCTGTAGTCACAGAGATAGTGACAAATGTTGACAAGGATGTAGAGGTGGTAGAAGCTCACACCTCACTGAGAGAATCATAGCAGGGCACAGAGTTCCCTTGGAAACCACCCAGAAGCTCCCAAAGGGTCAAATGCAAGGTTACTAGTGCTAGACATTCCACTGCTAGGCATATCCAAGTGAAATTGAAACCAGTTGAGCACGGTGGTACATGCCTATAATCCCAGCACTCAGGAGGCTGAGGTAGCAGGATTATGAGTTTATGAGTTTTAAATCAGCTAGATTACATAGCAAGACTCTGTCTCAAACACACACGCACACACACACACACAGACACATACACACACATGCATGCATGCACACACACTGGTAATATTGTAGTTGGGCATAGTGGAGCATGCCTATTATCTCAGCACTTGGGAGGTAGAGGTAGGAGGTATAGGGGTTCAAGGCCAGCCTCTGCTAAACCGTGAATCTGAGGCCAGCCTGAAGTACACAAGACCCATTCTCAAAAAGAAAACAGAAAAACAAACTCATAGCAAATGTTTACAGTAGCGTTTTCTTAATAGTCCAAAGGTTGAAGCAATTGATATATTAACTGACTGATTAATGGATAGTACAATGTCGTATATGTGTTTGATGGAATATTATTTGGTAATAAAAAGAATGAATTACTGATACATGTGACAGCATGAATGAACTGTGAAAACATTATGTCAAGTGAAATAAACCAGAAACAAAAGAGGTCCACATATTGTGTGGTTCTATTTATAGAAACTTCTAAAATAGGTAAATCCATAGAGACAGAAAGTGAATTACTGGTTGCTGGGGTGGGGGCGGGGAGGAAATGAGGAGTGATTGGTAATAAGTATAAGGTTTCATTTTTCAGTTGATGAGAATGTTCTAAAATCCATGCACAACAGTGTGAATATACCGAAAGCCACTGAATTGTGTACTTTAAATGGATATACGGTATATGAATTATATCCCAATGAAATAATTATATTTTTAAAATGCAAGGAAGGGAGGAGGAAAGGAAGGACAAAAGGAAGGAGAAGGAAGGAAGAGAGGAAGGGAGGGAGGGAGGGAGGGAAAGCAGGAAGGCCAAGCCATGTAGAAGAGAAAGCATGGTCCATGTGGTGACTACTGAAATCACCCAGGTTTCTGGGCTCTGGTCTCGCCTTCTGGGAGTGTGTGTAGAGAGGAGGAAAATGAGAGGTGTAAAGGACCACAAAAATCTTATCCCTTAGGAAAATACTGAGCAGTGTTAGAATGTGGAGTCCCCATTTAAGAATGAAGAATGTTGGGCTGGAGAGATAGCCTAGCGGTTAAGAGTGCCAACTGCTCTTGCAGAGGACCCGGGTTCGATCCCCAGCACCCACATGGCAGCTGAGAACTGTCTTTAACTCCAGTTCCAGGGGAATCCGATGCCCTCTTCTGACCTCTGCGGCATTGCATGACACAGGTGCACAAATCTACATGCAGACAGTACATTCATACACATACAAGAATAAAAATAAAAAGAATGTTTTAAAAAATCATCCCCGCTGGTCGTGGTGGTGCACACCTTTAATCCCAGTACTCTGGAGGCAGAGGCAGGCGGATCTCTGTGAGTTCAAGGCCAGCCTGGTCTATAGAGCGAGCTCCAGGCCATCTGGGACTAAAGGGAGACCCTGTCTCAAAAAGACCAAAAAAAAAAAGAAAATCATTCCCAACTTGAAAAAACCAAAACAGACCTGCATATCTCTTAGTGCAGCACTGGGGCATCCTCTGACACACTATTCAGCAGTGTTTTATTTTTTATGGGATGTATCTTTATTTGGCTTGAACTTGACTGTTCACTGGGATTCAGATTCTGTAAAGTTAATTTGTTTGTTTTGGGGGTGCTGTATATTGAATTTAGGACCTTGCACATGCTGGACAAACATTAAATCACTGAGCTAAACTTCTAGCCTGTGATTCTATAAAGCTGCTAGATGGTAGAAAGAATTCTAGTATAGTGAAGCAAGTGATTTTTGGCTGGTAAAAAGAATAAGCCCAACAACAGGTTTGGTGATCCACATCTGTAGCCCCAACACTTGGGAGACTGAGGCAGCAGGACGGATAGTTTGTGAAGCCACCATGGGCTACATTGTGTGACCTTGTCTCAAAAAAAAAAAAAAAAAAAGATAACCCCAAAGGTGATAGTTTTATTGTTCTATAGAACGTTGGCCAGTTTTGCTCCTAACCTGGCAAACTGGCTTTGGCATATCTTTCCCAATGAACTATAGAACTCCCTTTCCCCTAGCGGAGTGAGCTGGCCTCTGCACCATTTAATTCTCTCATTAACAAGCACATCTTGGATGCATACTTATTTTAATACAAATTACATTTTGAATATTCTTAAAGTTATGAGTCATTTTCTGTATTTCAGGATGCTATTGGGAAGGGATGCCTTGAACAGTACAGGCATCTGAATTTGCATCGGAAAGAGGATCTTCCCTTATAAACAAAGGACTCTGGGTACTTAAAGCAGGGGGAGGCAATACAAGGTTGCCATATTTGTGTGTGTGTGTGTGTGTGTTTTGCTTTTTGTTTTTGGTCTTTTTGAGACAAGGGTCTCCCTGTCACTCCAGCTGACCTGGAACTCTCTCTGTAGAGCAGGCTGGCCTTGAACTCACAGAGATCTGCCTGCTTTTGCTGGGATTAAAGGTGTGCACCACCATACTTGGCACAATGTTACCATATGAAAGAGAGCTTTGGGGTTGGGGAAATGGGCATGTAGGTAAGAACACTTAATCTGCAGGCATGGGGTCTTGAATTTTAATCCTCAGAACCCACATAAAAAGCCAAGCATGGCTGCATGTTTGCTGGCCTAGCGAACAAGGCAAGCTTCTGGTTCAGTGAGAGACCCTGTGAGCTTCTGGTTCAGTGAAAGACCCTGTGAGCTTCTGGTTCAGTGAGAGACCCTGTCTTGAGACAATAAAGCAGAGAACCACAGAGAAAGAGATCTTGTTCTTGCCTCCACATGTAGGCACACGGGCACATACATATCACAAACTCCCATGGAACACACACACACACACACACACACACACACCACACACACATGCAGAGTGGATTTATTTAAAATTCTTTTAAACCCATGTAGAGGAATAAGGAAAAGAAAACAAAATGTGCTTTCCCATTCTTGACTCTCATTCTGACATCTGTTGTGGGGCTTTCCCCTCCCCCACACCAAGTGAACCTTCAGGTTTGCTAAAACCTGGGTGTCATCTAAGTTCAGTTCTGACAAGGGGTTCTAGCTGGAGACAGCATCAGAGCCCTCAGCCTGAAGGCCCAGTCCCTCACTGTAGAAGCCAGATAGTGACCTGTGCTTCTGGCCAACTGGGTGTTTAAATTGAGGCTCCTTCAACCTCTCCTTGACCTCGATTATTTTGCTAGATCAGATCAAGGAAATCAGGGGCTGTTTATTAGAAAGTATGTATCGAAGTTTACAGACACAAGCTGCAGAGGACCAGAAGGGGGAATTCAAGTTCCTGTCCCACTGCCTGCCCCTTCCCTTCAACCTCCTTGTGTTTGTCCATATGTTCTGAAGCTTGGATTCTGTGGACATTCCAGTAGGCAGGTATAACTAAGGCACTCACTGGCTGCCTTCAGCCCTTCCCCTCTCCCAGTTATCACCTTTGAGAGTCCAAGGATTTCAGAAGCTCTATTGGGAAGCAGGGCTGTGGTGTGCTATGGTTTATTATTTTTTTTGTAAATTTTTTTATTTATTATTTTGTGTGTATGGGTGTACTGTCTGTATATAAGTAGGTGCACCCATGTCATGCAATGCTGCGGAGGTCAGAAGAGTGTTGGATTTAAAGACAGTTCTTAGCTGCCATGTGGGTGCTGGGAATCAAACCCGGGTCCTTTGCAAAAGCAGTTAGTGCTCTTAACCACTGAGCCATCTCTCCAGCCCCCCCCCTTTTTTTTGTAATTTTTTTTTATTTATTATGTGCTATGGTTTAAATGAACCCACCACAAAAAAGTTAAAAATTTAATCCCCCAAATGTCAATGGTACCCAAAGCTGAGAAACCCTGCTTTATAAATAAAGCCAGGAAGAGAAGGGCAGAAGCCAAGGTGTCTGTTCTATGATTGTTATTGCAGGAAGGTTGGTGAGGATGCTGGATGCTACATGGACCCCACTGCCTAGCCCCTGTCCTTCCAATACTCGCTGTGGCTGCCAGTCCCTTCTCCTAGGGGAAGGGATAAGACGTAGACAGGCGATTATTTTTTTCTGTTTTCTCTTCCGGCATAGAATTCTGGAAGATTGTGTTGCTACAATGATGTATGAGGAGGATCTATATACAGACATTGAAGATATCTAGACTATGTTAAGTGAGAAGAAAATTGCTAAACCATATGCATATGCTCCATTTTATGTAAATAAAATTACACAAAGAGGTATGGGCATCTGCTTAAGTGCACAATGATGTGTCACCACAGCAATATCAGGAAAACATAGGAAACATTTTCAGTGAACATAATAGGTGGAGGAAATCCTCTGGCCTATTTTATTTATTTATTTTTAGTTTTTTCCTTTATTACTGTCATTATTATTATTATTTTTTTTTTGGTATTTTTTTTTATAAATTTATTTATTTATTTTTAACAAATCTAGACCCATGTTCCCGCTCATTCCCCCACCCCACCAGAGCTCGTGCATTCTGCCAAACATGCTTTCCATCTCTTAGTCTTTCTCAATATTTTCCATGGGGAAGTTGACTGTTTTGAGCAGAAGTTCACTGTTTCAGTCAGTTCTTTGATGCAGTATTTTCTGTTGTTGTTGTTGTTTCCAAAATGCATTATGCCCAACTGCTTTGTACAAAAGCTCAGGGGGCCCTACACAAGAAATACTTACAACTAGGTAATTGGCACTAGCATCCACAGATGAGGGATACCATTCGTCGTTTGTTTTTCTGGGACTGTGTTACTTCACTCAGCATGATGTCCTCTAGCTCCAGCCATTTTCCTGCAAAGCTCGTGATGTCGTCTTTCTTTACTGCTGCATAGAACTCCATTGTGTAGATGTACCACATTTTCTCTATCCACTCGTCAGTTGAGGGGCATTTAGGTTGGTTCCAGCTCCTTGCTATTGTGAAGAGAGCTGCAATAAACATGGCCGTGCATGTATCTCTGTGGTGGCGTAAGTCTTGAGGGTACATGCCCAGGAGTGGTATGGCTGGGTCGGGTGGCAAGTTCATTCCAAGTCTTCCAAGGGTTCTCCACACTGCTTTCCATAGTGGCTGTACGAGTTTACATTCCCACCAGCAGTGGATGAGTGTTCCCCTTTCCCCACAACCTCTCCAGCACTTGGTATCATTTGTTTTCTTGATCCTAGCCAGTCTTATTGGAGTAAGATGATATCTTAAAGTGGTTTTCATTTGCATTTCCTTAATGATTAGTGATGTTGAGCAGATTCTTGAGGTGTTTCTCAAGACATCCTCTAATTCCTCGCAATTGTGAAGTCATTCTCTGTTCAGTCTCTTTGCTCCATCTATTGAGTGTCATTTGTTTTTTTTTTGTCTTTGTTTTTTGAGTAGTTATATATTCTGGAAATCAAATGCTTTGTCAGATGTATCTGCAGTGAAGGTTTCCTCCCACTCTGTGGGATTTCCTCGTCACTTCCTTGATTGTTTCTTTTGATGTACAGAAGCTTTTGAGTTTGATGAGGTCCCCTTTGTCAATTGTCAACCTAAATTCTTGGCAGCTGCTGTTGATTTAGGAAGTTTTTCCTAGCCAATGTCTTTTAGTCTGCGTGCCAACTTTTTCTTCTATCACCTTCAGAGTTTGGGGTTTCACGTTGAGGTTTTTATCCATCTGGAGTTGAATTTTGTACAGGGTGCAGAGGTAGGGGTTTAATTTCATTCTTCCTAACAAGTGGTGATCCAGTTTTGCCAACACCATTTGCTGAAGATGCTGTCTTTATTCTGCCATTGTGGTTTCTTGGCCCCCTTTGTCAAATATGAAGATGGCTGAAATTGTATGTGCTCAGATTTGGATCTTCGGTTTGTTCCATTGGTCACAGGTCTGTTTTTTGTGGCCAGTACCAGGTGTTTTTAATGACTAATAGCCTGTAAGTTAGTTTAAAATCTGGTAATAGAGATCCCTCCTGTTGTAGATCTTTGTTCACTCAGGATTGAGTATTAGCTATTCGAGGGGTCTTTTGTTTTTCCAAATGAATTTAAGAACTTTTGTTCCAAGCCTGTGAAGAAACTCTTGGGAATTTTGAATTGGATTGCATTTAAATCTATACAAGAGTTTTGGTAAAATGGACATTTTTTTTTTTTTTAATTTTTATTGATCGGTATTCGTGCAATTTTATACATCATTTTCCCAATCAGATCAGGCATCTTTCCCTTTCCCTTCCCCCACCCCCACCCCATCCCAGATCCATGATTCTGCCATAACTGTCCTGCATCTTTCAGGTTTATTTTTTTCATTTTTTTAGCTATAAGTGATAATCCATGAGTATAAGCATTTTTACAATGTTTAATTTTCCCAATCCATGAGCATGGGAGGTTTTCCATCTCTGAGGTCTTCTTTTACAAGTTTCTTTCTTTAAGGTTTAAATTTTTTTTTTTTTTTTTTTTTTTTTTTTTTTTTTTTTTTTTTTTTTATTTTTTATGTATTTTATTGTTTTTTTGGCTATTGTGAGTGGGAAGGTTCTTTGAATTCTTCTCCAGTTGCTTGTTGTTGGTGTAAAGAAAGGCCATTTATTTTTAGGTTAATTTTTTTTTTTTTTATCCTGCCACTTTGCTGAAGCGGTAATCGTTTCTAGAAG
>VZQC01003255.1:6680086-6692874 GCA_009823505.1 Rhizomys pruinosus | reverse complement strand
CCGCGCCCCGGTTCCTGCCGCTGGGCTCAGGAGATCTCAAATCTCAAGAGTCACACAAGCGTGCCTTTAATACAGGCTGGGAGGATAACTCCGCCCCCACAGCCACTAGATCTAATCAAGCCAAAGACCACACCTTTAATCCCAGCTGGGAGGATAACTCCAACCTCACAGCCACAAAGGCCAACCAAACCAAAGACAGCAGGACCAAAGGATCAACAATCAGCTCGCCAAGACACCCAGTTCCTACCTGTCTCCCCCTCTTCCTGCCGCTGGGCTCAGGAGATCTCCTTTTTTTTGGTATTTTTGAGGCAGGGTCTCCTTTTTAGTACCAGCTGTCCTGGAGCTCGCTCTGTAGACCAGGCTGGCCTTGAACTCACAGAGATCCACCTACTTCTACCTCCTGAGTGCTAAGATTAAAGGCGCACACCACCACACCTGCCTCTCTGGCCTATTTTAAAGTCCAATTACAAAGTCACAGTAAACAAGCTCCAAAGGTATAAACCCATGAAAAATCCAAAAAGAAGCAGAGATGAGACACTAGCTGATGGGAGATGCTAGCAGATTATCAGAAGATGGAAAAACCACAACTGCCTTAGCAGAGCAGAAACTTAGCAGACACCAGCAAGGAGCCAGTTCTCCCATAGCCTGTGCTGGGCCCGTCCGACCCGCCACTCACAGGCCAAGTGCATCCCAGGATAGCTAGGAATGCATCAGGCCTGTTTGTTGTTGACAACATCAAATTGCCACGTCCATGGCCGGACATGCTGAGTAGTCTTTGTATGAAGAGGAGCTGGCGTACCCTCCCCTGAGTGCATGGCTTGGGAAACTGACGTAACTCGGGGCCCTGCTACTACACTGATAACTGAGGAATGATCACCACCAGGGGGGCAGGTGGTAATATTTACATGGTGAGACACCCCAAGGTTTTGCCGTGTACCCTTGACCTCCATACTCATACGTGGGAGGCCCCCCAAGAACAGGAATTGGCCAGAGTGATGCACTCAAGGCCGGAGTGGAATGCACGTGGAGAAACCACGACGATTCCAGGGCAAGAAGCCAAGACCGCTGCAGACGTGGTGCTTTCCTAAACGGCCACCACTCCAGTACTATTCCATGTGTTAGTCCACAGTGGTACTCAAGCCTTCCTCCTAGTGACTTAACAGAGTTTGTGTCCCTGCTCCTGGAATGGAGGCAGGCTCCATCCAGATGACTCACCTGTGACAACAGAGTGTAGGAGACGCTGCATCGTTTCTGAGGCTGCAGCTTGAAACTCCACGTCAGCAGTTTTGCTTCCCTGAGACCGAGTTCAAAGTAGCTTCCCTGGGGGAACCCTACAGAGAAGCTTTGAGACTACAGACCGAGATGGAGGCCTGGACAGCCTCTTGTCAGACTGCGTCAATCACTGGCTGGCTGTAACTGCAGGGGAGATCTCACAGCAGACCCGGGAGCTGAGCCCTCCCTCCCCTCCGCCACACAGATCGTGGGAGGCTATGAGTGCTGCTGTTTTCATTACTTTTTTTTTTTTTTTTTGGACTTTTTGAGACAAGGTCTCCCTGTAGCCCCAGCTGTCCTGAAACTCACTCTGTAGACCAGGCTGCCCTCGAATTCACAGAGATCCACCTGCCTCTGCTTCCCAAGTGCTATGATTAAAGGCACGCGCCACCACGCCCGGCTTCATTACTTTTTTCACATAGCAGCTATCCTTGGAGTAACTACATGGAGCCCTTTTCAAATCTGGTGTGGTCAGCAACTACTGTTCTGGACCGTGGTGTAGGTTAGTTCTGTAAACCAGGAAAGCTCCTGACTTAAAGACACAAGGCAGGGCCAAAGACAGCAAGGGATGAGGGACATGATATCGAAAACAGAGATGACAGGTGGAAAGTCTGTGGGAACCCATGCCCTTACAGGTGCTTGGTTCCAAAGATTCTACCACCCAGGAACATGTCTCCACATAGCAGGGAACCAGACAATCACCATCAGAGGAAACCCATGGAACTAACCTGCAGGTGTTACAAGCCATGCTGTCTCCACATAGCAGTAAGAGTGAGCCTTTAAAGAAAATGTTAGTGGGCTGGTGAGACGGCTTAGTGGGCAAAGGTGCTTGCTGTGAAGCCTGATGAACTCAGTTTGATCCCTTGGACCCCACATGGTGAAAGGAGGGAAAAGACTTCTGTAAAGTAAGTTGTCCTCTGAACTCCATGAGTGTGCCATGGCCTATGTGTGTGGATGAGACTCTCTCTAAATAAAAAATAAAATTTAAAAATGCAATTAAATTTTTTTTTTTAATGTTAGGGTTACTCTGGACTTGGTGGTATATACCTTTAATTCCAGGACTCGGGGTAGAGGCATGTGGGTGTTTGTGAGTTCAAGGCCAGCCTGACTTACTAGGCCAACGAGGGCTACATAGAGCCTGTCTAAAGAAAATAAAGTTGTGTTGTAACTCAGTGGTAGAATATTTGCTGAACATATACTGGGCTTGATCCTTAGAACCACAACAAAAGATGGCAGATGATCCTGGAAAATACTGCCTGAGTATTGGGGCCATGAGACAGGGAAAGGAAGACGCCAATAAAAGGGAGTGTTGTTCAGTCATTTACCACTGTGAACAATTGGAGCTTGATCTTGGTGCGGAACTGTGAGAGACTGTGCAGAAAGAACATGCCCCGGGGTATCCCAGCTAGTGCGCAAGGGTCCACCAAGTGCTTCCAAGTGAGCTGACCACTGTTTCTTGAGATTTTCCTGCGCTCAGGCTGAGCCTGGGACCTGGAAAAAGAAAAAGAACCCTGTGAGAAGCCATAGATATTTACAGCAAGAAGCTATTGTATATAATACTTTGAAAGACAATTGGAAAAAGAAATTGGAAAAAGGATTTCCAGGTCTAGAAATCTAAACCAACCCATTTTCTCAATCCATTATATCTGAAGACAGAATGAACATATTTGGGGTATCCAAGGTCCCCTCCAAATATATTTCCATGCCCCCTTTCCCAGGAACCCACTATCCTTCCCCCAAGTGAAGGGACTACTTAAAGAAAGAGAATGGCAGCTCAGATGGGCAGAGAGCTGGGTGATGAGCCACACAGTCCCACCAGAGTGGAGCAGTGTGCTATGGTAGGACCTCCAGAAGGTTCTTGCTAGAAACAGAACCTACAGGTTACCTGTTGTCAATGGCAGAGTGGACAGTAACTTTCAGAGGGATTTTGTTGGAGAGAAAGGAAGGAAGGAAACAAAGAAAAGAGGATGACCTACTAAACGATGCCATGTCATCGTGATGCTTGGCTTAGAAGGAATGGGTCTTACTCTTGTCTAAACATTGAGAGCACTCAGGAAGCCCTGCTAACTGGTCCCCTCCCTTAGACTGCCTGATCTGAGGGATCTGGGGTACAAGCTGGGTTTTGTGATTAAAGCTCCCTGGGTGATTTAGTATGCTGTTAAACTTAAGAGACATTGCCTGACAGGAAAAAAATGCTTCTCTGATTACAATAATGTAAAGATGGACTATGATTTAATTAAAATTGTCATACAATGTTCTATAGGAAGAATGGAGGTAGAAAGCAAGGCCCTCAGTCAGTCTTGTCTAGGGTGGATGGATCAAGGATCCACAGAGAAGCATCTTACTTGGAAATGTGGAGGTAGACATAAGCAACAAGAGCTGAGAAAGTAGCCTTTTCTCAGAGAAGCAGAGCTCACAGATGGAAAGTGTGTGTGAGTGGGTGGGAGGTGGCGACATTACTGAGTTTGACTAGAAATGTTATTTGACTTATTAACACCACAAGTGTGCATGAATTGGATAAAAAAATACTGAAAAAGTGATTGGGATAAAGAACAAAAGAAAAAATTGGAAGCAACCCAAATGTCCATTAATAGGAAATGATAAATTAATAGGTGTGATCTGTCAGTATTTCTCTAAACCACAGGAGCACAAAGTGAAGCTGTGTGTTTTGCAGGCAGATAGACTTGTGTACAGATAAAAACAGAGAGAAGTGGGGGAGAGTGAAAGTTAGGATAGATTTTACACTATTTCAGTGTTTTTCTGAATTATGATTATTGTGTGTGTGTGTGTGTGTGTGTGTGTGTGTGTGTGTGTTTGTATGCACTGAGGACCAAGCCCAGGGCCTTGTGCAATAGTTTCCTTTGGATTATGGACTTGGATAGAGAGCAGTGAGAGACCATTTCTGCTTTCACACTACTCAGTAATAATTGTTTTTCTTTAGATTTTTATTCATTATTTTTATTTTATGTGTATGAGTATATTGCCTGCATGTGTATAAATGCATCTGTGGCATGCAATGCCCCAAGATGGTTAAAAGAAGGTGTTGGATTCTCCTGGAACTGGAGGTACAGATAGTTTGTTAACCACCTTATGATTGCTGAGTATCGGACCTGAGTCCTCTGCAAGAGCAGCCAGTGCTTTTAACTGCTGAGTCATATCTTCAGCTCCATAATTGTTTTTTTTTTTTAATTTTATTAACTTTATTTATTTCTGTATGTGTATGAATGTACTGTCTGCATGCAAGTTTGTGCACCCGTGTCGTGCAATGCCGCGGAGGTCAGAAGAGGGTGTCGGATTCCCCTGGAACTGGAGTTCTCCTGGAATTGGAGTTTCAGACGGTTCTCGGCCGCCATGTGGGTGCTGGGGATCGAACCCGGGTCCTCTGTAAGAGCGGTCGGCGCTCTTAACCGCTAGGCCATCTCTCCAGCCCCCATAATTGTTTTTCTTTATAGAGACTGTGAAAGTCAGGGAGACTCTTGACTTAAGTCTGGGAATCCAGGTAGTTTTGCCTGACCCATGTTCTGCTTCTGAGTTGAGAAGAGCCCAGAAGGTGAGGGGTTCTGGCTTGGTTAGGGCAAGGGCAGGCCCCAGTAGCAGGGGGATCTGGTAGAACAAGCTGTGATGTGGGAAGGACACACCAACAGGGTGACTCACTGTTGAAGAGGGTGGAGATGGCTCGCTCCTCCCCTCTCCTCTTATCCACTGTGTAGCTGGAGCGCACACAGCACCAATTTCTACAATTATAGTACTTTCCAAACCCACAGAAACAAGGGACTATCTCAATCCAAGTCCCGCGTGAAGGTCTCTTGGATCCAGCGTGGGCAAGTGGAGCTCGGTTTAGCACACCATGGCGGGAAGGGTAGAGGAAAGCTGGGCCCTGGGCCCATGTGCATGGAAGTTGTTTGGGGCAATGGTCTGTCTCTTACTCCTTCTCCAGGTCATCCTTATAGCTGGTGAAAGGTAGAGTTTCCTGAGCAACGTGGGGCATGGCTGTAATCATAGCATGGGTGACCAAGGCAAGAGGTTCTTGAGTTGGAAACCAGCCTACATTATGTGGTGAGACTGTCCAAAACCAAATAAAGAAACAAAAAAAGCAAAGAGAGACTTTGGGCTGGGCTGGGAATACACTGGACTCAGCCACTAACTTGTCTTTTTTTTTTTGGTCTTTTTGAGACAGGGTTTCCCTGTAGTCCCAGCTGTCCTGGAACTCTCTATGTAGACCAGGCTGGTCTTGAACTCACAGAAATTTGTCTGCCTCTGCCTCCTGAGTGCTGGTATTAAAGGTATGTACCACCAAGCCCTGCATTAACTTGTCTCTTAAATAAAAGCTTAAAGCCAGGTGTGGTGGCTCATGCCTGTAACCCAAGCACTTGCGAGGCTGAGACAGGATTGCCATAGACAGTGTGAGATCTTATCTGAAAATAAACACATAAACAAAATCATAAATGGTCTAAAACCTTGGTGTTTTAGACATTATCCATCTGTTCCATAAATGGTCCTTGGAGGATCAAATGGAAATGGCTGGAAGTAGGAACTGCTGGAATACAAAGGTTGAGGCTGGCCATCCAGTTGACTATGGAACCCTGGTTTTACTTCTTTGTGCTGGGGATAAGACTGCACATTATGCATGTTGGGCAAGCTCTCCATCACTGGGGTACATTCCCCACTCTTAGTTTTTTTTTTTGAGACAGGGCCTTAGGTAACCTAGGCTAGCCTTGATCCTCTTGCTTCTGCTTTCTGTGCCACCATGCCTGGGTCACTATTTATTTATTTATTTATTTATTATTTATTTATTTATTTATGGACTCAGGTTGGAGAGATGGCTCAGAGGCTAGAAGCACTTGCTGCTCTTGCAGAGGACCTGAATTTGATTCCTAGCACCCACACCTGATTGCTCACAGCCACCTATAACTCCAGTACCAGAGTATATGATGCCCCCCCAGCTTTGCACTCACATGCACATATATAGGTGACATACTTATACAAATAAAATCAATAGATCAATCAATCAGTCACTCAATCAATCAATCATCTTTATTTACATAGAATCTCCAGGCCAGTTCAAACTCCCTATGCAACACAGGATGACTTTTAACTCCTGAGCCTCCTGCCTCCATCTTTAGAGTGCTGGGATCACAGGTTTTGCCACCACACCAGTCTATCCTTTTGTTTTTGACAATAGTAATCCAGGTATTTCTTGGTCCTCTTTGTCTCTTTCATTCAGCACCCACTGCTTAAGGTCTGTGCTGTTCCTTAGGAATAGGGAAACTATAGAGGGCAACACACAAGGCTCCCTCTGTCCCTTCGGTTCAGAACATAGCAGGGGGTCTCTTGATGTTCATCACATTTTGGCAGTTTCAGTCATCACTAAGTTCTGCAGAAAGTGACTGGTGATGAATGGGATCTTCTTCTGCTACCAACTGGAAACAAATGGAAAAGAGCAAGAAGGAAGGTATGTGTGTGTGGGTACCCCAATATACCAAGGCATTAACACATAATGAATGGAGAATGCTGGATAGCAACAACTGTTCCTCACAGTCTTTTTTTTTTTTTTGTCTTTTTTGAGACAGGGTCTCCCTGTAGCCCCAGCTGTCCTGGAACTCGCTCTGTAGACCAGGCTGGCCTTGAACTCACAAAGATCCACCTGCCTCTGCCTCCCGAGTGCAAGGATTAAAGGCATTTAAAGACACTCGGCTCCTCACAGTCTTTTAATTTTTTTCTATGAGCCAAGGTCTCAGTATGCAGCCCAGTTTGGCCCTGAATGTGCCATCCTTCTACCTCTACCTCTGGAGAGCAGGGATTATACTGTGAACCAGGGTGCCTGACAGTCATAACTGGGTAAGGCAGGCAATATTCTATGCATAACAGCGACTCAGAGACACTGAGTAACATGTTTAGGTTGCACAGCAAAGCAGAAGAGAAGACAGAGGGACATTTACTAAGCTCTTGGATATATACAAATCCTTCTTTAAAAAAATTTTTTTTACACAGCCTTCTTGGTGGCTCTGTCTTTTCTGGTTCTTCCTTTTTTGTTATAAATTCTGCATGAAAGGAACCAGGGTAGTTTGGAGAAGTGGCTGAGCCCGGATTTGGGAAATGCCAGGAAGCAAACAGGTACACAAAAAATGATGGGGCCTGTCAGCAGGACACAGGCACCAACCAATTCACATTGGGGCAATCCCAGCACCAAATAAGATAATAATAGCTAGGATTTACAACTCTCATGATAGAATAAAAATCTGCCAGTCTATTCTGAAATAAGTAAACAAGGTAGAAGATAGATAAAGAAGCATAAAAGAAGGGGCTGGAGAGATGGCTCAGTGGTTAAGAGTGCTGGCTGCTCTTGCAGAGGACCAGGTTCGATTCCCAGCACCCACATGGCATTTAACAACCATGTGTAACTCTAGTTCCAGGGGAATCCAATGCCTTCTTCTGACTCTGCAGGCATTGCATGACACAAGTGCACTTACACACATGCAGGCAATACACTCATACACATAAAATAAAAATAATAAACTATTTTTTTTTTGTCTTTTTGAGACAGGGTCTCCCTTTAGTCCCAGCTGGCCTGGAACTCACTATGTAGACCAGGCTGGCCTTGAACTCACAGAGATCCACTTGCCTCTGCCTCCCGAGTGCTGGGATTACAGGCGTGCACCACCATGCCCAGCTATAAATAAACTCTTTTTAAAAGGAACAGTGGAATTAGAATATCACATTTGGCAGCTGTCACAGTAACAACAAATTTGGGTAAAAATCACCGCAGTACATTCATACACATAAATAAATAAATAAAAATAAAAATAAATCTAAAAAAAAAATCACCAACAAGTGCTAAAACTAGTGGATGAAAGATAGTGAGAGATGCATATTGGGAAAGAACAACAACACCAAGAACAGAAAAGACTATCAAAGAACTGACTGAAACAGTGAATCTGGTGGGGTAGGGGTGGGGGGTTGGGAGGGGGACACGGATCTGGATTCAATTTGTAACATAATCTTGTACAAAAAAAATATAAAACAATAAATTTAAAAAACTGGGAAATACACACACACACACACACACACACACACACACAAAGATAGAAACAAGATATTTCCATAGATTCAAAGTATGTTCCCACAAGATACTTGTTAATTACAAAGAAATCAACAGCAGCTTCAACAGACAAACCAGGCAGCCACCGTCTTAACCAAAGAACCAAAGTTCAAGGAATCCTATAACTCGTATTTCTTGCCTTTGGAATGACACTATACTTCTCTGATATTCCTTCCCAACTCGAAGAACCTGAATTGAACAATGAGGAAACAAGAGACCAGCCCAACCTGAGGAGCGCTGTACACGAAATGACTAGTGTTTGCTTTTTAAGAATGTCAAGGTTGGGGCTAGAGAGATGGTTCAGCAGTTAAGAGCACTGGCTGCTCTTGTAGAAGACCTGGGTTCAGTTCCCAGCACCCACATGGCAACTCCCAACAGCCTGTAATTTCAAATCCAGAGATCTGACATACTTTCTGGCCTCCACAGGCACCAGGGCATGCATGTGGCACATATGGGTCATACATGCAGGCAAAACGCTTGTGCACGTAAAATAATAAATCTTTTAAAAATGGATGTCAAGGTCACAGAAAACAAACAATAAGGCACTATTTGAGACCAAATAATCCTAAAATGTCATGCATTTATTTGTCTTACTGTGTAGGGTAGGAATAAGCAGAACAATCGTCACCATTTACATGATGAACCTAATCAGATGACATACCACAGCAACCTTAATCTCTTTAAAACATTTAATTATTTTTATTTTATGTGTACGGGTATATCAGCTCTGTGTATGTAAGTGCACCTGTGTTGTACAATGCCCATGGATGACAGAGAGGGTGATAGATCCCCTAGAACTGGAGTTATGGGTGGTTGTTAACTGCCATGTGGGTGCTGGGAACTAAATGTGGGTCCTCTGCAAGAGCACTCAATGCTCTTACTCACTGAGCCATCTCTCCAACCCCCCAATTTTAATCTCTTGATTATTATAGTTTATTAAAATTTATTACTTATTTGAGGGGTGCTGAGGATTAAACCCAGTGGCTTGTGCATGCTAGGCAAGTACTCTACCACTGAGTCACTTCTTCAACTGTTTTTTTTGTTTGCTTTTTTTTTTTTTTTGTCTTTTTGAGACAGGGTCTCCCTGTAGCTCCGGCTATCCTGTCACTCGCTATGTAGACCAGGCTGGTCTTGAACTCACAAAAATCCACCTGCCTCTGCCTCCCGAGTGCTAGGATTAAAGGCATGTGCCACCATGCCTGGCTTATGAGTCTATTTTTAGTTTTCTATTTACATATACTGTTTACCTAGACTCTCCAAACTGCCCAAATGCTAACCTTTTACATTTAGTTGATCATTCTCTGTGTATTCATTTTTCTGAAACACTTGAGAATAATTTGTGACACCTCTTTGTCCCTATATACTTCAGTGTGCTTTCCTAGAAACAAGGACATTTTATTATATTATTTACATATAAAATAGAATAAATAAGATTGGCCTATAAAATTTACCTGGGCCCAGTGACACCAACTTTCAATGTCTGTCACTCAGGAAGCTGAGACAGGAGAATTGAAAGTTCAAGACCAAACATAAAAAAAAAGGACTGAGAGAAAGATGCAGGACAGTTATGGCAGAATGCATGATCTGGGGTGGAGTGGGGTGGGGTGGGGGGAAGGGAAAGGGGAATATGCCTGAACTGAATTGAAAAATGATGTATAAAATACACAAAACATCAATAAAAGAATAAAAAATTAAAAAAAAGAGTTCAAGACCAGGGACTAGAGAGAGATGCCTCAGTGTTTAGGAGTATTGGCTACTCTTACAGAAGATCTAGGTTCTAATCCCAGCACCCACACTGTGGCTAACAACCATCCATAACTCCAGTTCCAGGGGATCCAACACCCTCCTCTGTCTTCTGTGGACACAGCACCTGACATAAGTGCACTTACAGATATGCATGCATAATACTCATACACATAAAAATTAAAAATAAAAATTCTTTTTTTTTTTTTTGGTCTTTTCGAGACAGGGTCTCCCTGTAGCTCCAGCTGTCCTGAAGCTCACTCTGTAGACCAGGCTGGCCTTGAACTCACAAAGATCCACCTGCCTCTGCCTCCCGAGTGCTAGGATTAAAGGCGTGCGCCACTACGCCTGGCAAAAGTAAATAATTCTTTAAAAAATTTGTATTTATTTATTATTTTTTATGTGTATGAGTGTACTGTCTGCATGTAGGTTGGTGCACCCGTGTCGTGCAATGCCACGGAGGTCAGAAGAGGGCATCGAATTCCCCTGGAAATGGAATTAAAGACGGCTGTCAGCCACCATGTGAGTGCCAGGAATTGAACCCGGTCCTCTGTAAGAGGAGTCGGTGCTCTTAACCGCTGAGCCATCTCTCCAGCCCCAAGTAAATAATTCTTTTTTTTTTTTAATTTTATTTATTTCTGTATGTGTATGAATGTACTGTTTGCATGCAAGTCTGTGCACCCGTGTCATGCAATGCCGTGGAGGTCAGAAGAGGGTGTTGGATTCCCCTGGAACTGGAGTTTTCCTGGAATTGGAGTCTCAGACGGTTCTCGGCCGCCATGTGGGTGCTGGGGATCGAACCCGGGTCCTCTGCAAGAGCGGTCGGCGCTCTTAACCGCTAGGCCATCTCTCCAGCCCCGTAAATAATTCTTAAAGAAACTTTGAGACCAACTTGTGCTACAAAATGAATTTCAATGCCAGCCTATGCAAGTTAGTGAGACCATCTTAAAATTTTAAAAACAGTTGAAGGCCGGGCATGGTGAGCTCTCTGTGAGCTCAAGATCAGCCTGGTCTACATTGTGAATTCCAGGCCAGCTGGGGCTACAGGGAGAGCATGTCTCAAAAAAAAAAGACTTGTAATATTGAGATTGTAATGTGGTCACCAAAGAGACACTTTACAACCTGAGGCCAGTGTCAAGAATAACATAGGCATATTCATTATGTATATGTATGTATATGCTCTTATCAGATAAAATGATCTAATTGTTGAGATGAGTCTCTCTCTCCCTCTGTATGCATGTTTGTGTGAATGAGTACAGGTGTGTGTGCCAGTGTACGTGGGGCGGTCAGAGGACGCCCTCAGGTGTTGACGCTTGTCTTCCACCTTGCTTGCAGCAGGGTCTCTGTTTCACAGCTGCATGCACTGGGCTAGCTTGTCAGAATCATGGGATTACAGACACGTGCTATCACATCCAGCTTTTATGGGTTCTGGGAATTTTTTTATTTGTTTATTTTTTAAGGGATTCACAATATAAGAGCACAGTTGTTTTCAGATCACATTGACGTTGCTCAGTTTGCCATACAATTAGGTAATTGGTGCTAGCATCCAAAGATGAGGGATACCATTTGTCGTTTGTTTTTCTGGGACTGTGTTACTTCACTCAGCATATCGTTTAGCTCCATCCATTTACCTGCAAAGTTCATGATGTCATCTTTCTTTACCGCTGCATAGAACTCCATTGTGTAGATGTACCACATTTTCTCTATCCACTCGTCAGTTGAGGGGCATTTGGGTTGGTTCCAGCTCCTTGCTATTGTGAAGAGAACTGCAATAAACATGGCTGTGCAGGTATCTCTGCAGTAAGATGAGTCTTGTGGGTACATACTCAGGAGTGGTATGGCTGGGTCAGGTGGCAAGTACATTCCAAGTCTTCCAAGGGTTCTCCACACTGCTTTCCATAGTGGCTGTACAAGTTTACATTCCCACCAGCAGTGGATGAGTGTTTCCCTTTCCTCACAACCTCTCCAGCACTTGGTATCATTTGTTTTCTTGATCCTAGCCAGTCTTATTAGAGCGAGATGATATCTTAAAGTGGTTTTAATTTGCATTTCCTTAATTATTAGCAATGTTGAACACTTCTTAAGATGTTTCTCAGCCATCTCTAATTCCTCACTTGTGAAGTCTCTGTTCAGCTCTTTGCTCCATCTATTGAGTGGGTCATTTGTTTTCTTTCTTCTTTGTTTTTTGAGTAGTTTATATATTCTGGAGATCAATGCTTTGACAGGGGGCAGCCTTGCTGAGTTCCTACCTTTAAAGGGAATGCTTCTGTCATTTTCCCATTTAGGATGATATTTGCTGTGGGTTTCCTGTATATGGCTTTGATTACATTGAGGAATGATCCTTCCAATTCAGTTCCCTCTAGGACTTTAAGCATGAAGGGATGCTGGATTTTGTCAACTGAGATGATGGTGTGGTTTTTGTCTTTCAGTCCATTTATATGCTTGATGATTTTCATGTGTTGAACAATCCCTGCATCTCTGGTATGAATCCAACTTGGTCATGATGGATATCTTCTTGATGTTGGTCTGTATGAGATTTGCAAGTATCTTGTTTAGAATTTTTGCATCTGTGTTAATTAATGAGATGGGTCTATAGTTCTCATTTTTAGTTGTATCTTTGCCTGGTTTTGGTAATAGAGTGATGCTGCTTCATAGAAGGAATTTGGGAGAATTC
>VZQC01003255.1:6623386-6677197 GCA_009823505.1 Rhizomys pruinosus | reverse complement strand
TTTTAGTTTGGGGAAATTTTCATCTATTATTCTGTTGAAGATCTGATCAATACCATTCTCTTGGGATTCTTCTCCTTCCTCTATTCCTATGATGTGGAGGTTTGATCTTTTCATAGTGTCCCACAGTTCCTGGTTGTTCCACTTTTGTGTATTTTTAAATTTTTCATAATCTTTACTTGAGGTTTTTAGTTGTTCTGTGTTATCTTCCAGGTCTGATATTCTTTGTTCTGCTTCCTCCATTCTACTTCTGAGGCCTTTTCCATTCCTTTCCTCTTGATTGGATGAGTGTTTGATTTCCTTTTTCATTTCGTCTTCTGATTTCTTTAGTATTTACACTTCCTTTTGGAACTTCTCATTCTTTTCCTGTAGCTCTTTGTTTCAATGGTCGGTTTCTTTTTCTTTTTCAACATGGCATCTTTTCAGTGTTTCCACTTCCTTCCAGAGTTTGTCATTCTCTCTCTCTAGGTCCTTCTTGGGTTTTTCATTCTCTCTCCTTAGTTCTCTGACTTGTTCTTTATAGTCTTTGATTTCTTTGAGTATGTCTACAATTATACTTCTAATATCTGTGTCCTGGGCCATCCCCAGGGGCATCCCATTGTAGGAATCTTTCACAGGGTTGGTAGAGCTTAGTGTGGAATTATCCTGCACCTTTCCCATGTTGTCCCTTCATTGTCATCGTTGTGTCCCTGGCATGTGTGTTTCTCTTTGCCTGTATTCCAACGCAAATCCCAAATGCCTCTTCACTGTGTTGAAGGCTTGCTTTGCTTGCCTCCTTCAGATGCCTTCCTTGTTTGTTTGTTTGTTTTTCTCCTTGCTTATGGAGGGTTGACTTGTCTAAGTTTTAGGCTTTCTATTGGAAGTCTAACTCACTCTTCCCTTTCTGTTCTGAAGGTTCTCCAAAGAATCCATTTGGACACTCTCTCGGCAATCCCAGTTGGGGGAGGGGGGTGGGTAATGCCTGTTTAGCCCTAGCCCTGGTACTCTGTATTTCAGGTGGTCCTGGGAAATCCCCAGTCTAAGCTCTGTGTACTCTGGGTTCTGGGGATTTGAACTCAGGTCCTCAGGCTCACACAACAAGCACTTTACCCACTGAACCATCTCCCCAGTCTTAATTTTTTTTAAGTCTGAGGTCATGACTAGTTTTTAGCCCATTACTTATCTTAAATAAGTATAGCTGAAAAAGCCAAAGTGTGATGCACACACAGTAATGGACAACCTTACCTCATATGTGCATGCACACGTGCTTGCAGTCTCTTCAAGCTCACTGATGCTCACTCATTGTCTAATTCACCCAGTAGCATCATCCTCTTCATCTCACAGAAGAGGAAACTGAGGAAAGTCACATGCTTGTGCATGGCAGGTTCTGATTCAAATCACGGTCTTTTGAATTCCAAAGCCAGGGTGTTCGAGCCTCCACTACACTGATTTATTGATGTTACTGACAGCAACAAATATTGATTAGGTACCTGCCTATGCCTCATCTCCTCATCCTGAGAATGGACTGTAGTAATATATGGCCAGTGAGCTGACATGTCCATGCTTGGATTAAAGTCTGCACATTGTAAATGCTCTCATTTCATTTATGATTGCCCAAGATACAGAGAATAATATCATTAGATCTAAGATGCCACTCTTCACTCCCAGACTGCTCCCTAGGCAGGAAGACAGGACACATTTCTAGGAAGGCATATAGCTACAGCAAGCAGCTCATGCTGAATGGCCTGTGGCTGTCTGGTCCATAGACTGGATAGAGGGGTTTCTTGGAGAGAGTAGCCTTGGACAGCAGGATCCTGAGGTTGGCATTCCAACACTACTCCTTGGTTTGAGAAGAACCACTGCCTTTATTTGGCAGCAGTCTTCTTGGTGAGTCCTCAAGTGACCTGGAGAACCACCTTTCCCCAACACAGCACAGCTTTCGTGCCACCATCAGTGCAATGGCCTTGTGAATGAGACTTGTTCTCTTGTCTGGAACATCTTCACTAGCCCTGGAGGTCCCAGCCAGGAGCAGCCAGGCTCCAATGGGGAAAGAGAACCTTTCGATTGCATCTAAAGAAGACATACTGTGGGGGATAGGATGATAGGTGATAGAATTCTGGAGAAACCACCAGCAGCAGCAGCAGCACCCCCTGGAGATGATGCAGCTGCAGCCAGAAGAGCTGCCGAAACAGAAGGGGTCTACAGCAGCCACCCCATCACTGCCTCCCCCGAGGATAAGGGTGAGGAATAGATCTCAGGGCCGGGCAGCAGCAGTCCACCTTGGGATTTGAATGCCTCATGCCTGTTTGGCATAGATCCCAGCTTCATAAAGGTATCTGGACAAATGATTGGGGTTTATCCTTTGTTGTTGTTGGTTTTGTTGTGATAAGTTACTACCTAGCCTAGGCTAGCCTTGAACTTGTGGCAGTTCTCCTGCCTTAGCCTCTGGGTGCTAGAATGACCGGCTTGCAGCACCATGCGCAGCTGAATTAGCTGTTGAGGAAGGAGAATGCAATACCTGCTGCCCAAATCTTTATTTTCCTTAAAAAAATCTTTTTGTTGTTCTTGTTGTTTTGTTTTGGTTTTACTTGGAGATGAAGTCTTCCTGTAAAGCCCAAGCAGGACTCGAACTTACTACATACTCCCAGGTAGCCTTGCATTTGCCATACATCCCAGGCTGACCTCCAACTCGTGATCCTCCTGCCTCAGGTTCCCAAATATTGGGATTACAGATGCCTGCCACAACACCTGACTATATCTAATTAAAAAAAAATAAACATCTGGTAAAAATCACTCTGTAAGGGTATTTGATAGTATCTACTATGACTTAGTACTTCTATTCCTGTGGACACTTTGCAGAAATGTGCAAATATACTCACCAAAACANTAGAGCTTGGTGTGGGATTATCCTGCACCTTTCCCATGTTGTCTCTTCTTCGTGTCCCTGGCATATGGGCTTCTCCTTGCCTGTATTCCAATGTGAATCCCTAATGCCTCTTCACTGTGTTGAAGGCTTGCTTTGCTTACCGCCTTCAGATGCCTTCATTGTTTGTTTGTTTGATTGATTTTTCTCCTTTTCTCCTTGCTTATGGAGACTTATGGACTTCTCTAAGCTCTTGGCTTTCTATTGGAAGTCCAACTCACTCTTCCCTTTCTGTTCTGAAGGTTCTCCAAAGATCCACTTGGACACTCCTTCCTTCGGTAATCCCAGTTGGCAGGGGGTGGGGAGGTGGGGGGTGCTCCTTACCTGTGCTTCACGTGGTCTTGGGAGATCCCGAATCTCAAGACTCACACAAACCCACTTTTTATACCAGCTGGGAGGATAACTCCACCCTCACAGCCACACCAGCCAATTGGGCCAAAGATCAACAAAGACAACGAAATCCAATCAAACAATCTGCCTGGCTGAAACACCCAGCTCTTACTTGTGCTTCAGGTGGTCTTGGGAGATCCCCCTATGTGCTTCTTGTATTTGTATATGTATGTCTTTTTTCAATTTGGGGCAATTTTCTTCTATAATTCTGTTGAAGATCTGGTCCATACCATTATCCTGGGATTCTTCTCCTTCTTCTATACCTATGATGTGAAGGTTTGGTCTCTTCATGGTATCCCATGTTCCTGGTTATCCCACTCTTCTGTTTTTGTTTTTTAATTTTTCACAGTCTTTGCTTGAGCTCTTCAGTTCTTTCATGCTATCTTCTAGACTTGATATTCTATTTTCTGTGTCATCCATTCTGTTAATGAAGCTTTCTCCTGCCCTTCCTATTGACTTGATGAGTGTTCAATTTCCTTTTTCATTTCAGCCTGAGGTTCTTTTAGTATTTCCATTTCCTTCTTGAGTTGGGCATTTTCTTCTTTTAGATCTTTGATTTGTTTTTCCTTTTCCTTTTACATTTCAGCCTGAGTTTTTTCGGCATTTCCATTTCTTTCCGGACTTGGTCATTCTCTCCCTTTAGTTCTTTGATTTGTTCTTTATATTCCTTTATTTCTTTGAGTATGTCTATGATAGCTCCTTTAAGATCCATGTCCCAAGTTACCTCCAGGGATATCTTATTGTTGGAGTCTTCTATAGGGCTGATAGAATTTGGTAGGGTTTTATTATTTGCTTTGTACATGTTCCTTTTTCGTTATGTTTTTGGCATGTGGATTTGAGTTGTTGTTTGTAATCTGATGCGAGATTCAATATTTCTTCCTTTTGTTGAAGGCCTGTTCCCCTAGGTTGTCTGTGGTGGTATGATGGGTTCACTGGATGCTGACGTCTCTGTGGGGCAGGGGTGGAGGGGAGGATTACCGATGGGGATCAGATGGTCCTGGAACCCACCAGCTGAGATACCCAGCACTGGAAGTAATGGGGCTCAGATGGTCCTGAACACAATCTTGAAGCCGGGCATGGTTGTGCACGCCTTTAATCCTAGCACTTGGGAGGCAGAGGCAGGCGGATCTTTGTGAGTTCAAGGCCAGCCTGGTCTACAGAGTGAGTTCCAGGACAGCTAGGGCTATAGGGAGATCCTGTCTCGAAAAGACCAAAAAAGAAAATCTTGGGCTGGAGAGATAGCCTAGCAGTTTAGAGCACCGACTGCTCTTGCAGAGGACCCAGGTTTGATCCCCAGCAACCACATGGCAGCTGAGAACTGTCTTTAACTCCAGTTCCAGGGGAATCCGAGACCCTCTTCTGACCTCCGCGGCATTGCATGACACAAGTGTACAAACCTACATGCAGACAGTACATTCATACACATACAAAAATAAATAAAATTAAAAAAAAAAGAAAATCTTGCCAGGCATGGTGGTACGCTACTTTAATCTCAGCATTCTGGAGGCAGAGGCAAGTGGTTCTCCTTTGAGTTCAAGGCCAGCCTGGTCTACATATTTATTGAGTTCCAGACTTGCTGTGGCTACAAGGAGATCTTGTCTCAAAAAGACTAAATAAATAAATAAATAAATAAATAAATAAAATCTTAAAAATCTTGTATGTATTAAATTGATAGGAAGTGAAATATAGACTCACCAGATCCATCAGCTGGAGGTAGAAGCTCTCTACATCTGCAATGGCCGCCTGCTAGCTACAGGAGGGCACTGAGCGCAGAGCTTTTCCTCTCCTCACTTGGCCTTTGCCTACAGAACCAGTTTGCCATTTTGCCGGTGCAGGTGCTCATGGCCTGGTGACAGTAGTGACTGTGATGGATGTCCCCTGCTCAGAGAAATGAGCTTCAGTGTCTGTGGACTGAGAGACCTGTGACCATTCTTCATGGATACAACTAACCACACTGGTGTCTGCAGCTCTGGGAGGATGTATGCGCCCAATCCTAACAGTTCTTCAGAGATAAATCTAGAAGCAAGATTCAGCTGTGTAGCAGGACTAGGACTGGTAAACATCTCTGGTCAATGGAAGCAACAGAGTAATCTGTTTCTGACATCAGTGCCAGAGATTCTCTGCTGACAGCCAGGGATGCTGTCTGAGTTCAAAAGAGATATCTTGCTTCTGGCCACAGAAAGACTTTAAATAGTTGTTTTAAGACCCTGCAGAGTAAAATGGAAGGTATTAGAAGAATTTTTACACAAATTAACTAAGTAGGCTGAAAAACCAAATCTACAATAATTTACAGAAACTATTAGTCTTAAAATAGGACAAGGGCCGGGTGTGGTGGCGCACGCCTTTAATCCTAGCACTTGGGAGGCCGAGGCAGGCAGATCTTTGTGAGTTCAAGGCCAGCCTGGTCTACAGAGTGAGTTCCAGGCCAGCTGGGGCTATAGAGAGACCCTGTCTCGAAAAGAAAAAAAAAAAAAAAAAAAAAAGAACAAGACCCAACTTAGAAGTTACTGCAGAGTAACTATATAAAGGGGAATGGAAAATTACCAACTTTTTCGGAACAAAGCCATGACAGCTGCTGGCTCTAAAATTAGGAACAGAAGCAAATTTTCAGAGCACCACCAAACAACTCACAAAGGCTCAGTTCACCCAGCACCTTCCAGAGAGATGTTAACCCTAAAAAGTGTGCAGCAAGCAGCTGCCAGCTCGCACACTCGGCAGTACCTCACTTCCCCAAGACCTGCTCTCCCTGAGTGCAGGTCTTATCTCTCCCTGAATGCAGGTCTTCTCTCTCCCTGAATGCAGGTCTTCTCTCTCCCTGAGTGCAGGTCTTATGCTCCCTGAGTGCAGGTCTTCTCTCTCCCTGAGTGCAGGGCTGTGTCTCTTCCTGGAGGGCTACCCTTGAATGGCACTCACATGAAAGCCAAGGACAGGGCACTTGCATCTCTTAAAAGACTTTTATGCTTTTTATGTTTTCTGTGCTTTATAAGACTTTTTTTACACTTCAAAAGGCCAGCAGCATTATGTCCATTTATATTTCATTCTACCCAAAGCCGGGAAGTACCATGGTTCTTTCATTTGTTTCTCTCTCTCTCTCTCTCTCTCTCTCTCTCTCTCTCTCTCTCAACCATTGAAGCAGAAACTTAGGCAGCTTTAAAAATGTAAAAAAAGAAAGAAATATAAGAAAACTAAGATACCCCACATAATGATTCCTACCCAATGCTGAAGCCAGAGCAGCCACAGGAGACTAAGACCTGCTCTGTAGACAGGGCTCTGCCTCAGCTCTGGGCTGCTTGGCTACATCAACACTCCCGTTTCCAGCAAGCCACTTGAGTCTGGGTATTCTGAAACAGGAAAACAAGAATTGTCACTGATAAGACCCTCAGTATTTTGGCTTAAGGTACTTAGCATCACATAAGAAGTAAACTACATCACTAAGCACCTAACTTAAACTCAGGGATTCAATTGTTACTGACTAGTCTATAGACTTTGGGGTTACTCTTGATTCCTCCAGAGTTAGAATTCTTCATGTCTTGCAGCCCTCCTTCCCTTCCTCCTCTGGAAAACCAGGACAATGCCATTAGAGATGTTCCTCAGCAGGAGCAAGAGGGATGGTGCAGCAGTTAAGAGGACTGACTGTTCTTGTAGAAGACTGAAGTTCAATTCCCAGCACCCAGTGGCAGCTAACAACAGTCTGTAACTCCAGTTCCAGGGGATCCAATGCCCTCTTCTGTCCTCTGTGGACATTGCATGACACAGGTGCATTTACATACACGTAGGCATAACACTCATACACATAAAATAAAAATAAAACAAAAATAAATAAGTCAGGTGTGGTGGCACATGCCTTTAATCCTAGCACTTGGGAGGCAGAGGCAGGCAGATCTCTGTGAGTTCAAGGACAGCCTGGTCTACAGAGTTCCAGGACAGCCAGAGCTACAGGGAGACCCTGTCTCAAAAAGACCAAAAAAATAAAAAACTAAATAAATGAATGAATAAAAAGTTGCTCCTCGGTTTATGATGGGGTCGTGTTCTGGTAAACTCATCATAAGTCAAAAATATCTTGTTGAAAATGTAGCTAGGCATGGTGGTGCACGCCTTTAATCCTAGCACTCGGGAGGCAGAGGCAGGCAGATCTTTGCAAGTTCAAGGCCAGCCTGCACTACAGAGCGAGTTTGAAAAGACCAAAAAAAATGCATTGAATGTGTATCTTATGAAACATCACAGCTTAGTAACATGATATACTATAGCATGTCAGCTGACTGGGAGCCAGGGTACACTGTCATCATCCAGCATTGCAAGAAAATGCTGCCCGAGCACCACTGGTCCAGGAAGAGAGTCAGATTCAAAAGTTTCCACTAAATATATCTCTTTTGTATAATTGTAAAGTTAAAAAAATAAGTCAGCTATGGGGCGGTGTGTGCTGTAATGCTTGAAGCAGGAGGATCACAAGCTGGAGTTCAGCTCCATAGCATGCTAAAGGCCAGAATGGGCTATATAGTGAAAATCCCCCTTCACCAAAAATCACTAGTCAGAAACCATCTGTTCCTGGAACTCTGAATGTTTCTGTCATAGAAAATTATCTCCCAAGCAGACAGAGGGATCTTGGCACTGTGGATTCTGTTGCTGCATGGTAGGATAATGTGGAAATAGTTGCTACAAAAATTAAATAATTTATGGATTACATCTACTTGCCACACCACTTGGAAGATGCTTGTACTTAACTGCAAGGGGTCTCGGCGGCGAAGCTGGAAAGCTCTGAAACTGTGCAAAACAAGAGGGAGATGGTTCTGAAAGCACAGTGGAAGGTCAAGGTTTGGAACTGCCAAGCAGGCAAGGACTATTTGGAAGTAAATTTTGTTGTCGGTAGAGGAGATCAGCTAGAACCTCCCCATGTCTCTCTTCAGGGAGAACAGGACCTAGCAATTCCATTCTGTTAGCTGTGGCTCATTCCGTGACCTGAATATTGCAGTTAGTGTAGAGCAGGGCAAGGCCACACCTGTGCGAACAGGACCACACATGTGTGAACAGGACCTCTCAATTCTGACACTGGACATTTGGGCCCAGATGATCCTTGTTCCTTGTAGAAGATGTGGAAGCAGTCACGCCCTCTTCCCACCGGATGCCAGTTGTGACAACACAAATGTCTCCACATATTTGTACATGTTCCCTGGTGGACACATCTCACCCTGGTGCCTGTCACCAAGTTGAAACAGCTGATCATATCCAACAGGATTTGGGACACCATCTGGGATAGTCATTTTACAAAGATTAATATGGAAGTTGTCTACTGTCTCTCCTTTGGGGAATTTCAAGAAGTAAAATTAAGTTGATCATCCTTCAGTGGCTAAAAGAAACAGACTACGATAGAACCAGTCTGTGATAGAACCAGACTACGATAGAACCAGACAGACTACGATAGAACCAGACTACGATAGAACCAGACAGACTACAATAGAACCAGACAGACTACGATAGAACCAGACTACGATAGACCAGTCTGCGATAGAACCAGACTACGCTAGAACCAGACAGACTACAATAGAACCGACTATGATAGAACCAGTCTATTATGGAACCAGTGTACAATAGAACCAGACAGACTACAATAGAACCAGACAGACTATGATAGAACCAGACTATGACAGAACCAGACAGACTACGATAGAACCAGTCTACAATAGAACCAGAATGCTGGTGAACTGTAAGCAGTGCCAGTTCAGTAAAGTTTTGTTTTTTGTTTTTGTTTTTGTTAACCACTGAGCCATATCTCCAGCCCCAATCCAAGCGTATTCAAAGAGCTTGCACTGCATGAACCTGGGAAGGGACTGGGGCTGTTGCAGCTGCCTTTGTTCTTTGCTTTATCAATGATGGCCTTAGACGTTAAAATGCCATAGGCAGAGCCGCACGCCTATGGGCCTTGCAAGTAATGAGCCTGGATTCTCAGCTCAGCTTCTACTCCCAGGGTCATCTCACCTCTGGGGGCCTCTGAGTCCTTGTGAAAATTAATGCAGGTGGCAAAATTCAGCACCTGTGTCTGGAACGAACAAAGACACAGGTCAATTTTTTTCTCTTTCTCTCTCCCCCTCTCTCTCCATTCCTCCCTCCCTCCATCTGTCTGTCTGTCCCTCCTTCCCTCCCATTGATTGAGACAGGGTCTCACTAGGCAGCCTAGCTGGTCTCAAACTCGTGACTTTCCCGTCTGCCTCCTGGAGGCTAGGTTTATAGGCATGCAATACCACACCTGGCCTTGTATACAGTCATGTGAGTATATGAGTGTTCATGTGTACATGGTACATGTATACACATGCATGTGAAGCTACAAGTCAACCCTGGCTGTCATTCCTCAGGAGCCATCCACTTTACTTTTTATTTATTTTTATTCATTTTTTATTTTTTTGGTCTTTTCAAGACAGGGTCTCCCTGTAGCTCTGGCTGTCCTGGAACTCACTCTGAAGACCAGGCTGGCCTTGAATTCACAAAGATCCACCTGCCTCTGCCTCCCAAGTGCTAGGATTAAAGGTGTGTGCCACCACGCCTAGCCCACTTTATTTTTTGACACAGGCTCTCCCATTTGACCAATTAGGCTGGCTGGCTGGCTGGCTGGCCAGGGAGTATCCACCCATCTCCATCTAATACCCCCAGCACTGGAATTACAAGCACACCATCAAACAGTTTTATGGTGAGGCTTTTTATGTGGGGTTCTGGGGTTGAACTCAGGTCCCCAGGCTTGCAAGGTGAGGGCTTGACCAACTGAGGAACTCCATAGCATCTTTCCCTGTCTTTCACTTTTTTATCAAGGGTTCTCGTGTCTTCTGCAGCAGGGGAATCAGACTCACCCAGCAGCCCTACTGGCTGGATTGTACAGGGAGCCACAAGCTAGCATGATGGAGATCCAGAGAGCAGGAAGGATGCAGCTAGACTCTGAAATGGGGTGACTCGGCCACCTTCCATGGTGGACGGTCCTTCTCGGCTTCACTGGCTGTCCTCTCTGCCTGCTTTGCAGGGTTCACTTCCCATCGGCCTGCTGTCCATCCTGTGTCTCTTCCCACTACGTCACTGCTGTTTATTTGCCATTTGCAGTACTTGATGGCCTTTTGCCATACATCTTCCAGCTTCTGCCTTACTGAGTTGCCCTTGAACTGTCCTGCTACATTCCCAGGAGAGAATCTGGGGCCTGCTAATTACCACCCATCCTGCTTAGGTGGGTTCTGGTTTTTAATAGCTTCTTCTCAGGCTGCTGGTCTCCAGTCAACTCTGCCACAATTAAGGCCTCAGCAGTCCAAGGGTGGGGCTTCATAGTGTAGAAAGTGGCTGGCTACCCCGTGGCTGCTGCCTCTGCTTGGCCAGGGCAGAGATGTTTTCTGGAGGGGTCATCAGGAGATATGGACCCATGGCCCCAGCTACGTGCCAGGTGTTGGTGGGAGGGTCACTTGGGCCCATGGAAAGGCTGTATCCTTTGAACATCCGTGTGCTGTGTCGCAGGCACTGTGTTGGGCACTGCAGAGACACAGATGGGAAAGATTAAGTCCCTGCTTCCCTGAGCTCACTATGAGCCATGAAGTCCTCTACAGGTTATGGGAAGAGTTGGCAGAATGCCACACAAGCTAAAGCAGAACAAGATTAGAGGGGGCCTTGAACATCATGGGTATTTTCCTGTGAACACTACAGGGCTTTCAAGGAATGACACTTTGGCCTAAAAAGGCAGCATAGGTCCAGATTCCAACTGTTATGGTAGTGGGATTTACAAGTATGCAGCTTACTGATAAAGACCAAAAGAACAGAGGTAGAGAGAAAACAGAAAGAGTAGAACTCGTGTGTGTGTGTGTGTGTGTGTGTGTGTGTGTGTGTGTGTGTAGGGGAGGCTGATTACAGTGGCCAGAAAGCATAAAGGTATTTTAAAAATAGATTTAAGACCCCCTTCTCCACAAAGCCATCTTTGTGTTGTTCCCTGGTCTATCCCCTACTAGCTGCGGCACTCCCGGCCTAGCCTCGGCCTCCTCCTGCAGCTCTCTCAAAGTCCTTGTCACCCATTGGTCACAGCTGTGGAGGTCAGCCCTGAGATCATCACCAAAGACCTGGGAAGGAGGCAGAGAACGTGAATGGTAAGGAGGACAACGTGCAGCAGGAGGCAAACAGGAAACAGAAGAGGAGGAAGAGGAGGAGGAAGGTGGAGGTGAAGAGCTTGAGGCAGCTACGAACGGACAAGCAGGCAGCTGAGGATGAGGCGCTGAAGCTGGCGAGAAGACTACAGAGCGGAAAAGGAAAAGCTAAATCTAAAGGCCACTGTGCCCTCTTCACCCTCCACTTCCGGTCTCAATCTAAATGTGGTCCCCTTCCAGTAGAGGCAGGCCCACCCATCCACAGTGGCTAGTGCCACCCCCCACCCCCAGATGACACACTGTTCCTAAAATTCCTTTGGTGAGGGAGATGTAAACTAGGTCCAGCCCTCCTCTCATAATCCCAAAGACAAACCAAGATACAATTCCACCAAAGTTCGCCCTGGGGAACCAGTGAGTTTGCTGCGCTTGCTTACAGGGCAGTGGAGTGAGGCATTACTCACAGGAGTGTGGGTGCTCCCCGCTAGGGCTGCACTGGAAAGGCTTCACTCATCCAGCAGGTGTGGACGATGACTTCCACACCTGTGCAAATGGAGCCCCCCCTTAGGCTTCCTCAACCTGTTTACCCCAGCCCTTCCCAGAGGCCACCTGACTGAGAGGTGTGGCTAGATCCTCAGGTGAAGTTCCTATACAGACCCTCCCCTCCAGGGAAGGATGGTCGAGAGTCAGCAAGTCCCACTGTGCTCTTGTTTGCAGCAGGCACAGCTTAACTCGGGGAGATGGCGTCTGTCTGGCTTGGAGGACAGTTCTATCTAACACGCATACTCCACCACTCATCAAAACCACCACATGAATTTCAACAGGGGAAGAAAGAAGAAAAACATGGAAGGCCTGGGTTTTTTTCCAGGCATGGTGGTGCACCCCCTTTAATCCCAGCACTCAGGAGGCAGAGTCAGGTGGATTCCTTGGAGATTGAGACGGTTCTTGGCCGCCATGTTGGTGCTGGGGATGGAACCCAGGTCCTCTGTAAGAGCGGTCAGCGCTCTTAACCACTAGGCCATCTCTCCAGCCCCCAATAACTGCTTTCTTTTTGGTACCATTTGCTTGGAATATTTTTTCCATTCTTTCACTTTAAGGTGGTGGCTATCCTTATAGGTAAGATGCATTTCTTGTAGACAGCATATTGATGGGTTGTTTCCTAATTCAGTCTCCCAGTCTATGTCTTTTGATTGGGGAGTTTAGTCCATTAATATTTTTTTAGTCCATTAATATTTAAGGTTATAACTGATAGATGTGTATTGCTTCCTTTCACCTTATTATCCATTTGCATTTTTGGTCTAGGTTTCTACTTCTGCAGTTATGCTTTTATTAATTTCTCTTTCTAGGTGCCTGGGGATAGTTGCTCCTTTCTTCTGTCCTTTGAATTGCTTCAAGTATTCTCTGAAGGATTGGTTTTCCAGACATGTATTCTTTCATCTTGTTTATGTCATGGAAGGTTTTTCTCTCTCCTTCAACTATAATCGGCATTTTTGCTGGGTTTAGTAACCTGGTTTGACATCTATAGTCCTTTAACACTGGGAATGCTTTGCTCCAGGTTCTTCTTGCTTTCATAGTTTGCACTGAGAAGTCAGTTGTAATTCTGATAGGTTTCCCCTTATAAGTAACTTGTTTTTCTCTTGTGGCTTTCAGAATTTTGTCTTTGTTTTGGGTGTCTAGCGTTTTAACTATGATATGACATGGAGAGTTTCTTTTCTGATCTGTCTGTTTGGAGTTCTATGTGCTTGTTGTAGTTGTATGGGTTTGTCTTTTTTAAGTTTGGGGAAATTTTCATCTATTATTCTGTTGAAGATCTGATCAATACCATTCTCTTGGGATTCTTCTCCTTCCTCTATTCCTATGATGTGCAGGTTTGATCTTTTCATAGTGTCCCACAGTTCCTGGTTGTTCCACTTTTGTGTATTTTTAAATTTTTCATAATCTTTACTTGAGGTTTTTAGTTGTTCTATGTTATCTTCCAGGTCTGAAATTCTTTGTTCTGCTTCCTCCATTCTATTTCTGAGGCTTTTTCCATTCCTTTCCCCTTGAATGGATGAGTGTTTGTTTTCCTTTTTCATTTCGTCTCCTGATTTCTTTAGTATTTACACTTCTTTTTGGAACTTCTCATTCTCTTCCTGTAGCTCTTTTCTTCAATGGTAGGTTTCTTTTTCTTTTTCAACATGGTATCTTTTCAGTGTTTCCACTTCCTTCCAGAGTTTGTCATTCTCTCTCTCTAGGTCCTTCTTGGGTTTTTCATTCTCTCTCCTTAGCTCTCTGACTTGTTCTTTATAGTCTTTGATTTCTTTGAATATGTCTACAATTATACTTCTAATATCTGTGTCCTGGGCCATCCCCAGGGTGATCCCACTGTAGGAATCTTCCACAGGGTTGGTAGAGCTTAGTGTGGAATTATCCTGCACCTTTCCCATGTTGTCCCTTTGTCATCGTCGTGTCCCTGGCATGTGTGTTTCTCTTTGCCTGTATTCCAATGCAAATCCCAAATGCCTCATCACTGTGTTGAAGGCTTGCTTTGCCTTTGTTGTTTGTTTGTTTGTTTTTCTCCTTGCTTATGGAGTGTTGACTTGTCTAAGTTTTAGGCTTTCTATTGGAAGTCTAACTCACTCTTCCCTTTCTGTTCTGAAGGTTCGCCAAAGAATCCACTTGGACACTCTCTCAGCAATCCCAGTTGGGGGAGGAGGGTGGGTAATGCCTGTTTAGCCCTAGCCCTGGTATTCTGAATTTCAGATGGTCCTGAGAAATCCCCAATCCAAGATCTGTGTACTCTGGGTTCTGGGGATTTGAACTCAGGTCCTCAGGCTCACACAACAAGCACTTTACCCACTGAACCATCTCCCCAGTCTTAATTTTTTTTAAGTCTGAGGTCATGACTAGTTCTTAGCCCATTATTTATCTTAAACAAGTATAGCTGAAAAAGCCAAAGTGTGATACCCACACAGCGATGGACAACCTTACCTCATGTGTGCATGCACACGTGCTTGCAGTCTCTTCAAGCTCACTGATGCTCACTCATTGTCTAATTCACCCCAGTAGCATCATCCTCTTCATCTCACAGAAGAGGAAACCGAGGAAAGTCACATGCTTGTGCATGGCAGGTTCTGATTCAAATCACGGTCTTTTGAATTCCAAAGCCAGGGTGTTCAAGCCTCCACTACACTGATTTATTGATGTTACTGACAGCGACAAATATTGATTAGGTACCTGCCTGTGCCTCATCTCCTCATCCTGAGAATGGACTGCAGTAATATTTGGACAGTGAGCTGACATGTCCATGCTTGGATTAAAGTCTGCACATCGTAAATGCTCTCATTTCATTTATGATTGCCCAAGATACAAAGACTAATATAATCAGATCTAAGATGCCACTCTTCACTCCCAGACTGCTCCCTAGGCAGGAAGACAGGACACATTTCTAGGAAGACATATAGCTACAGCAAGCAGCTCACGCTGAATGGTCTGTGGCTGTCTGGTCCATAGAGTGGATAGAGGGGTTTCTTGGAGAGAGTAACCTTGGACAGCAAGATTCTGAGGTTGGCATTCCAACACTACTCCTTGGTTTGAGAAGAACCACTGCCTTTATTAAAATATAATTTTTTTATTTTTTATTTATTTCTGTATGTGTATGAATGTATTGTCTGCATGCAAGTCTGTGCACCCGTGTCGCGCAATGCCGCGGAGGTCAGAAGAGGGTGTCGGATTCCCCTGGAACTGGAGTTCTCCAGGAATTGGAGTTTCAGATGGCTCTCGGCCGCCATGTGGGTGCTGGGGATCGAACCCGGGTCCTCTACAAGAGCAGTCGGCGCTCCTAACCACTAGGCCATCTCTCCAGCCCGAACCACTGCCTTTATTTGGCAGCAGTCTTCTTGGTGAGTCCTCAAGTGACCCAGAGAACCACCTTTCCCCAACACAGCACAGCTTTTGTGCCACCATCAGTGCAATGGCCTTGTGAATGAGACTTGTTCTCTTGTCTGGAACATCTTCACTAGCCCTGGAGGTCCCAGCCAGGAGCAGCCAGGTTCCAATGGGGAAAGAGAACCTTTCTTAAAGAAGACATACTGTGGGGGATAGGATGATGGGTGATAGAATTCTGGAGAAACCAGCAGCAGCAGCAGCAGCAGCACCCCCTGGAGACAATGCAGCTGCAGCCAGAAGAGCTGCTGAAACAGAAGGGGTCTAGAGCAGCCACCCCATCACTGCCTCCCCTGAGGATAAGGGTGAGGAATAGATTTCAGGGCCGGGCAGCAGCAGTCTACCTTGGGATTCGAATGCCTCATCCATGTTTGGCATAGATCCCAGCTTCATAAAGGTATCTGGACAAATGATTGGGGTTTATCCTTTGTTGGTGGTGGTTTTGTTGTAAGTTACTACATAGCCTAGGCTAGTCTTGTGGCAGTTCTCCTGCCTTAGCCTCGGTGCTAGAATGACCGGCTTGCAGCACCATGTGCAGCTGAATTAGCTGTTGAGGAAGAAGAATGCAATACCCGCTGCCCAAATATTTATTTTCCTTAAAAAATTCTTTTTGTTGTTCTTGTTGTTTTGGTTTGGTTTTACTTTGAGATGAAGTCTTCCTGTACAGCTCAAGCAGGGCTTGAACTTACTACATACTCCCAGGTAGCCTTGCATTTGCCATACATCCCAGGCTGACCTCCAACTCATGATCCTCCTGCCTCAGGCTCCCAAATATTGGGATTACAGATGCCTGCCACAAAACCTAGCTTTATCTAATTAAAAAAAATAAACATCTGATAAAAATCACTCTGTAAGGGTATTTGATAGTATCTACTATGACTTAGTACTTCTATTCCTGTGGACACTTTGCAGAAATGTGCAAATATACTCACCAAAATGTATAGTAAAATATTCCAAGCAGCACTTAACACAACAGTTCCAAACTAGAAACACCCCCAAGTAATCACCAGTGGTGGCATGGATAATCGCAATGGAATATTGTGTAGCAGCAAGAATGAGTGGCCTGTGATTACTCACACCGGCATGGGTGTCTCTTGCCAACATGCTGAATGAAAGAAGCCAGACACAAAAGAAACTAGGCAGCAGGATCCATCTATCAGACATAGAAGAGGCAGCACTAACCGCTGGCTTCAATGGTCAGAGCAGAGGTTACCTTTGGGGTAGTGATGACAATTAAGGGATCTTTGGGAGGATATGGAGAGGTCTGTAGTCCATGAGTTCCAAGAAATAGTATTTTATTTCTTTAATCATGCTAATTGCATAAGTGTGTTCCATCTTTGAGGTTGCGTCAAGCTGCAGGATTTGTGCACATTTTCTTCTACATAATCCTTTAATAAAAAGGGAGTACCCCAAGCCGGGCCTAGTGGCACGTGCCTTTAATACTAGCACTTGGGAGGGAGAGGCAGGTGGATCTCCGTGAGATCAAGGCCAGCCTGGTTTACAGAGTGAGTTCCAGGACAGCTGGGACTCAAGGGAGACCCTGTCTCAAAAATACAAAAAAAAAAAAAAAAAGGGAGTACCCTAACTGACTACTTCTAGAAAGCTTCTCTAGAAACTGAAGGAAGAGGCTAGACTTGGGTTCATGACCAAAAGCAGGACAGCATTAGATGTGAAGGACTGGGCCATGCCTGAGTACAGAGGCCTGCACTGAGCTATCATTGGGTGTGAAGGACTGGGCCCTGTGTGAGTACAGAGCCCTGTGCTGAGCTATCATTAGATGTGAAGGACTGGGCCCTGCCTGAGTACAGAGCCCTGCACTAAGCTATCACTATGTGTGAAGGACTGGGCCCTGCCTGAGTACAGAGCCCTGCACTGAGCTATCATTGGGTGTGAAGGACTGGGCCCTGCCTGAGTACAGAGCCCTGCGCTGAGCTATCATTGGGTGTGAAGGACTGGGCCCTGCCTGAGTACAGAGCCCTGTGCTGAGCTATCATTGGGTGTGAAGGACTGGGCCCTGTGTGAGTACAGAGCCCTGTGCTGAGCTATCACTAGGTGTGAAGGGCTGGACCCTGCCTGAGTACAAAGCCCTGTGCTGAGCTATCACTAGATGTGAAGGACTGGGCCCTGCCTGAGTACAGAGCCCTGCGCTGAGCTATCACTAGATGTGAAGGACTGGGCCCTGCCTGAGTACAGAGCCGTGCACTCAGCTATCATTTGGTGTGAAGGGCTGGACCTTGCCTGAGTACAGAGCCGTGCAGTCAGCTATCATTTGGTGTGAAGGACTGGACCCTGCCTGAGCACAGAGCCCCGCGCTGAGCTATCATTGGGTGTGAAGGACTGGACCCTGCCTTAGCATAGAGCCCTGCGCTGAGCTATCATCGGGTGTGAAGGGCTGGGCCCTGCCTGAGTACAGAGCCGTGCACTCAGCTATCATTTGGTGTGAAGGGCTGGACCCTGCCTGAGTACAGAGCCGTGCACTCAGCTATCATTTGGTGTGAAGGGCTGGACCCTGCCTGAGTACAGAGCCGTGCACTCAGCTATCATTGGGTGTGAAGGACTGGGCCCTGCCTGGTACAGATCCCTTGCTCTGAGCTATCTCGGGGTTATGACTGGTGCCCTCCCGAGTACAAGAAGCCCCCGTGCTGAGCTATCATGTTGGGTGGTTGTTACTGGGCCCTGGCCTTAGCAGAGCCTTCTCCTTAGCAATGCATTTGGTTGTGAAGGACTTGACCCTGCCTAGCATATAGCCCCCGGCGTGATCTATCATTGGGTGTGAAGGTTGGGCCTGCCTGAAAGGGTACAGAGCCCTGCGCGGAGCTATCATTGGGTGTGAAGAACTGGCCCTAGCCCTAGTACAAGAAGCCCTGCGCTGAGCTGTCATTGGGTGTGAACACTGTCCCTGCGCCCGAGTTACGAGCCCTTTGCTGGAGCGAGTCATTGGGGTGAGGGCTGGGCCATGCCTGATTACAGAAAGCCCCGTGTGCATGAGATATCATGTGGGGTTTGGAATGACTGGGCCCGGCCGAGTAGCAGAGCCCCTTGCTGAGCTAGCATTGGTGTGGAAGGACTGGCCCTGCCTGATACAGAGACCCGGGAGGCTATCATTGGGTGTGAAGTGACTGGGCCCGCCCGAGTACAAGCCCTTTGCTGACTATCATTGGGTTGAAGGACTGAGGCCTGCCTGAGTACAGGCCCTGCAGCTGAGCTTCTTGGGTGTGAAGGACGGGCCCTGCTGAGTACAGAGCCCGAGCTGAGCTATCATTAGATGTGAAGGCTGGGCCTGCCTGAGTACAGAGCCTGCACGTAGCTATCATTGGTGTGAAGGACTGGGCCCTGCCTTAGCATAGAGCCCTGCGCTGAGCTATCATTGGTGTGAAGGACTGGGCCCTGTCCTGAGTACAGAGCCCTGTGCCTGAGCTATCATTGTGTGTGAAGGACTGGGCCCTGCCCGAAGTACGAGCCCTGCGCTGAGCTATCATTGTGGTGAAGGACTGGGCCCTGCCTGAGTACAGAGCGCCTGCACTGAGCTATCATTGGTGTGAAGGACTGGGCCCTGTGTGAGTACAGAGCCCTGTGCTGAGCTATCATTGAGATGTGAAGGACTGGGCCCTGCCTCGATACAGAGCCCGCGCTAGCTATCACTAGGTGTGAAGACTGCCCTGCCTGAGTACAGAGCCCGAGCTGAGCTATCATTGGGTGTGAAGGACTGGGCCCTGGCTGAGTACAGAGCCTGCGCTGAGCTATCATGGGTGTGAAGGACTGGGCCCTGCCTGAGTACAGAGCCGGCTGAGCTATCACTTAGGTGTGAAAGGACTGGGCCCTGCCTGAGTAACAGAGCCCTGCGCTGAGCTATCACTTGGGTGTGAAGGACTGGGCCCTGTGTGAGTACAGAGCCCTGCGCTGAGCTATCACTGGGGTGTGAAGGACTGGGCCCTGCCTGAGTACAGAGCCCGTGCTAGCTATCATTGGTGTGAAGGAGCTGGACCTTGCCTGAGTACAGAGCCCGTGCCTATCTATCATTGGTGTGAAGGACTGGACCTTGCCTGAGTACAGAGCCCTGTGCGAGCTATCATTTGGTGTGAAGGACTGGCCCTGTGTAGCATGAGCCCTGCGCTGAGCTATCACTAGTGTGAAGGACTGGACCCTGCCTGAGCAGAGCCCGTGCTGAGCTATCATGGGTGTGAAGGACTGGGCCCTGCCCGAGTACAGAGCCCGCGCTTGCTTGGGCGTGAGAGTACAGCATCCGAGCTACATTGTGTGAAGGACTGGGCCCTGCCTGAGTACAGAGCCCTTGTGCTGAGCTATCATTAGGTGTGAAGGGACTGGGCCCTGGCTGAGTACAGAGGCCTGCGCTGAGCTATCATTGGGTGTGAAGGCTGGACCCTGCCTGAGACAGAGCCCTGTGCTGAGCTATCACTAGTGTGAAGGACTGGCCCTGCCTTAGCATAGAGCCCTGCGCTGAGCTATCACTTGGGTGTGAAGACTGGAGCCCTGCCTGAGTAACAGAGCCCTGTGCTGAGCTATCATTAGGTGTGAAGGACTGGACCCTGCCTGAGTACAGAGCCCTGCGCTGAGCTATCATTGGGTGTGAAGGACTGGGCCCTGCCTGAGTACAGAGCCCCGCGCTGAGCTATCATTGGGTGTGAAGGCTGGACCCTGCCTGAGTACAGAGCTGCGACTAGCTATCATTGGGTGTGAAGGGACTGGACCCTGCCTGAGACAGAGCCTGCACTAGCTATCATGGTGTGAAGGACTGGACCCTGCCTATAGCATGAGCCTGCCTCAGCTATCATTGGGTGTGAAGGACTGGGCCCTGCCTGAGTACAGAGGCCTGCACTGAGCTATCATTGTGTGTGAAGGCTGGACCTTGCCTGAGTACAGAGCCTGTGCACTCAGCTATCATTGGTGTGAAGGCTGGGCCTGCCTCGAGTACAGAGCCTGCACTCGAGCTATCATTGGGTGTGAAGGACTGGACCCTGCCTGAGTACAGAGCCCTGTGCTCAGCGATGAGAACGGTGTCATGAAGCCTGTTGCACACGTGGACATGCAGCCCTATGGAGCATCACCATCAGTGAGGTCCACAATCAGTTAGTGGCCGGGGATGAACCCAGAATACATTGATACCAGAGCCCAGGCTTATAATGCCTTTGTTCCAGTCTGATATAGAAAGAATAGATGACATGGGTCCTCTATTTTCCTTTGTTTTGGCAGCAGTGCAATGGTCTTGATGAATGAGCCTTGCTCTTGGGCCTGGACATCTGCTCACTGGCCCTTTGGTACACCCTGGTTCTGATGTTTTAACTGGAGCGACCCGGAAGAGCAGGTAGCTTGGTCTAGATGCTTTACTTTTTTTAAAAATCAAAGTTTGCCCTGTTGTCTTTTTTTTTTTTTTTTTTTTTTTTTTTTTTCTTAATTTTATTATATTTCTGTATATGTATAATGTACTGTCGGCATGCCGGTTTGTGCACAACCAGTTCGGGCAATGCCGCGGAGGTCAGAAGCGCCTCGATTCCCCGGGAACTGGAGTTTCTCCTGATTGGGAGTTTCAGACGGTTCTCACCGCCATGTGGGTGCTGGGGATCGAACCCGGGTCTCTTCAAGAGCGGGGCGGCGCGCTAACTGCCAGGGCCATCTCTCCAGCCCAAAGTTTTTTTTTTTTTTTTTTTTTTTTTTTTTTTTTTTTTTTTTTTTTTTTTTTTTTTTTTTTTTTTTTTTTTTTTTTTTTTTTGAGATGGTTTCCCTGTAGCTGTCCTGGAACGCACTCGGTAGACCAAGCTGGGCTGTGAACTACAGAGATCTGCCTGCCCTCTGCCTCCCAAGGGCTAGATTAAAGAGTGGCACTCACACAACCCAGCTGAAAGACGGTCCTCTGCAAGAGTTTTATGTCTTTTTTAAAAATGTGTAAAGGAGAATCGTCCTGAGCCAGCGGAAGGAAGAAGCGGAGACAGGTAGGAACTGGGAGCCTCAGCAAGTTATTGGGCTGATCCCTGGGTCCACCTGTCGTTTGGCTTGATTGGATTTTGTGGCTGGGGGGGCGGAGTTATATCCTCCAAGCTGGTATGAAAGGTAGGCTTGTGTGACTATTTGAGATCTGAGATTTCCTGGCCCAGCGGAAGGCCGGGGCTCCACCACACCCCCCCCCAGCCCCCACCCCCCCCCCCCCCCCCCCCCCCCCCCCCCCCACACACCCCCCCCCCCACACCCCCCCCCCACCCCCCCCCCCCCCCCAACTGTGATTATTAATAGGCATCTGAAGGAGGCAGCAAAGCAAGACTTCACCAGTGAAGAGCATTTAGGACTCACATTGAATACAGGCAAGGAGAAACACACATGCCAGTATCATGAAGAAGAGACAACACTGAAAGGGGCAGATACTCCCGTGCCAAGCTTTACCAACCCGATGGAAGACTCCTGCGTGGGATCCCTCTGGGATGCCCCAGCACACAGACATCAGAAAACACATTTGGGAACATACTTAAAGAACACAAGATCATAAAGAACAATTAAAGAACTAAGAAAAGAATGAGGACTCAAGAGATCTAAGAGAAGAGAATGACAAGCTCCGAAGGAAGTAAACACTGAAAAGATCCCTATGCTGAAAAAGATAAACCAACCAACGAACCAAAGAACTAGGAATAGATTGATAAGCTCCAAAAGAAAGTGAGAATACTAAGGAAATCAGAAGATAAATGAAAAAGAAACAACACTCAGCCAATTCAAGAGGAAAGGAATGGAAAAAAGCCTCAGAAGCAGAATGGAAGGAAGCAGAACAAAGAATATCAAGCTTTGAAGAGAACACGAACAACTTAAAAAAACCAGGTTCAAAGAAGGATTATGAAAAATTTTTAAAATACACAAAATTGAACAACCAGGATATTTGTGGTCACCTATGAAAATATCAAACCTCCCGCATCATAGGAATAGAGGAAGGAGAGAAATCCCAAGAGAATGGTATTATCAGATCTTCAACAGAATAATAGAATGAAAACTTCCACAAAAACTAAAAGGACAAACCAATAACAATACAAGAAGCAAGTAGAACTTGCAGACAAGACAAAAAGAAATTCGTCATGCCACATCATATTAAAATGCATAGACACCCAAACAAAGACAAAAATTCTTAAATCCGCAATAGAAAAACAACAAGGGACCTATAAGGGGAAACCTATAAGAATTACAACTGACTTCTCAACTCAAACTATGAAGCAAAAGAAACGTGGAGCAAGCAATTCCAGGTGGTGGGTGGGGGGATTTCCCAGTGTTAAGGTACAATAGGATGCCCAACCCAGGTTTACTATGCCCAGCAAAAATGTCATTATAGTTGAAGGAGAAAAAAAAAAAAAAACCTTCCATGACATAAACAAGTTTGAAAGAATACATGTCCAGAAACCAACCGCTTCATAGAATACTTGAAGCAATTCAAAGAACAGAAAAGGAGCAAACAACCAGGCAACCTAGAAAGAGAAATCAAAAAAAGCATAACAACTGCAGAAGTAGAAACCTAAACCAAAATCACAAATGGATAACAAGGCAAAAGGGAGCAACACAAACCGACAGTCAATTACCGTAAATATTAATGGACTAAATTCCCCCAAGTCAAAAGACATGACTGGGAGACTGATTTAGGAAACATAATCCACGATATGCTGTCTACAAGAAACAAATCTTACCTTCTAGGACAGGAACCACCTAAAAGTGAAAGGATGGAAGAAAATATTCCAGGCAAAGGGTACCAAAAAGAAGGCAGGTGTTGCTATTTTAAATAATTGGACAAAATAGACTTCAAAGTAAAAGAAATCAGAAGAGACAAAGGCCCTTACATTTTCATCAAAGGAACAATTCACCATGAAGCTTTCACAATTATGAATATATATGGACCAAAAACCAGTGCACCAAACTTTATAAAGACAAGACAGTTTCTCTAGGACCAAAATTCACAGACTAACCCCAGCACATCATAGTGGGAGATTTCAATAACCCCACTGAGTCCTTTGATAGGTCAACAGGACAAAATAAAAATAGAGAGACATCTGAAATGAACGATATGATAAACACCAAAATGGACCTCATAGACCTCTACTACCGAACATTCCATCCTAAGACCAGAGAATACACTTTCTACTCAGCACCCAAGGAACATTCTCCAAATCGACCACATAATGGGACAACGGAAGAAAACCTCTACAAATACAAAAAGATGAAATAATTTCATGCATCTGTCAGACGCACAGTGCAATAAAGCCTCAACATCAACACCAGACAAGCCCTCCTGCCTACAAACACATGGAGACTACAACACACTCTGAATAAGGAATGGTTCAAGGAAAGAGATAAAGAAAGAAATAAAAACATTCCTGAACTGAAGGACAATGACAATACAACAACAGCAAAACCTATGGGACATAGCTTAAAAGCAGTCCTAGAGGGAAGTTTATAGCCATGGGTGTCTACATTAGAAAAACAGAAAGAGCCAAGTGAATGATCTAACACTACAGCTAAAAGCAACTTGAGAGGCAACAACAGATGAATCCAAATGCAACAGACAGGAAGAAATAACAAAAATCAGAGCAGAAATCAATTAATAGAAGCAAAGAAAACAATACAAAAAAAAATCAATGAGCCAAAAGTTGGTTCTTTGAAAGAATAAACTAGACAGACATCTAGCCCGTTAACCAAAAGAAAGAAGGAACAACTCCAAATCAATACAATCTGTGAATGAAGAAAGGAAATATCACAACAGACAGGAAAAGAAATCCAGAAAATCATATGTGAATATTACAAGAACCTATAGCTCCCAAGTTTGAAACCGAGAAGAAATAGGAATGAATATCGGAAATCCTGGGAAGTACAAAGCTCGGCCAAGAAGAGACCAGCAGCTTAAACATACCCATAACTATGAAGAATAGAGGAATGTAGGAAGAAGCTCCACTAAAAAAATCCCATGGCCCAGACGTTTTCACACAAGAAATTATTCTATAAAGACATTTCAAAAAGACCATACAACAATTATGTAATTAATGAACTTTTAGAAGTATACATCAGAGGGAATTCTACCAAATATATTCGATATGAAGGCCAGCACACTCTATGAAACCAAAACCAGGCAAGATCAACTAAAAAGGAGAATTGTAGACCCACTTCCCTCATGAACACAGATGCAAAATTCTAACAGGCTACTGGCAAATCGCATACAGACCCCATCAAGAAGAGTCATCCATCATGACCAATTTGGATTCAGACCAGAGATGCAGGGATGATTCAACTATGAAAATCATAAACATATACAAACACATAAATGGAATCAAAGACTAAAACCACACCATAATCTCAAATGGATGCCCTTGAAAAAGGTTTTGACAAATCCAGCATCCCTTCAAGCCTAAAGGTCCTAGAGGGACTTGGTTTGGAGGGACCTTTCCTCAATGTAATCAAAGCCCATATACAGGAAACCCAAGCCAATATCATCCTAATGGGGAAATGACAGAAACAGTTCCCTTTAAAGGTGAACTGGCGAGCCTGCCCGCCTGGTCACCACTCCTCTTCAATCCTCTTCAATATAGTGCTTGAACCTTGCTAGAGCAATAAGGCAGGGAAAAAGGATATTTGTGTGGAGTACTAATTGGAAAGAGGAAGTCAAACGATCCCTATTCGCTGATGATATGATTGTGTTACTTTGAAGAGATGCTAAAACCCCACCATAAAACTCCTAGAAACGATTAACAGCTTCAGCAAAAGTGGCGAGTCAAAATTAACCTAAAAAAAATCAATGGCCTTTCTTAACACCAAGAACAAGCAACTGGGGAAAGAATTCAAAAGAGGACCTTCCCACTCACATTAGCATCAAAAACAATAAAAATACTAGAACAAACCTAACCAAAGACCCAAAGATCTCTACAACAAAAATGGTAAACCTTTAAACAAAGAAATTGAAGAAGAGAGTCAGAAGATGAAAAAACCGCCCATGCTTCAGGGATTGGGAAGATTAACATTGTAAAAAATGTCCATTTTACCAAAACTCTTGTGTAGAGTAATCAAGTCCCCAATACAAATACCCAAGAGTTTCTTCAGGCTTGGAAACAAATGTTTCTTAAATTTCATTTGAAAAACAAAAGACCACAAATCATCCAAAAACCAACCCTGAGCGAAAAGAGCTAAACAGGGGGCATCTCTATACCATACTTCAAACTATACTACAGGGCTAATCCATAAAAACAGCCTGGTACTGGCACAAAAACAGACCTGTTTGAACCAATGGAACAAAATCAAAAGATCTAAACTTGAGCGCATACAATTTCAACCAGCTTATATTTGACCAGGGGGTCCAAGAAGCCACAATTGAGAAAAGACAGCATCTTTCAGCAAGTGTTGTTGGCAAACTGGATCACCAACTTGTAGAAGAGATGAAATTAAACCCCTACCACTTGCCCTTTACCAAAGTGAACTCCAGATGGATCAAAGACATCAATGTGGAACCCCAAACTCAGAAGGCAATAGAAGAAAAGGTTTGCAGCAACATACAAGACATAGTTGTAGGAAAGACTTCCTAAATCAGACAGCAGCCTCACAGAATTAAGGTTGACAATTTGACAAATGGGACCTCATGAAACTCAAAAAGCTTCTGTAAATCAAAAGGAAACAATCAGGGATGTGAAGAGAAATCCCAAAGAGCGGGAGGAAACCTTCACTGCAGATCTCTGACAAAGCAATTGATTTCCAAATATATAAACTAACTCAAAAAACAAAGAAAAAAGAAAACAAATGACCCACTCATAGATGGCAAAGAACTAACAGAGACTTCACAAGTGAGGAATTAGAGATGTCTGAGAAACACCTCAAGAAGTGTTCAAAATCACTAATCATTAGAGATGTCAAGTCAAAACCAGTTTAAGATATCCTCTACTCCAGTAGACTGGCTAGGATTAAGAAAAACAAATGATACCAAGTGCTTGAGAGGGTGTGGGGAAAGGGAACACTCACTCCACTGCTGGTGGGAATGGAAACTCGTACAGCCATATGGAAAGCAGTGTGGGAGAACCCCATGGAAGACTTTGAATGAACTTGCCACCACGCCAGCCATGCATCCCCGCCTTCCTGGGGCATGTACCCTCAGACTCACGGCGCCACCACAGAGGATACTATCACGCCATGTTTATTGCAAGGTGGAGAGGAGTCTTTCACAATAGCAAGGAGCTGGAACACAACCTAATGCCCTCAACTGAAGAGTGGAGAGAAAAAATGTGCGACATCTACACAATGGAGTTTCTGTATGCAGCAGTAAAGAAGATGACATCACAAGTTTGCAGGAAAATGGCTGGAGCTAGAGGACATCATGCTGAGTGAAGTAACACAGTCCCAGAAAAACAAACGATGAATGGTATCCCTCATCTGTGGATGCTAGTGCCAATTACCTAGTTGTAAGTATTTCTTGTGTAGGGCCCCCTGAGCTTTTGTCCAAAGCAGTTGGGCGTAATGCATATTGAAAACAACAACAGAAAGGACTGCATCAAAGAACTGACTGAAACTGAACTTCTGCTCAAAACAGTCAACTTCCTCATGGAGAATATTGAAAAAGACTGAGAAAGAGATGAAAAGCATGTTTGGCAGAATGCATGAGCTCTTGCAGGGTGGGGGAATGGGCGGGAACACGGGTCTAGATTTGTTAAAAAAATATAAATAAATTTATGTGGCAAAAATTTTTTTAATTAATTAATTAATTAATTTTATTTTTTGGTCTTTTTGAGACAGGGTCTCCCTGTAGCCCCAATTGTCCTGGAATTCCCTCTGTAGACCAGGCTGGCCTTGAACTCACAAAGATCCGCCTGCCTCTGCCTCCCAAGTGCTAGGATTAAAGGCGTGCGCCACCACGCCCGGCTATTTATTTATTTTTATGTGTATGAGTGTACTGTCTGCATGTAGGTCTGTGCACCCGTGTCATGCAATGTTGGGGAGGTCAGAAGAGGGTGTCGGATTCCCCTGGAACTGGAGTTAAAGACGGTTCTCAGTTGCCATGTGGGTACTGGAGATTGAACCTGGGTCCTCTGCAAGAGCAGTCGGTGCTCTTAACCGCTAGGCCATCTCTCCAGCCCCGTTGATGTTCTTAACCACTGACCCATCTCTCCAGTCCCCGCTGTAATGCTTTCTGAGGACTTTATGCCTCTGTCTGCCTTTTGACTAGGACAGAGTGACTTCTAGATATCAAAGATGTCTGGTCATGTCCAATGTCCTCAGTGCTTCTGAATGGGTTCAGGAGATTTTGCCTTGACCTGGAGATGAGGCCTACACAATCCTATGTGATACTGAAGAGAACCAAGTTCAATATGGACATCAGGAGAAAGCATCACAACAGCTCACACTGAAGAACAAGAAGGGAAGCCAAAGGCTGAACACCAGGAAAGACCTCAGCTTTGTTCTTCTAAAGGGCTGAGCACAGGCTGGTCATCCTTTGATGACACACTGCATTCCCTTTCTTCTTTGGGCCTTGCATGAACTCTTCCCTTCTGGTTACCTCTCTTTTCTTGGCCTTGGTTTGGGGGGCTAATATTATGCTCAAGTTTCAGCCAAGAATATGGCTCACCTGGGTTCAAATTCTATTTAGTCTTCGTTCTTCTGCTAAGACCTCATTGCTCCTGGAAGCCTTGCCTGATGCCTTGAATCTGAGGCACTCTCTTTTTCCCCTCTAGACATATTGAACTGTGTAGCTGCTTAGTCAGATTAGAGGCTTCACGTGCCTCGCTGCTCACTGCTGCAACCCCAAGGCCATACACACAGCAGGTGCTCAATGAACATCTGACAGGAAGAAGCACTTGCTCTAAAGCCATTAAATGAGAATCCACCTCATACAACTGCTCTTGCTTCTATAACTTGCAAATAGGCACTTGTTCATGTTTTGTTTTGTTGTTTTTTTTTTTAGCATCTTCCCTGTTTGAGAGGAGGAAGCTAGGCACTTGTAAGTCTGGTTGAAGGTTATTATTTTTTTTTTTTTTTTTTGGTCTTTTTGAGACAGGTTCTCCCTATAGCCCCAGCTGTCCTGAAACTCACTCTGTAGACCAGGCTGGCCTTGAACTCACAAAGATCCTCCTGCCTCTGCCTCCCGAGTGCTAGGATTAAAGGAGTGCGCTGCCGTGCCCAGCTGAAGCTTAATTCTTTTTTTTTTTTTTTTTTTTTTTTTTTTTTGGTCTTTGTTGAGACAGGGTCTCCCTCACCCCAGCTATCCTGGAACTCACTTTGTAGACCAGGCTGGCCTTGAACTCATAGAGATCCACCTGCCTCTGTCTCCCAAGTGCTGGGGTAGAGATCCACCTGCCTCTGTCTCCCAAGTGCTGGAATTAAAGGCATGTGCCACCAAGCCGGGTTTGAAGCTTAAATCTTTTTTTTTAAAAGATTTTATTTATTTTTTAAAATTTATTTTTGTATGTGTATGAATGTGCTGTCTGCATGCAGGTTTGTGCACCCGTGTCGTGCAATGCTGTGGAGGTCAGAAGAGGGTCTCAGATTCCCCTGGAACTGGAGTTCTCCTGGAATTGGAGTTACAGACGGTTCTTTTTTTTTTTACTTTTTTTTTTTTTTTTGGTCTTTTTGAGACAGGGTCTCCCTGTAGCCCCAGCTGTCCTGGAACTCACTCTGTAGACCAGGCTGGCCTTGAACCCACAAAGATCCACCTGCCTCTGCCTCCCAAGTGCTAGGATTAAAGGCGTGCGCCACCACACCCGGCCCATACAGACGGTTCTTAATCACCATGTGGGTGCTGGGGATCGAACCCAGGTCCTCTGCAAGAGCAGTTGGTGCTCTTAACCACTAGACTATCTCTCCAGCTCCTGAAGCTTAATTCTTAAAGACATCTGACTCTAAGATTAGAAAAGACCAAAAAAAACCCAAAACAAAACGTAGAAATGCAAGCAGGGGGATGCCGGGTGTGATGGCGCATGCCTTTAATCCTAGCACTTGGGAGGCAGAGGCAGGCGGATCTTTGTGAGTTCAAGGCCAGCCTGGTCTATGGAGTGAGTTCCAGGACAGCTGGGACTACAGGGAGACCTGTCTCGCCCCCCCCCAAAAAAAGAAATGCAAGCGGGGGCAACATCCACGTGGAGAGACTGGAGGCCAAGTCAAAGGAAGGGGTTCGGTTCCAGAAAAGTAGAGGCAGTGAGAAGGCAGGGTAGCCTCCAGATATGGTCATCAGATAATTGTCTAGATTAGCAAAGGTGCATTCTTCCTGCTTCCCAGAGACAGATGCCAACCTGAAAAGTCTTCATCAACCTCAGCAACACTGGCATCTGGGACCTGATAAATGTTATGGGGCTCATTGTGTTCATACAGGGTACTTAGCAGCAAAGTAAGTTGAATAGTTGCCTCTCCCCAAATTCATGCCCACCTGGAACCTCCAAATGTGCTCCTGAATCAGGATAAGGGCCTTTGCAGATGTAATTAGTTCAAGCTCTAGGGTTGAAATAATTCCAGATTTAGAGTTAGCCCTAAATCTAATGCCCTGTAATATTTTTTATTAAAAGTAAAATTAAGGGCCAGCGAGATGGCTCAGTGGGTAGAGCCTGACACTCTGAACTCAATCCCTAGGACCCATAAGGTGGAAGGAGAGAACCAATTCCTGCAAGTTGTCCTCTGACCTCCACTTGGGCACAGTGGCACACATGTGTGTACGAACATATATGTATATGAAATACATAAAAGTGTAATAAAAATTTCAAGTTACAAGTGTTTTGTCTGCGTGTATGTATGTGCACCCATGTTGTGCAATACCCATGGAGGCCAGAAGAGGGCTTTTGATCCCCTGGAGATATGGACAGTTATTAGCTACTATGTGAGTGCTGGGAACTGAACCCAGGTCCTTTGCAAGAGTAGCTGTCTCTCTAACCCCATAAAATGTAATATAACATTTAAAATAAAATTTCAAAAAGAATAAACCTGATGACTTACAAAAAGAGTAGAGGATTCAAAAAGATACAGGGCAAAGGCCTTATAGAGAGGAGGTAGAGATTGGAGCGAGGTAGCCATCAGCCAAAGACATCAAAGACAGCTAGGAGCCATGGGAACCAGGAGAATTGGGGACAGTTTTTCCCCAGGGTGTTCAGCAGGAGAGTAGCCTTGCTGACACCTTGACTCTGAACTTCTTTTTTAATTTTTTTTTCATATGTGTATGAATGTACTATCTGCATGCAGGTTTGTGCACCCATGTCATGCAATGCCATGGAGGTCAGAAGAGGGCGTCGGATTCCCCTGGAACTGGAGTTACAGACGGTTCTCAGCCACCATGTGGGTGCTGGGGATCGAACCCGGGTCCTCTTCAAGAGCATTCGGCACTCTTAACCGCTAGGTCATCTCTCTGGCCCCTGACTCTGAACTTCTTAACCTTCAGAACTGTGAGAGAACATATTTCTGGCAGTTTGGGAATTACTTGTTATGAGAGCTATAAGAAATGGACACAAACAGCAACTCTTATACACCATTAATAGCATCTGCCATTAGGTCACACAAAAATAGCTCAGATATTTCCAGAAGTCCCTTGGGGGTAGGGGTCCCACCTGCCTGCCCGCTGAAGATCACTGTGGTTAACAGGGCAGATGGATCAAAGGACAGAGCGCAATGAGATGAGCCTAGATTTTAATTTCATCTCCACCTAGAATAGCTACGTGACATTGGGCAAGTTGCTGGGCTCCTCTGATCCTCAGTCTCTGCTTGAGTAAAGCAGGGACACATGGAGGTACCTGTATCTCACAGAATCATCAATGCTGATGAAACAAGATGACCTATAAATGTGCTTTGCACAGCATCAAACATACAGCCAGGACTCAATAAATAGTAACCGAGACAATAATTGGTATAAGTGTATTTTATTAAGCAACAATAATGTTACCTAATAGGTAATAAATGCATGAAGTAACAATGGTGATTGCTACTATTATTATTTAAATCCTACAGGCTGAATCACTGTGTCAGGTAATGATCTGCCCTGAGCTGCCTCTACACTGTGGGGGCAAAGGCTCTTCCAAGCAGATGAAATGCTGGGGTGCCCATCTTGGTGTCTTATTTTCACACTATCTTTCCTTGCTCTGTCTCATTAGAGAATCATAGTGGTCTTGTAAGATGCATAGAGTGGTCACTGAAAATGTGCTGTCCCCATTTTACAGTGGTGGAAACTGAGGCAAAAACATGGGGAGGCTTACTCAAGTTTAAGCGGGCACCCAAGCCAGAGCTGGAACCCTGGGCCATCAAAACAATCTGCTTCTGGGGATAGGGAGATGACTCAGTGAGTAAGAGGGTTTGCTAAGCAAACCTGAGGACCTGAGTTCACATCCCCAGGACCCATATAAGAAATGCCAGCCGTGAGGTCTGGCATGGTGACTCATGCCTTTAATCCTAACACTTGGGAGGCAGAAACAGGCAGATCTCTATGTGTTTGAGGCCAGCCTGGTTTACACAGTGAGTTCCAGGCTAGCCAAGATTACACAGTAAGATGCTGTTTCAAAAAGAAAAAAAAAAAAGCTAGACATGGTCAAAGGTGACTGGGCTGAGGCAGAGTCAGGAGGACAGCAGACACCTGCTGGCCGGCCAGCTTAGCTAACAGCCAGCTAGCTCCAAGTTTAGCGAGAGACCTTATCTCAAAGGAATAAGGCAGAGAGTGATAGTACAGGACCCCCCCCCCAAAAAAAAATCTGCTTCTGACACTCCCATATTCTTCCACAGGCCTTCTGGTCATCTATACAACCCTCCTAAAGAGCTCGGCTCTAAGAAAAGAAGCTGGTGCACTACAGTTTGGTGACTTGCTCTCAACAGTTCTCTCTCCCAGGAATACCTACACAATTACAAGGTTGTCAGATGGGCAGACAGTTTTGGATCAGGGCTAAAATCTTCAGGTAGAGATGTATTATTTGAGGTCCTCCTGTGGGAAGTAGAATTCCACTCAGTGTGACAGAAGAGACCTCAGCAAAGGACTGCTTCTATTCACATGGGCAGAGGAAAGCGATCCAGCACGATCAGGAGGCACTTGGCCAGCAGACTTCTGCTCACGAAAGGAAACAGAGAGATGGTGACACTAGTGTCCAGGCAGGGGCCATCAGACAGGAAGTGGGGTCACAGAGGGGCTGTGCTCCTGCTCTGCCATGACTGTGGTGCCAAGGAGGGAGAAGCAGGGAGAAAATAGCTTGGTACTCTCTCTGTCACCTGCCCAGAGCCTTTGGCTGCCTCCCATTGGCTGAAACTAGCCAGAAGCCGGCCAGCAAGAAGCCCTGGGAAATCCTCTGAGTCCAGCCTTCTAGGATGTACTTTGTCCTGTCAGCATAGCAAATACCTTGGATAATCGATGTGTAAAGAGAAAAGGTTGATTTGGCTTCACAGTTTTGGAGGTTTCAGCCCATGACTTATTGTCCCTGGGTCTTTGGGCCTTTGGGGAGGCAGCTTATCTTGGAGACAGTGTGTGGTGGAGCAAAGCTGCTGATCTCAAGGCAAGAGTCTGAGAGAGAGAAGAAAAGGCAGGCCTGTGATCCCCTCTCAGGGCATGCAAGGTCCCACCTTCTAAAGGTTCCATTACCCCCCAGTAGCCCCACTGTGGGGACAAGCCTTAAACATACAGGCCTTTGGGGGACAGACCTTTAACATGCAGGTCCTTGGGGGTCACTCCAGATCCAAACCATGAACAGAGAAAGGAGCAAGACAAAGTTTAGGGGATGGGATTAGGTGAGAGAGCATCGCTGCACAAATATGGAAGGGGGATGGCCAGGCATGGTGGCATGTGCTCCCCAGTGCTTGGGAGGAGGAGAAAAGATGGGGATGATGAGTTTAAGATGATGTTTGGCTAGTTAGGGAGTTCAAGGCCATCCTGGGCTACATGAGACCCTGCCTCACAAAACAACAACAACAACAACAACAACCAACCAACCAGACAAACAAAAACAGAAGCAAAATTAGAAAAGATGGATTGGAGGCTGATTTGAAGGCACAAGGGAGAATCAGCTGGTTGGTAGTTGCCGCAGCGCTGGGCTACATCTATGCAAACTCTTCTGTTGTAAAGAATAGCCCTGAAGGAGGTGGCATGGCCCTTGGTACTCACGGTGCTACTTTCTAAACCAGCCAACAGGCCTGTGAAGGTTTTTGGACTGAGAAGGGAGCAGAAATGAAGAGACATCCTTGAAAGGGAATTTAGTCTGATGAAGGCAAAGGAATGAACCCATCTGGGGGAAGAGTGTCCAGAGAGAGGGAATTGCCAGGGTAAAGACCAGGAGGCAGAGCCTGGCTTGTTCAAGAAACAGCCAGGAGATCAGTGTGACTAGAGTTAAGTCAAGGGGTTTGGGTAGGGACTGAGGTCAGAGAAGGAAATGGCAGGGGTGATGCAGAGACTCTACGATCATGAGGGACTCTGGATCTTACTCTGAGCCAGACCAGAAGTCATTGGAGGGTCTGTGTCAAGAAGGCATGGTCCAGTTTATGTCTACCCTACTCCTTTGCTGTGTGGCGAATACACTGCATTCTACAGAGGGGAGGACGCAAGGAATCAGGGTCCAGAGCTGGCAGCATCTCCGTCCCTCCCTTCTTTCTTTCATCTCTTCCCTGTACATTCCTCTCTGTCCCTCCCTTTTCTCCTTTTCTCCCATCCTCCCTCTCCTCCTTCCCTCTTTCTCTCCCTGTTCTTTCCTAGCTTCCTTTTTCCTCCCCCTCCTTTCCTTCCTTCTTCTCCCCTTCCCTCCCTTTTCCTCTTGCTCCTTCCCTCCCTCCCTCTTTTCTTCATTCCCTTCCTAACCTCTCTTCTTTTTCCTCTCTTCCTTTTCCTCCCCCTCCTTCCCTTCTTCCTTCTTCTTCCTCCCTCCTTCCTGTCTTTCTTTTCTTTCCTTTTTCTCCCTTCTCCTTCCCTAATTTCCTTCCTCTTTCTCTTCTTTCCTCCATTTCCCTCCTCCTTCCCCCTCTCTCTCATCTCCTTTAATCCCTCCCTTCATCCCCTCTGACCTTCGGCCTTACCCTCTTCCATCTTTCCCCTCCTTTCTCTTCCAGTTTTATGGACACATAGCAAAGTGCACAGTGAGATGATAACATTAGTCATTTAGGCAAAAGATACTGGTGACTTAGACCATGGTGGTTGCAGCGATAGATGAAAAGAGGTCAAGGGGCTGGAGAGGTGGCTCAGTGGTTAAGAGTGCCAACTGCTCTTGTAGAGGACCTGAGTTCGATTCCCAGCACCCACATGGTGGCTAAGAACTGTCTTTAAGCCAGGCGTGGTGGTGCACACCTTTAATCTTAGCACTCGGGAGACAGAGGCAGGTGGATCTCTGTGAGTTCAAGGCCAGCCTGGTCTACAGAGTGAGTTACAGGCCAGCTGGGGCTATAGGGAGACCTGTCTCAAAAAACAAAACAAAAAACAAACAAACAACAACAAAAAGAGGTCAAGGTCTGGACTTATTTTGAAAGAAGAGCCAGAGGATCTAGCAGATCAGATGTGGAGCTGAGGCACATGAGGGACTCAAGGGCTATTCCAAAATGACTCTCAGGTCTCCTGATTGTGCCTATGACTTCGTGGATGAGGCCAGCAGCTACTGGGTCAGGGACGAATGTGTAAAGAGGGAGTTTGGACAACAACAAAAACAAAAGACTGGATCAAAGAACTGAGTGAAACTATGAACTTCTGCCCCAAACAGTAAACTTCTGCATCAAAAATTTTTAAAGAGACTGAGAAAAAGATGAAAAACATATATGGCAGAATGCACGAGCTCTGGTGGGGGGGGCAAGGAAGGGGAATGGATCTAGACTTGATTGGGAAATGTTGTATGTAATGCACAAAGCTTCAATAAAAATTGGCTTTGAAAAAAAAAAGAGTGGGGGGCTGGAGAGATAGCCTAGCGGTTAAGAGCGCCGACCGCTCTTACAGAGGACGCCGGTTCGATCCCCAGCACCCACATGGCGGCTAAGAACCGTCTGAAACTCCAATTCCAGGAGAACTCCAGTTCCAGGGGAATCCGATACCCTCTTCTGACCTCGGGCGGCATTGCATACACGGTGCACAAACTTGCTGCAGACCAGTATCATTCAAACACCAAAGAAATTAAATAAAATTAATAAAAAAAAAAAAGAATAATAAAAAAAAAAAATCCCCACGTAAAGGAGTGGGTTTGGAGGGAGAAGAAAACATAATCACTCCTTAGTATGAACATGTAGTCAAGTTCAACATGCCTGCAGTACACATCCCTATCGGGCGATGTTGTCAGCGGGCCTGGAAGGTGTGTCCAAGGCTGGAGTAGAGGCAATAAGTATGTTTGCTTTATCAGTTATTTCTTTAATTGATTATCCAAGATTTAAAAGCTGTACATCTAACCAAGATGTTTTCGAGGTCCAACCATAGTTAGTTCTGGTGTATTGGCATAGCACATGGAAATCTCATATTGATTCTCCCTTCTTCTCTTCAGTAGTCTTCCCATTGTTGCATGTTGTACGCCTACAGATTCAGCCCCTCGACTGGGTTTCCACCAGTCCCTGTAGATAGCGTGTCATTTTCCAGACTTCAATCCACATAGATATGCCGCATGAATCCTCTCCCTTGATTCTCTCACTTGCATTATTTTTCTTGTCTCTACTCCCTCTTTTCTTTTTCTTCTGCTCCATCCTCCTTTCCCCACCCCCCGGCCTCGCCCCTGACCACGAACCCACCCCCTGCTATTACTCCGCGACTCAGCACGCTGCCTCCTTCCTGCCTTATGGATGGCTGGACTCCACCCCCCTCCCTCACTTAATACTATAGCGACACAACTTTGGACCTCTCTATGATTCTTACCGGCTGGAAACCGACGATAATTTCCAACCCTTGGAAATATTAACATATACGCTGTAGCGCGCCCCCCGAACTGGTTGCACATGCTTTTACATCCCCGGCATTTGGGACGGTAAAGGAATGCGATCTTTGTGAGTCAATGCTTAGCCTGGTCCACATAGTGAGTTCCAGGCCAGCTGGGTACAGGGAGACTGTTCAAAAAAGACCAAAAAATAAAAATAAAAAACTTAAACCGTTTCCTGAGCGTCGGTGCATTAAGGGCTCCGTGGTTTTACGAACGGTAGTGTACCTTTCTTTTTTTTGTCTTTTGGAGACAGGGTCTCCCTTAGGTCCCAGCTAGCCTGGAGCCTCACTATGTCGATCAGGACTGGGCCCTTGAACACAAGAGTCCTGCATGTGTGACTTTACTGTCCAAAAAACCAGCTCGTTCGAACACAAAAAAAAAAAAAAAACCCAGAGTTTGGTTCCCAATAGTCACATCAAGTGGTCCACAACCCCTTCTAACTAGAGTTCCAGAGGGATCCAATGTGTCTGGCCTTTGTGGATACCTATGCCCATACCCACACACAGACATGCATAATTAAAATAAGATAAATCTTTTATTTTTATTTTTATTTATTTTTTATGTGTATGAGTGTACTGTCTGCATGTAGGTTGGTGCACCCATGTCCTGCAATGCCACAGAGTTCAGAAGATGGCGTCAGATTCCCCCTGGAACTGGAGTTAAAGACAGTTCTTAGCCACCATGTGGGTGCTGGGAATCGAACCCAGGTCCTCTGCAAGAGCAGTCTGCACTCTTAACCCTTCTTTAAATCTTTTAAAGAAGCTGTCATGAATGTTCCTGTCTCTGGACATGATATCTTCACATGGACCTAGGTGCTCCTTTCTCTTGGGTCGTATGGTAGAAGCATTGTAGATTGTTAAGATACTGTCAAACAAGCCAGGCATGGTTGCACATGTCTTTAATACCAGCATTTGGGAGACAGAAGCAGGCCAATCTCTGTGAGTTTGAGCCAGCCTTATCTACAAAGTGAGTTCCAGGCCAGCCAGGGCTACATAGTGAGACCTTGTCTCAAACCAAAGCAAAGCAAAGCAAAGCAAACCAAACCAAACCAAACCAATACCCCCCCCAAAACAACCAAAGTAAACAACAACAACAAAAAAAACTACTAATTGCTTTTCCAAAGGGATCATACCATTTTATATTTGGACCAGCAATGGAAATCTTCATCTACCTCTTGGTCTGATGAGCATTTTAAGGTTTATGCATGCTAGTAAGTAGGTATTTATTGGCAAGTAATGGCTTTGACATTCATTTCTGACAAGGTTGAGCATTTGCTGCTTTGCAGTCCACACACAGCCATGCACATGCTGCATGGGGACAGTTTGATCAACAATAGATTGACTTTATACGGGTGGCCCCATAGTTTACAATGATCTGACCTACATTATCCTAGCCATCCCAACACAGTGCAGTGCATTACTGGCACATGTGGTGCTCCTCGTGTAACCACACTTAGCATACTGCTGTCAGTGCATAAAAGTATAGCATACACAATTGACTTTTGCATATATTTAAATTTTTTGATTGGGAACCATTATATGAGTTGTACAATATACATTGTATGAGTTGTACTCAATAAAATATCTTATTTATTATTTTTATCTTTTGTGTATGAGTGTATTGCCTGCCTATGTTTAAGTCCATCTGTGTTGTGCAATGCCCACGGAGGTCAGAAAAAGGTGTCAGAGCCCCTGGAACTGAGGTTACAGATGGCTGTTAGCAGCTATGTGGGTGCTGGGAACCAAACTCAGGTCCTCTGCAAGAGCAGCCAGTGCTTTTTACAGTTGAGCCATCACTCCAGCTCCATTGCACATATTTTTTTAAATTTTTATTTATTTCTTATGTGTATGAATGTACTGTCTGCATGCAGGTTTGTGCACCCGTGTCGTGCAATGCCATGAAGGTCAGAAGAGGGCGTCAGATTCCCCTGGAACTGGAGTCAAAGATGGTTCTCAGCCACCATGTGGGTGTTGGGGATCGAACCTGGATCCTCTGCAAGAGCAGTCAGCGCTCTTAACCATTAGACCATCTCTCCAGCCCCTTTTCTAAATTTTTGCACATATTTTTAAAAGATTTATTTTTTATTTTATGTGTATGAGTATTTTGCCTGCATGTATGTATGTGTATCATATGCATACAGTGCCTGTGGAGGTCAGAAGAGGGCGTTGGATCCTTTGGAATTGAGATTACAGATGGTTTTGAGCTGCTGTGTGGGTGCTGGGAACTGAAACCTGGTCCTCTGCAAGAGCAGTATTTTCTCTAATCTCTGAGCCATCTCTCCAGCCCCCTGTTCTATATACATATTTAATAATGAGAATAAATAACTATGTTGCTGGCTTAAATAAGTGACTTTTCCATTACTTTAGAGTGCAGTCTTTGCTGTAAAGCGTGTGCCATGTTATGCCCACAGATAATTCCTAAGTTTTATGTTTACCATATCTCTGGGTTGCATCATTCTCTTCTTGCTTGATTTAATCTGTGTGTTTTGTTTATCACAGCCCTGAGAGAGGTAGGCTGAACTGTGACTATGTACACCCTATAGCCCAGGAGTGTAAACTTTATGACAAAGGATTGTGTGAGTACACTCTATGATGTTTGCACAATCCTGTAATAACCTAACAACCAATTTCTCAGTATGTTTCCTTCTTACTGACATATGTGTTCCCTTCCTTCCTTCCTTCCTTGTTTATTTTTATTTTATGTGTAGGATTGTTTGGCCTGTATGTATGTAAGTGTACATGTGTGCACTACCTGCAGAGTCCAGGAGATAGTGACAGATCCCCTGAAAAATGCAATTATGAACAGCTGTTAGGTACCATCTGGGTGTTGGGAACTGAAGCTTGTTCTTCTGCAAGAGCAGCCAGTGCTTTTAATCACCGAGCTTTTTAATTTCTTAACCTAGAAGGTTCTTTATTACCATCCTTCCTTTTCTTCCTTTCTATTGGGGGATCTCAGTGTCAATAAGCTATACTCCCAACCCAATACAAATAATTAATTTCAATATCAAAGATATTATGCAAATTTAGTAACATATTACATATGTTAATGATGTCTTATATTTTCCAGAGCTCAGTGTGGTGGTGCATGCCTTTAATCCCAGCATTCGGGAGGCAAAGAGGCAGAGGTAGAGGCAGGCAGAAGAGGTCAGCCTGGTCCATATAGTGAGTTCCAGACTGCTGGGACTAACAGGAGAGAAAAAGAAAGAATTTTCCAAACAAAATTATTATACCCTGAAGCTCATACTGCTTTATATTAACTTTTTTCTTAAATTTTGGTCTTTGAAGCTGGGTCTGGTATCCCATGCCTTTAATCCCAGCACTTGGGAGGCAGAGGCAAGCCGATGTCTGTGAGTTCAAGGCCAGACTGGTTTACATAGTGAGTTCCAGCCCAGCTGGGGCTACAGTGAGATCCTGTCTCAAAAAGACCAAACATACAAACAAAACAAAAACAAAACAAACCCAAATAGTCTTTTGTATACATGCTCCTGGTATACTTAGGACATAGTAATCAGTCCCTATTTAGGCACATGTCTTGAATTTATACTATTTTATAACCAGCAACTTTTTCTCCCGCTTTGTCTTACAGCAGTATAAGACATAGCTATGTGCAAGAAACTGCACCTGGCATGTGTGAGGCCCGAGGTGGTGGACAGAATAGGGTCGTCAGGAAGAGACCAGGGAAAGAAGACACTCCTACCAATCTTGGTAGCTGTCTGGGCCTCGGGTTTCTAGCTGGGAGAATAAATAACATGGTAGTATTGCAGGATCATTGCAAGCATTTGCATAAAATAGGCTTAATACCAACGACAGAGGAAGCACTGTGCAAACCGGATCTGCTATTATTACTACCAATTTAAGTGTGACTCTTTTTTTTTTAATTTTTATTTATTTTTGTATGTGTATGAATGTACCGTCTGCATGCAGGTCTGTGCACCCGTGTCGTGCAATGCTGTGGAGGTCAGAAGAGGGTGTCGGATTCCCCTGGAACTGGAGTTCTCCTGGAATTGGAGTTACAGACGGTTCTCAGCCGCCATGTGGGTGCTGGGGATCGAACCCGGGTCCTCCTCAAGAGCAGTCGGTGCTGTTAACCGCTAGGCAATCTCTCCAGTCCAAGTGTGACTCTTAAGTGAAACTGATGCCTTTAGTCTTCTGGGGGAAGGAGGGCGGCACTCTAGTCGCTCCGCGATAGGAAGGGGCGGGACTACCGGAAGCCCCGCCCCTTCCAGAGGCGTCCGGTTGTCAGGGCAACGCGCTGTGGGTTCGCAGCCTGAGTGACGTGGGCCGGCTAGCAGAAGCTGATCCCGGCTCACCAGGCTGAAAGATGACTGAGGACGACACTGATAGCGCTGCCACCGACTACCAGGCGGAGGAGGATAGCTCGCTGCCGGTCATCCAGCTGTGCGGCCTGGTCGAGGAGCTCAGGTACGGTGGACCTCCTCGGTGGGCCTCGGCTGCAGACTGTGGACCATCCCTACTCAGCTGAGCACTGGGGAGCCCAGAACGTTTGGTGGAGCAGGAGTCTGTCTTTGCCTGGTTACCCTTGCCTCTCCCCTGATACTGGGCAGAGCAGCCAATGAGGGAGTCAGGACTGGTGGAGGGGCAAGGGTTCTGGCTGCAAGGCGGGAAAACCCAGAGGGATTTGCTGAAGCTTTAGCCTAATGTCTGCTTGGTGTTGGGTCATGTGCCTAACTGTCCTGCTTTGTATCACGTGGCCTCTTAACCCCTTTCCAGTGTTACATCTTTTTTTTTTATTATTAATTTTATTTCTGTATGTGTATGAATGTACTGTCTGCATGCAAGTTTGTGCACCTGTGTCGTGCAATGCCGCGGAGGTCAGAAGAGGGTGTCGGATTCCCCTGGAACTGGAGTTCTCCTGGAATTGGAGTTTCAGACGGTTCTTAGCCGCCATGTGGGTGCTGGGGATCGAACCCGGGTCCTCTGTAAGAGTGGTCAGAGCTCTTAACCGCTAGGCCATCTCTCCAGCCCCAGTGTTACATCTTTTAAAAAAAGAAAAAAAAATTTTATTTATTTATTATTTTTTTTATTTGTATTTTCGAGACAGGTTATCCCTTTAGTCCCAACTGGCCTGGCCTGGAGCTCGCTCTCTAGACCAGGCTGGCCTCGAATTCACAGAGATCTCCCTGCCTCTGCCTGCTGAGTGCTGGGATTAAAGGCGTGCGCCACCATGCCTGGAATTTTATTATTTTTATTTCATGTGTATTAGTATCATTGTTGCATGAATGTATCTGTATCGGGCAATGTCCGCGGAGGTCAAGAGGGCAGATCCCCTCAAACTGGCGTTAGGACGGTGGTTAGCCACTATACAGGTGCTGGGATTCGAGCCCAGGTCCTCTGAAGAGCAGCCAGTGCTTTTTTTTTTTAATTTTTTAAATTTATTTTTTATGTGTATGCGTGTACTGTCTGCATGCAGGTCTGTGCACCCGTGTCGTGCAATGCCGCGGAGGTCAGAAGCGGGTGTCGGGTTCCCCTGGAACTGGAGTTAAAGAAGGTTCTCAGCCGCCATGTGGGCGCTGGGGATCCAACCCGGGTCCTCTGCAAGAGCTCTTAACCGCTAGGCCATCTCTCCAGCCCCAAGCAGCCAGTGCTTTTAACCACTTCACCATCTCTACAGCTCCTCAGGGTTACATCTTATGATAAAATTAATATGGCAGTAGGGTGGAAACGAAACTATTGAAATGACTGAAGCTTCGTGGGCTGAAGGAGGATTTTAAGCATAGAGATGGGCAGTAAAGAATGACTGTCCCAGTGTTCTGTATCTTCAGTAGTCTGTTTTATATCTAACATAGCAAGTAAACAGAATAGGTAGATTCCATGATGCAATTGAGGTTCCTTGTACAATGTATTGGTCCCCCACAGAATATCCCGATTCTGGCAGTTGAGTAGGTATTGCTTCTATACATCTATAAGTAGTTTACATCAGAATTGAGGGATTATTACTAATTGCTACCATGTGGAGCGTCTACTACAGGCCACAGGCTTATATATAATATTCAATCCTAGGAGGTACACATTTTCTCCAACTTTTGTTGACATAGGCCAAATCCACAGGCTACACTAAGAATATGACAGATGCTGAAAAAGACAAGATGTTCAAGCCGGGCGTGGTGGTGCATTCCTTTAATCCCAGCACTCAGGAGGCAGAGGCAGGTGGATCTTTGTGAGTTCAAGGCCTGCCTGGTCTACAGAGTGAGCTCCAGGCCAGCTGGGAGTAAAGGGAGACCCTTTCTCGAAAAGAAAGAAAAAAAAAAAAAAAAGGAAAGAAAAGATGTTGTGACATTTTCTATTTTCCATTAGCCTTCCATGTTAATCTTAAAATCCACTCAAACAAGAATTAGTACAACAAACAGTACGTGGAAACATCAAAGCTATTCCCTCTTCTGTATACATATATATTTATGCATACACAGATAAAACAGACAAGTTTTATGTATGAGAAGTAATTAGGTCCTAATCTTGGCATATACACAATAAGCTAGATGTTAAACAACTTCTCTAGTTGTTTAAAAACTATTGTTCAAAGTCTGCCTCAGTTAGGATAAACTTATGGTGGACTTCTTAATCTGTTGTATACTGAATATAAAAGAACCAAGAAACACAAACCAAAGCAAACATCTGAAGATGGTGGGTGGTGTAGTTTGAAGAAAGTCATTTAGAAAGAATTTAACATAGGAGTTAGATAATATCCAAAGACAGAACCAGCAACAGCAATGTTCAGTGTGAGAGCAGCACTCTGAATTTTGTGCTGTTATACATAATAATCAAGAGATCAAATTCTTTTTTTAATTAAAAAATTTTTTATTTATTTTTTATGTGTATGAATGTACTGTCTGCATGTAGGTCTGTGCACCCATGTCATGCAATGCCGCGGAGGTCAGAAGAGGGCGTTGGATTCCCCTGGAACTGGAGTTCTCCTGGAATTGGAGTTACAGACGATTCTCAGCTGCCATGTGGGTGCTGGGGATCAAACCCAGGTCCTCTGCAAGAGCAGTCAGTGCTTTTAACCGCTGGGCCATCTTTCCAGCCTCGAAGAGATCAAATTCTTTTTTTAATTAAAAAATTTTTTATTTATTTTTTATGTGTACGAATGTACTGTCTGCATGTAGGTCTGTGCACCCATGTCATGCAATGCCGCGGAGGTCAGAAGAGGGCATCGGAGTCCCCTGGAACTGGAGTTCTCCTGGAATTGTCACAGGCCTTCTGTAGACAGAACTGGGCTAAATTTGAGGTTCGTATCACATACTTGTGACCTTTTTAGGGACTGTGACTGGGTGGCATTGTTATACTATGCACTGCTGAGTGTATCAACAGCCGACCTCAGGGGATTAGAGGCAGGAGGGCCCGTGTGGCCTAAGAGTTCTGGAATGTGGACTGTGGCTCCACCCTTTCCTTGCTCGATATTTTTATCTTTTTTTTTTTTGTCTTTTCAAGACAGGGTCTCCCTGTAGCCCCAGCTGTCCTGGAACTCACTTTGTAGACCAGGCTGGCCTTGAACTCACAAAGATCTTTATATCCAAACATGGGTCCTAATGACATGTGCATCAAAGGTGGCCATGGATGTGACACAGGACTGGGCTGGACAACGTTCATGCAGGCAACTATGGTTTGATCGACTCAGGATCCAGAAAGACCTCAACAAGCTGAGACAGCTTTAACATGACTAAGGAGAAATGCGAGACTCCCAAATTACCAGCACAAGCACAAGGTGTCTTAGATTCAAAATATCTGATAATCAGCTCGCAATGCCAGGGTCTAGGCTGTCCTAGAAACACAGCCTCCAGACCCAGGAAGAGCTGGTTCTGCTCCATCCTGCCTTGTGTAGCCCCGATCTGGAGTTTTGTGTCCCAGTGGGAACTCCACATTTGAAAGAATTGGATTGGAAGGTGATGACCGAGGAGAGAAGGTAGCTGACCATGCTCAGGGCTACTATGGAAAGGAAGCATAAGCCCATTGACTGGGAGATACCCAGGGCAGGCTGGGCAAGGGCTGGAAGGAGGTGGGAGTTCAGTGCAAGAAGAAACATGACCCACGGGCACCGTGCAAATGGCGAGCTTCTGTTCCCCAGAGCTTCATTCAGGCTTAAGTGTCACAGTGAGGGGCTTAAGATGGGGAGTATGCAGATGAGATGGGGAGTATGCAGATGAGATGGGGGAGTATGCAGATGAGATGGGGAGTATGCAGATGAGATGGGGAGTATGCAGATGAGATGGGGAGTATGCAGATGACTTTTAACCACATGCCATTGCTGCACAGAGATGACACAGACATGAGCCTTGGCCCTGAGTTTACAGACCAGTGGGAGGGTACGACAACCAAACACACACCCTCTGCTAGCTTGGAACTCAAAGGGCTCCTGTCTCAGCCGCCCAAGTCCTGAGATTCCAGGCATGTGCCACCAAGCCCAGCTTTAAAAAAAAATCACCTAAAATTAAAAAAAAAAATTATGTCAGGCATGGTGGCACATGTCCTTAATTCCAGAATTTGGGAAGCAGAATCAGGCAGATCTCTGTGGATATAAGGCTAGCCTGTTCTACATGGTGAGTTCTAGGCAAGTCAAAGCTACATTGTGAGACTCCTAAAAACCATTTTTTTTTTTTAAATTATGTGTGCAGTGCCTGTGGAGTCCAGAAGAGGGTGACATCTGGATCCCCTAAGCAGGAGTCACAGACCCTTGTGAGCCGCCCATCTTGGGTTTTGGGCACCAAACTCAGGTCCTCTGGAAGAACAACTCATGCTCTTAGCCATGGAGTCATCTCTCCAGCCCTTTAAACATTTTTTTTTCCCCTTTTAACTTTTAAACGACCTGCTTGTAGACTTCCTTCGCAGACTTCTCTAAGCGCCATTCTCCCTGGGGAAGTCCTGTGGCCTGGCCCAGGGGCTTCCGTGTGCCACTGTCCCTCATTGTGCCACACTGTGGAGCTGGTACCTTCAGCCTGTGACCCCTCACGTATGCTTCTCAAGGCCAGGGAACAGTGTGTTAATCAGCTAGCCGCAGTGCCCAACACCATGTTGATTCCAGAATGTCCTTTGACTGAATGATGGCAGCTCTCCAGAGTCTTAGCAAGCGGCTTAGTGGGAGCCTAAGCCAGCAATCACAGCTGACCTTGGCCTCTTTTAATTTTTTTTTGAACCACAGAAGGAAGAGGTGGGCGAGGCCCTGCATGAAGTTGACTTTGAGCAGCTCAAGATCGAGAACGCTCAATTTTTAGAGACGATTGAAGCAAGGAATCAAGAACTGATCCAGCTGAAGTTGGCTTCTGGGACCACCCTGCAGTAAGGTCCACCCCAGGCCAGGGATCCTGACAGCCTTCCTGCACCCACCTGCCCCACCTCAGGAAGTTCCTGCGCACACCACTGCTTCACCTACTCCTTAGGTGTCTTCTTCTGGCCCCTGAACTTTCTTGACATGATAAAAACAAGGTCTCTTGTGGGGGTTTTTTTGTTTGTTTTTTTGTCTTTTAGAGACAGGGTCTCCCTGTAGCCCCAGCTGTCCTGGAATTCACTCTGTAGTCCAGGCTGGCCTTGAACTCACAAAGATCCGCCTGCCTCTGCCTCCCAAGTGCTGGGATTAAAGGCATGTGCCACCTGGTCTCTTAAAATCCCCAGAATTCTCCCACAATCCTGGCTGCTCACAAGGCCCACCAGGGAGCCCTTTCCCTTTTAAAACACGTCTGTGTTCCAGTCCCAGCCTAATTGAATTAGGGGGTGAAGGCCATGCATCTTGCTTTGGTTTTGAATTCCCTGGGTGATTATTATGCACAGCATTTGAAAGCTAACCACATTTAGGGCCCAGTTTAATTGAGGTATATCTTCAGCACTTCACTTAAAGCCCTACAAAGGAAAACAGTCCCAGCTTTAAATCAGAAAAATCACTAAATTATTTATCATCTGAATGCATAGCTTTGGGCAGAGAAAAGACAATATTAATAATTAAGCAGGGGCGATGTGTATGAATGAGGCCTATCCCCAGCAGACCAGGCCATCTGGTCACCCTGTGAGCAGTGGTGTAGTAAGTGGCTAGCAAGATGGGTGAGTGTTTCTCACCTTCAGCCTGCAAGCTAAAAATGGTTTTCAAAGATGAACATGTGCGCTGAATTGGTTGATAGAGAACACTGTGAGACCCAACACAGCAAAACTAAGCTCTCCTATGGAAAGGACCGTCCTTCTTTGATAGACCTGTATTGCTAAATATTTTTTAATCACATTTTATTACTTTTGGGTGATGGAGTCTGTACCATGACACACATATGGAGGTCAGAGGCTAACTTTCAAGAGTTTGTTTTCTCCTTCTCCCACGAGAGTCCCAGGGCTCCATTTCAGGTTGTCGGGCTGGGCGGCTGGCACCTCCGCCCCCGAACCATCTTGCTGGCCCTGTTCCAAAATATTAAACCTACTGCTGTGTTGTGAATTTTATCAGTCAAATACTTGTAGGAGTTGGAGGGGCCGTTCTCTTGTGAGAATAAGTAACCATACAGTATGAAAATTTTTGTCTCTGGTCGTGCAAAGCTGAACATGTTTTCTATTTGGTCCTTCACAAAAAGTTCTCCAGCACTTGGCCTCATGGCCACATGGCAGCGATGCCTACAGCCTAGGCGGCTTGCATCTGGGCTTCACTTGGTCCCACCAAAATGTGATTAACAATGTGAATTTTGTAGCCAGCCATGGCAGCACAAGTCTGTAATCACAGCACTCTGGAGAGGGAGGCTGCCTGGGTGACTTAGGGCAAGTTTGGGGCAGCTGGGAAACAAAGGGAGACCTAGTAAAAAAAAAACAACAACAAAGCCCAAATAACAAAAAACCCAAAAAACCCACAAATTAAAAAAAAAAAGTGAGCTGGACTATGTATAGACTAAGCTTAGGGTTTTTTTTTTTCCAATATTTTTCTTTACAAATATAAAAATCTGGGACTCAAAGATTGAGAAATTAGTCAGAGTCAAGCCACAAACTGGAGACAGCTGGGAGACCCAGCCCATCCTGTGTTCCACACAGAGTGTGGAGGAGGGACTGCACTCGCATTCTGAATCTTATTAGGATCATTCCCTTTTGGCATATGTCATCTGATCAGTTACTTTCAGATGAGGGCTGTCCCTGTGACTCCCAGGACCTTGATGCCTGGAGAGCTGGGTAGGACATAGCTATGGACCTTGGTCTTATCCTGTGGAATCAGTTAAGCAGCACAGGGCCGGCCTGTACTTGCGGGGTTTGGGAAGTGGAGCTACTGGTGAAGCTGAAGATCAGGGCCTGAGGACTGTGGGATAGGTTGAAATTTGTTGTGCAGACTTCAGGCAGTACTGGAGCAGCTGTGGCGATCCTCCCCATAGGTCTGTTGCATAGGTGGACAGAGGCAGAGCTAGAGATGTTCCACAGGAGTCCAAAGGTGGACCCAAGTGAGGGGCTGAAGAAGAACCAGGCTCAATTCTCCATGTTCCAGTTCTTAACTCTCCTGGGGGAAACTGAGGCAGAACTGTGACTCTATGATTCTTTTTATTTATTTATTTTTTGGTCTTTTTGAGACAAGGTCTCCCTGTAGCCCCAGCTGTCCTGGAACTCACTCACTCTGTAGACCAGGCTGGCCTCGAACTCACAAGATCCACCTGCCTCTGCCTCCCAAGTGCTAGGATTAAAAGGCGTGCCACCATGCCCAGCTGACTCTATGATTCTTTATCCAGTCATGTGCTTTAGCTCACCTCTGGATGAAGTTTTGTGTGGTCTGTGCTGTATGCCTACAGCAGAGAACAGGACTTGGGTAGAGCAGATGCTCAGCAAATAGTGGCTAACCACCATCAGTTTGGGTGTGCATTTGGTGGTCATGCACTCCCAAGTATAAGAGCTTGTCGAAAACATGCAGATTGACTCCTCTACATTGGCAAAGGTACACAACCTTTGCATGTCAGGGACATGGCCAAGTGCTTGAGGCACGCTCTCCTTTGTGGCTTTTTTTTGGGTCTTTTTTGAGACAGGGTCTCCCTGTAGCCCCAGCTGTCCTGGAACTCACTCTGTAGACCAGGCTGACCTTGAACTCACAAAGATCCGCCTGCCTCTGCCTCCCAAGTGCTAGGATTAAGGCGTGCGCCACCACGCCCGGCCTTTCTGCGGGAGTCTTGGTGTGAATGGCCCCCTTCTTCTGACTCCCTACTCTCAGGCCTACCTGGTGGGTCTGGCAGGGCATAAGCATAAGACTACAGCTACTGTGAGTTACTCTTGACTGAGGTGATTGGTGGCACCCTGAGGAGATACAACTCTAAGGACCCCCCACCCCTGCCACACACACATACACACACACACACACACACACACACACACACACACACACACACACACTCCCCTGTGCATACACCCTGCATAATCCCAGCCAGAACTGCACATGTGACCGTTTCGGGCACTGGGTTGTTTCTGTGATGTGACTAGTTGCATTACGTGCCAAAGTTGACCCTGAGATGGGGAGGGGCCCAGGCTGGCCTGACCTAATCAACAGGAGCCCATAGATAGCACAGTTTCCTTATGAAAGGAACTCAGAGATATGAGGCGCAATGCAAACGAAAATCTGCAGGCCAGATGTTCTCCATTAGCACTTGAAAATAGAGGAGGCCACACGGAGGGATCTTAGGTGACCTCTAGGAGCTGAGGGACCTGCTGACAGCCAGGAACAAACCCTTCCATGCTATTAATTCAAGTAAATACATTCTGCAAACAGCCATTGGGCTTGACAGAAGACCCCAAGCTCCAGGTGAGAGCCACTGTCCTGATTCATACCTTAATCTCATCCATACTGTACCCAGACTTCTGCTCCAGAAAACCAGAGATAAGGAGTGGATGTTGTGTAAACCAGAGTCTCAGGTAATTTGTTATAGGTAGAAAGCTGTGCCTATCTTCTTTTCTTTTTTTTTTTTAACCACTTGTGGCGAGTGGTTGTCTTTTTCTAATATATTTTTTAATTTTTTATTTATTCTTGTATGTCTATGAATGCACTGTCTGCACATAGGTCTGTGCACCCATGTCATGCAATGCTGCGAAGGTCAGAAGAGGGCATCAGATTCCCCTGGAACTGGAGTTAAAGATGGTTCTCAGCCCCATGTGGGTGCTGGGGATTGAACCTTGGTCCTCTGCAAAGAGCAGTCTGTGCTCTTAACCACTAGGCCATCTCTCCAGCCCCATGTGCCTGTCTTTTCAAAAGTGGCCTCTTTAAGTGACTGACATCTCCACTGAGCATCACTTGTGTGGTTTCTGGTTTGCACCCCTCACTCCAGCAGAGTGCAGTTCCATTCTGTCCTGTCCTACCTCTCAAAGTTGCTGAGAAAATGTCTTCTCCAGCTCTTCTTTGCTCCCACCCAAATCCTGGTCCCCCACCTCCCCACTCTAGTACAAGGTCACTGGCCCCTCTATCTGGTCTCTTATTCTCACAGGGAGATGGGATAGTAAATGAGGTTTAAAGAAGCAGGGACCGTAGGGACAAGGAGATAATGGCTCCTAGATGCTGAGGGTCCCCAGGAAGGTGGCTCCAGCCTTCCCTGTTTTGTCTACTTTTGATATCTGGGGATAATGTCTCTGTACCCTCGTCCTCTACTTCCCTTTTGTGCTCCTTTGGACCCCCCTCCCTCAGACTCTTTCCTTGGCCTCAAAGGTCCCTCTCTCCCCTCTTTAAGGAGCTGACTTTGAGTCTACTCTTAGCTCTTGGTCCTCATTCCTGTTGCAGGTCACCCCCAACCCCGGCCATAGGATCATTTGGCACAGTTGCACTGTTAGGATTCTTGCAGTGATTTGTAGCCTCCCATGTCCCTTGGTGCTAGCTGTGAGTGGTCTTCTTGGAGGTAAAGCCTAGGCTGTTTCAATGACCAGTGCCTGTTAAAGGTAGGTCAGTATCAGGGTATGCCTAGAGAGACCTCTGAAATTACTGTCTCCTTTCTGTTACCCACTCCTCAGACAGGCAGAACACATCCCAGTATCTATGGAGACTTCCCTTAGAGGGAGAGCCCTGGGAGAGGGGTCCACAGGAAGTCAATATAAGTAGCAGGGATCTGAGGGGACCCGGAGAGTAAACGATGTGGCGGGAATCAGACAGTTTGTGTGGGATTCTCTGACACCAGCAGGACCAGCCTCTTTTTTGGGGGTGGGGTCTTTTTGAGATGGGGTCTTCCTGTAGCCCCACTGTAGCCCCAGCTATCCTGGAACTCACCATGTAGACCAAGCTGACCTTGAACTCACAGAGATCCACCTGTCTCTGCCTTCCGAGTGCTGGCTAGGATCAGTCTCTTTAAAAGGCAGGAGTAGCGGGGCGTGGTGGCGCATGCCTTTAATCCAACCCTTGGGAGGCAGAGGCAGGCGGATCTTTGTGAGTTCAAGGCCAGCCTGGTCTACAGAGTGAGTTCCAGGACAGCTGGGGCTACAGGGAGACCCTGTCTCGAAAAGACCGGAAAAAAAAAAAAAAAAAAAAAGGCAGGTGTGTGCAGTAGAGCCCGTGGACTCATTCAAGTCCTGGCCCCACAGTCTGTGACCACCTGCAGCCTGCCTCTACAATGTCAGTTTCATCAACTGTAAGTGGGAATGGGACCAGAGCTACCACCTGGGGGGGGGGCTTTTCCCTCTGCACCCTCATGAGGTACTCGTGACAGCTGTTGAGTGATCTGTACCTGTCAGGTACAGAGCTCTGCCTTCAACCAGGTGTCAGCCCAGCAAGGTGGCCGTGTGAACATCGGAGAAGTTTGGAGACTTCCTAAAGTTTCTCTTAGTAAGCTGTTAGATCACTCTGCCTCCCTAGTTAAGGCCAAGACTTCAAGATCCTCTTCAAGATCCTTCCTCTTCTCCTACCAGTCCTCAAACACCAGACCTGGACACCCAGGGGAAGGGCAGGCCCCAGGTCCTGTGGAACTCTGTAGATAGAACTATGACCCTGCTGCCCTCCTGTATACACATCCCACCGTTCTGAGAACCCCTCCGAACTAACATTTGCCATGTTGGTGTGTTTCAGAACAAGCTTCATCGGGCCACGGAAATATACAATGATCTGGACAAGGAGATCCTGATGAGAAACGAGCTGCTGGGGAAAATTGAAAAAGAAACCATTCAGGCAGAGGAGGTAGGAGGGAGGGCAAAACTTGCCATTTCTGATGTTAGGTTTCCTTCTATCCACAAGGGTCAGTATCCACCAAGACCCTAGATCCTTGGTTGTTAATATAGAGAAGCTCAGACCCTCCCCCAAATCAAAAGAGCTCTAAATCACAGAAGCACACCAGACTCACAGCTCAGTACTGTTACAGTTACTTCTGGGGGAGGTTCCAGAGGCCATGTGACATGCCAGAATTCAAGGGATCCACAGACTACTACTGTCTATAACCTCAGCAAAATATATAATGCATATATATGGCCATTAGTTCATATGAGACAAAGTGCATAATGTTTTATATAAATGGATGACAGATACACACATGCGGACACACATGTGCACATAGAGAGAAGAGAGGAGAGACAGGGGAGAGGAGAGAGAGAGAAAGAGAGAGAGAGAGAGAGAGAGAGAGAGAGAGAGAGAGAGAGAGAGAGAGAGAGAGACGAGCTCTGTAAAGTATAACTGTCCCTTGGACTGTAGCAGCTAAATGAAAGATTGTGACCTCTGGCCAGAGCTCATGCCAAGGTGTGTGTTCACTGTGTGGAAGGGTGGGCAGAGCCAGCAGAGCTGCCTACCTGTCCACTCTGTGTGCTAGCTCCCTGCGCATATGTGGCTGAATATCTGTAGCTGTATGCACTTGGGCGTTATCCAAAGAAGATCATTTGGGGAGATAGGGAAGGAAGACAGTTGACCGCTGAAGCGGAAGGCTGGCCTCAGCTCAGCACTGTCAGCTTCCAGCCTTGATGCCTTTTAGTGAGACAGGACTGTCTTTGCACATGTAAAATAGAGGTCACAGCCCTTGTGGTGGTGACTAGACAGGTCCACCTATAATGATGCTTTGTCAACCTCTAAAACTCTAAGTCCAGTTAGTGTTATTATTATTAGTGTTATTCTTTTGAGTGGGTTGAGCTGTCCCCATCTGAGTGTATGATCTAAACTGCCACAGTGACCACAATGCCACAGGATTACCACATGTGATTGTGATGCCATCCACTTCATGTCCTTGATAGAGAACCAACTCCTGAACAAAGCCCAGCCTTGGTACAGAGTGACAGGTAGAGCTATAGCCACAGTCTGGACACTTTTTTCTTGAACTGATAGTGATTAGATTATAAGTAACCTTTTTTTTTTTTTTTTTGAGGCAGGGTCTCCCTTTAGTCCCAGCTGGCCTGGAGCTTGCTCTGTAGACCAGGCTGGTCTTGAGCTCACAGAGATCTGCCTGCCTCTGCCTCCCAAGTGCTGGGATTAAAGGCGTGGGCCATCACGCCTGGCATGAACATTCTTGTTCACATTTTTTGTGTAGATGTGTGTTTTCTCTTGAACATGCACATAAAGTAGAATTGTGAGTTCTATGTTTAACATTTAGGGAAATTGCCAAATTTTTTTTCCAAAGTGGCTAGGCCAGTTTACATGCCACCAGTAATGCATGAGGCTCCAGTTTACATACCACCAGTAATGCATGAGGCTCCAGTTTCTGTACACTCTTTTTAAATTATTTTGTTGTTGTTGTCGTCGTCGTCGTCGTCGTCGTTGTTGTTGTTGTTGGAGGTGTTATAAGTGTGGGTGCCCATGTGCTACAGTATGCATGTGAGATCAGAGGACAACCTTCAGGAGAGTTCTCCCCTTTGACTTGTTTTGCTGTGCTAGTGGCCTCCGAGCTTCTGGCCAGTTCCCTGTGTCTCTGGCTCCCATTTCTCAGGGATTATAGATACTCTCCACCATATCTGGTTTCTTTTCTTTTTTCCTTTTTCTTTTTTGATTTTTTTTAATTTGATGTGGGTATTTTGCCTGCATGTATGTAAGTGTACCACATGTGTGCTGTGTACAGAGAGGGCAGAAGAAGGTGTCAGATCCCCTGGAACTGGAGTTACAGATGGTTGCTAGCTGCCATGTAGGTGCTGGGAATTGAACCCTGGTCCTCTGCAAGACCATTCAGTGCTCTGATACTCTGAGCCATGTCTCTAGCCCCAGTATCCTCTTTTTTTAAATAACCCACGAAGTCCAGTTTGTGCTGACCATGTGTGATGATTAGTCCTGGGTGTTAACTTGACTGGACTAAGGAACAAATAAGAGAAAAGGGTCTTCTGGTTGGACCACCTCAACCCAGATGGCCCACCCCAAATGTGGGTGTTACCTTCTGCCAGCAGGCAGTATTTAAGGCCACGGCAGCGGGAGCTGGCCCCTTTTTTCCTCCTGCGGCTTGCTTCTCTCATTTGAGAACCCTGACTAATACAGATTTTGGTACCAGAAGTGGTTCTAGAGAAACAGAATTGAAAGGATGAATTTCTTTAGTGGGCTTGGTAGCCTCTGGAGCCAGCTCTCCAACCCAATGAAGCCTAGAGTTACTGAAGGCTCTCCTGGTGGCATGAAGAGGAATGATAATCCTTGGTGCAGACTATTTGATCTAATTATGAAGATAGATCCATTTGACTCACCTAACTCACCTCTTGTGAGAAGCAAGGAATTTAGCGACTCTATATATAAAACGTTCGAGAAATTGCAGAAAAATCAGGAAAATAATGATGTTGCCTTGTTGCTCCTAGCATGTCTGGATAAACTG